>OX422211.1:498270966-498870966 GCA_949130495.1 Sambucus nigra | reverse complement strand
TATTATGTGGATTATGTGAACATACCTTTACTCATGGTGAATCTATCGGTTTAGGGTTCGCAATTGACATCAAATTGTGTACCATACTCTGACAGAGATGTGCTGGCGTAGAGGAGGCCATTATTTTAGATCATGCAATCAGTGACATCCCCTTCGTGATGAGATAAGGTTGTTTGATGGGAGCTATTGGTCAGGTTGGGTATGCGCCCATTAGTGGTGCTAATGCATATGATCGCCCCATCAATTTGTGTGTTTTGCTTAAGCCCGTTAGGTGTTGGGTTCCTATAGAGTTACCGATAGAGGCACGAGATAGATACCGAAGGTAGTGGCCTTCGTGTGGTGTTATATATATAATGATAAAGAATTTAATATGATTTAAATTAGACAATTGAAAATAGACCCTATCTCATGTTAACTACTTTATGTGATTTACTTGTATATTTTCTTGTGAGTGACATTCGGGGGGTTAATACTTAGGTTGTATTCTTACATGTGTAGCTAGCTGTATCCCATTTTCTAGGGTACATAGTTGTTGTTTATCCTTCTTGGTAGTTTGGATAATATCTCATTTCATTAAAAAGATATTAAAATAATTAAGTATTACTTTTATGAGACTAAGAATATGCTAATGAAAACATATATGTGGGCCTTGGGGTGAAATCCTATTTAGGTTATTGATAGAGTTCCATGGTATTTGTTCATTACGTGATAGTGCTCATTTGTTTAGATGTAGAGACTTTTAGCATAGTTATGCCTCGGGTCGGGACATGCACGTAGTGTTGCACTTAGGCGAGAGGTGAGATACTTATTGCATGTGAGAGCCGATGAGTGGCATGCATTACAAATTAACTGCATCATTATTTATTGGTATTGAAAGTTAATTCTTGTAACTTTAAGGCGCTGAACCAAATTATAAAATGTCCCCCCCAGGTATTATTATATTGTATAAGAAGGTTAACAAGATTAAATGATCAAACTTGTGGTTATGGCGATCCCGCTTGACATTCGTAGAGTCGTAATCGTTGGTTCATTATAGATGTCAGCATATTCGGAGTTACGTGGAAGGGTTACCTTTGTACTCTATTTATATTTCAGTTTGAAATTTTGTAGTTAGGTGAAGTTTGAGTTGCACTCTTATATTTAGTTGAACAATTGTAATCAGAGGTTTTTATGTAGTGGATTTGATTTTCATTTTTAGTATTTTTGTTCACTATATCTTATTGAATCCTGAGGACAGAATTCCGTTGTTAGGGGGAGAATATAATACCTTGTGTTTTCGGAATAAAACATCATGATAAAATTAATTTAATATTTTTGATTTAAACTTGGGAATAAATTAAATCAGAGGGATTTCAATTTAAATGAGTAAAATTTAAATTGAGAAACATTACTTATTCTTGATTTTATAATTATTGCACTTAATTGGACAAAATAGGTTCACTCATAGAAAATAAATCATATAGTAATTTATTTATGGTTACACGTCCTTTAAACTTCATAAAAATGTCTATGTTGAATAAAAATAATTAGGACGCATTTTAGAAGGTTTTATGAGCTCGTTTACGTGTTTTGGACCTTTAGAAATGGTCTCGATGTATATGTATATAAATTGGGAGGTTATTAGACTATATAGATTATGAGTTTGGGCCCAATTGGGAGTCCAAATATGGGACCTTAAGCCCAACTCGAGAATTGAGTTTAGAATATATAAATTAGAAGATTAAGGAAACTCCCCATCATTAATCAATAACCCTAGCAGACACCTTGGGAAGAGAGAGGAGGCAAAGGGCAAAGGATAGGTTGAAATAAAAAAAGAAGGCTAAAGAACTCACTAAGAAATCCTCAAGAAAATGAGGCAAGAATTTTCTTGCCAACTTTATTTGTCCAAAATATTTCTTAATTCATTACGATTTATCTTCCATGCAAAATTATGGATTACGTAGGAATTTGTGGTGACATATTGATGAATTTAATCATGTTTGTAGAGAATTGATTCTAAAAATAGGATAGAGAATCTAAAAATTAGGATGGGTATTAATTGTGAGTTGGATGATAGGAATTCATACTGTAAATACCTGATTTAAATGATATTGTTGATCACATGTAAATGGTTATTGTTTATGTTAAAGATATGGAATTTATGTTGATTATAGCCCTTGCATCATGGTAGAGTAATAGGGAATTTATAAGTATAAATCTGAGTTGGTATGAAACTACCAATAGCTTGAAATCCTGGGATTTGGGATTTAAATCCAACAATAAAACACGAAATAAATGATCCTAAGAGGGTAAACAAAGTCATAGGAACCCGGATTGAAAATTATACTAAGGACTAAGCCATTGGAATTATGTTTAGATGGAAGAATTGAATTCCCGAGCTTGGGAAAAATTAATGGGTTAGTAGGATGTCACACAGGGGCGAACCGGTTTGCCCTTGGGGGCTTGAGTGTGGGGTCTACTGTTGTATCTGGGGGAATTTTAGGAGTTGATACGAGTTGGTGGGACGGTATATGGGTAACCATGGAATTTATTAAAAAATTATTAGTGACGTTACTAATAATTGTGAAATTAAATTAATTGAATGGTTAATTGTATTTTATAAAATAAAGAATTTAGTAACTTACGTGATGGCAGATCATTAACGTAGGACGGTTACAGGAATCCTAACGGGGCAACTAGAGGGTAATTTGTGGGGTAATTACCAAAAGGAATCAACTAGATGGTTTAAAGTATTATTTGAAGGAAGGGGACTTAAATAATTAACTAGATGATTAATTATATTTTATAAAGAAAATGAAGTTAATAATTTACGTGATGCTTAATTATTGAATAAGATAATTACGGATAATCTTTACGGTACAGGTAGGGGTAATTATAGAGTAATTACCCTTACATACGGTAATATGTATTTATATTTTGTGTGGACATACCTTAGGTTTGTGGACTGTCCTATTGGTTGGGGTTACGTTTGTTCGGGACCGTAGCACACGTCGGTACTGGTGGGCTAGGCGTAGTATAGGTCATATTTTAGGTACTAAGTAGCAGCGCAACTTATGCCAGAGAAGTGTTGATGGTGGGATCCATGTGTCACCGCTGGGTATGGGTTGTACAATGGTGTACTGCGTAGGTACCGCCCCACTTATATGTGTATTGTGATGTAAAGGCAAATAGTTTTACTTAGACTGGATATTTATTTTATTTGCTCTTAATATAGTTTGACGTATCCCGATAAAAATAGTCACGTATTGTCACGACAAATCGACTCCAAGATTGAAGAATTCCCTACATCTCGCAAATGTATAAATCAAATTGTATTTAAATTTATTCATGAAATTTATTTTGGGATGTTTTAATTTTATTAAAACTGAAACGAGATTTTTTTAATTTAAAAAACCGAGGCATTTTTTATTGAAAAAATTTCAAAGTTCGCTGACCTCGTTCAAACGAGATGCCAAAGTCATTCGAAGCATCGTTCGATCATTTTATCTAACGTGCATCTAACGAGGGCATACTAATTTGCATCATTTGAAGTTGGTTCAAACGAGATAGCATTATCATTTGAACGACTGTTTCATTCAAACGAGCTGCCTTTCTTGTACGAATGAACTTCATTTTCGTTCAAATGAACCGTCGCCTCAAATTTTGTGAACGAGATATAAATACCTATTTCGTTTCCCAATTTCATGGGACTTTTGCCAAATCGATTTCTGCACATCTATTGCAAAGTTTTTCACATCTTTTGATTTATGAAACACTTTTGATTCACAAACACATCCCCAAATATATTTTATGAATCTGTTTGAACCTTGTTGAGATATACTTACTGTGGAGAGATCATCTCTACGGCTGACTAGTGAACCCAAAAGGATTACGGCTAAAGATTGAAGGCTAAAGGCTGATCGGTGGATACTGATAGTGGATGGATACATGTGGACTGCTCTGGAGCTGAGTAGTTTTCTTTAGAGAGTTTTGTAAGTAAGCTGCCTTGTAAAAATGCTGAAAAAGATTTTGCCCTTTTTAGGATTTTTTTCCTCATAATTGTTTGCTCTTGCATGCCTAGTTAATTTTCTGTGTTTGGAACGATCATCACATGTAAACCTAAATTAATCAGATTAAAATTTGGTAATAATTTGGATTTGTGTTGGATGGATATTTAATTATATAAATCACTCCATTAAGATTGCAAGCGCACTCTCAAATTGGTATCAGAGTCGGTTACACAAAAATACTGTGTGATCTTTTTCCGTAAAATTATTTTTTCTTTGATATTTTTTTTAAATTGTCGATCTTCAAAAATCTAATGGAGAATTTGTATAATCGTTCCATATTTGATGGTTCCAATTATGCTTACTGGAAAGTTATGATTAGGTCTGCCTTAAAAGCCATAAATGAACGAGTCCTGATAGTTTATGAAAGAGGGCGGACTCCTCCTACTATAATTGTTGATAATGTTGTTGGCCTTAAACCTGCCCCTTTATGGACAAAGGAAGAATTTAAGTGGAATAATTTTAACAATTGTGGACTTAGGTATATTTCTGGAGCCATCACCCCTGATGAGTTCTGCCGCATCATGATGTGCACTATATCTAAGGAAGCTTGGGATACTCTCCAGCTCACACACAAGGTTACCAATGCTGTAAAGGCATCTAAGCTTCAAAATTTGACCACCCAATTTGAGATCATTACCATGCTAGAGTCCGAGTCTTTTGATGAGTTTTATGCACGTTTGTCGGATATAGTTAATTCGAGTGAGAAAATTCTGGAGACGATAGTTGTTAAGAAAATTTTGAGGACACTCCCTACCCGCTTTATTCCTAAGGTCATCATACTTAATTTGTTAGGGATCCTAGATACTCTTAGGTTAGAATAACTTGTAGGAGATCTTCAAGTGTATGAGATTGATATGTTCCCTAAAACTATTAAACCTAAGGAAGTATGGATTGCTTTAAAGACCCAAACTAATAAAAAGAAGAAATAAAAAGTTTGTGAATCCGAATCATAGGTCGATCTTGATTTTGATAACTTGACCCTTTTTGCGATTTTTTTTAAAAAGTTTCTCAAATTTTCCAAAGAAAATATTTTTGAGAAAAATAAAAATAAAAATGAGGGCACAGGCGGGGGAGAGAAACAAGAAGATATTAGATGTTATGAATGTGAGGGTAAAGGGAACAAGGCACATGATTGTCCCACTAGGCTAAAGAGAGGTCCAAAAAGCTGCAAATAAGGCCACTCTTAATGGTAGTGACATCGACTCGGTTGATTCAGGGGCAGAGTCGCCACATGAACCGTGTGTTGCATTCATGGCTAGTCACATTAGCACTTCTAGTTTATCCCACACTGATGAGGACATAACCAAACGTGAAATCCTAGATGATATTATAATTCATTCGGGAGATAGTGAGTATGAGGATGGTATTTTGAGTGAAGTAGAAGGTGGTCTCCAAAAGGCGTTTAATGATATTTACACCGAGATTTTGAAAACTAAAAATCTAAATAAAGACTTGCCTCTTAGGGTTTTAGATTTGGATAAGGAGGTGAAAGTTTTGAGAGAGTATGAGGCATCGATGACTCAAATTAAGAAGTTGAAGGTTTCTTTATATGAGCAGTTGGTTATTTTAGATAAAAAAAAATGGATTTAACCAACACCGTGGCTAGTCTTACAGGAGATCTTCAATCTTTATTGGAGACTCGTCAGAAACTTGAAGCCCGTGTATCCTAACTCGAGAGCGATCGCGAACGTGCCAGGGAGGTTAAGGTCACTTTAGAGGACACATCTAAGAAGTTAGGAAAGATGCTCCTCGGTCCCGTTTTAGGTAACGTTAAGGGGCAAGGAATAGTTTATGACGGTGCATCCACTTCCCATGCCGCACCAGAGCCTATTTTCGAATTTGTGTTAGATCCTTATGGCCCTCGACCTAACCCACCTAGAAGAGCTCGTCCTAAATATTTTGAGAAAGGTGGATCCAAGCCCGTGTATGTTTGTTCCCATTGCAAACAAAAATGTCACCTTAGAGAGTATTATTTTAAGCTAGGTCGAGTGTCTCATAGGTATGTTCCCCAGGTTTGCTCGCACACGAGTTTCCACACGCACTCCCACTCATGTTACTCCACATTCTCCCCCATCACTTGAGAGATTTTGAGAGTTTTCGATAGCAAATAGAGTATTTGGTCAAGACTTCACAAAATTTGATGAAGTTTTTTCACAGGATGTCATCTCCTTTGGAGAACTCCTCCGGGCCTAATGATTGAGGTTTGGTCTTGTTTTCTAGCATAGGGTGATTCTTATGATCATATCTTTTATCCCTATTGCTAGTCTGTACTACCATTGTACTTACATTTTTCATTTTGATATATTTTCAAAAAATCTAGAAAGAGTTTTATTTTTTCTAAAATTTTTAAAAAAATACAAAAACGTTTTCGGTTTCTTTATTAAAAAAAAGTGAATAAGGCAAAAAGATTTTATTTTGATAAAATTTTTGAAAAAATCTAAAAAGAGTTTTGTATTTTTTTTACACCTTATGTGGATGAACATTAAAGATATCAGAGTCACCTATTCATTCCATATCCACGTGACTATTTTATAGTGTTTCGAGATGTGACATCATTACATTTATGTGTTTTTATAATGTGTGGAGCCATTAAGATGTGATTTGATGAAAACTTGCTACATGTTTGACTCATTGCCTCCTTTAACGCATATGACTACGAGCTTATTTGAGTATTGCACTTAACTATCACATATCGATCATAGCGTTTTTATCTCAATTTTGCTTTAAGATGAACCAAATGTGAAAAATGAGATAATAAAAAGTTATTCATGTAAGAACCATTTCCCGAATTAAAAAAAATATTTTTTTGGTAATTTTTTTTATATATTAAGCAATGAGATTGGGCTGCGAAAGACAAAGTCTTTGCATGAAAAGCCACCATTTGCAATGAAAAGAGCTTAAAAAGATCAAAGGCACATAAAAACTGAAGTGCCAGGCCATTTGCTTGAACATTGATGCTTCGCTACAAATGAGCATTAATTTCTTTAAAATAATTGAGAGTATAATTCTATATGTGAGAATATGAGAGAGTTAAGTCGATGATCGATGGGTTTAGACATACTATAAAAATCTCAAAAAAACATTACATAGTTTTGAGCGTCATTGGTGTGAAAATCACTTACATTCATAATTTGTTGATTAGGTTAAGTTAATTTCACACGAGTTCACCAATTTTACACTTAGGATAGTTTGGCGTATCCTGATACAAACGATCACGTACCGTCATGACAAACTAACTGTAAGATTGAAGACTTCGTTATATCCCGCAAATGTATAAATCAACTTGTGTTAAAATTTATTCATGAATTTTTTTTTGGGATGCTTTATTTTTATTAACATTGAAATAATTTTTTTTTAAGTTTAAAAATCGAGGCATTTCTTATTAAATTTTTTTCAAAGTTCACTGACCTCGTTCAATCGAGATGCCAATCTCGTTCGAATGAGATGTCAAAGTTGTCTGAAGCATCGTTCGATCATTTCATCTAATGTGCATCTAACGAGGGTGTAATGTTTTGCGTTGTTTGAAGGTCGTTGAAGTTGGTTCAAACGAGATGGCCTTATTGTTCGAACGAGCTCCTGTTTCCTTCGAACGAACTTCCTTTCTCGTTTGAATGAGCCTCAATTCCGTTCGAACGAATTGCTGCCTTGAATTTTGTGTACGAGATGTAAATACATGTTTCGTTTCCAAATTTCATGGGACTTTTGCCAAATTGATTTTTGCACATCTGTTGTAAAGGTTTTCACCCCTTTTGATTTATAAAACCCTTTTGATTCACAAACACATCCCCAAATATATTTTGTGAATCCGTTTGAACCTTATCGAGATATACATATTGTGGAGAGATCATCTCTACGAATGACTTGTGAACCCAGAATTATCATGGTTGTATACCGAAGGCTAAAAGCTGATAGGTGGATAGCGAGAGTGGACCGCCACCTGTGGATTTCTTTGGAGTTGAGTAGTTTTCTTTAGAGAGTTTTTTAAGTAAGGTGTCTTGTAAAACTGTCTAAAGTGCTGAAAAAGGTTTTGCCCTTTTTGAGGATTTTTTCTCATATTTGTTTGCTCTTGCATGCCGAATGATCATCACATGAAAACCTAAATTAATCAGATTAAAACTTGGTAATAATTTTGGATTTGTGTTTGGTGGAAATTTAATTATATAAATCATTCTATTAAGATCGCATGCGCACTCTCATGTGATGTCCGTTATGGATAGGAGACTCCTTTGGACTTACCGATATAACACGAACAAGACACTATTGGTAGATGTCTTAGTGCCACATATATATAAGGTCATAAATATAAATTAATGGAAATGAATGAGATGAATTCATAGTCTAATGATGTAGACTATAAAAGACGAACACAATACTATGTAGTATGCATGATAAATTGTTATGTCACTTTATGGGTAGTGAGTAGGGTACTGGATAGTAATAAATGGAATGTAAATGATTCTATTTCAGTACATTAATTATGCTAGATGCATCGTTATTATTACGTAGACACATTTATACGCTATCTACTTTTGAACTTGGGTGGCTGTAAGTTTAACAATGCTCTTAGATGAGGGGTGAGATTTCTTAATGTATCCGAGTTACAATGGGAGATATTCACTTTGAATTAACTGTACTTTTGCACAATAAATTTAGTAAGTTAATTCTTGCACACTCTAGGGCGCTGGCTTAAAATTATAAATGTTTTCCTACCCATGTACTCCTAGACAAGGATAACAGGACTATCGAGACATCAACCTTGCAGTCTCACCTTGCGTATCAAACATCATATTATTGATTCTAGACTAGGTTACTTCTCTATTTTAATTTTATTATTTTTGGGATTATTGTATGGACATAAGTCCGAAGTCTATTTTATTTCATCCGACTGAGACATTTATGTTCATGTTGAGTTTTCATTTATATTATGTGGATGTTGGATTTATCATTGCTTTGATTATTAATTTAAATCCAGTTTTTAAATTCAAATATGATTTGCAAATAAATATTTTTATGGTCATGATGCTGAAAATGATATATATTGTATAACAAGCCCCATCTTTGGCATACTGTGTCTAACTAACCTTATGTGAGAATATTGGGGTCGTTACATGCCAGTCCTGAATTTGATGGGCTCCGTGCAAATATTGTAAATTAGACATGTATAGTGTGTATTGATATAAACATATTGGTTATACTAAATAAACTAATGGGCACCTTGTGCGATGGTCCACTTGACACATGCTCAAGGTCGCCCATGGTCTTTGGCAACATAATATTAAGGTTTAATTACACTTTCCCCCCTGAACTTTACACATCGATACGTTACCACCCGAACATTCAGGGCCTATACTTAACCCCCTCAACTTCCTATACGACTTTCAATTACTCCCTACCATCCAACTCAACTAATTTCTGGCAAAAAATGTTGGTCATGTACGCTAAACATGATCACTTTTGAGGGTATTTTGGTCAAAATCAATCAAAAACTTTAAATAAATGAAAAATGCATAATAATTCATTTAAAATTTTGAAAATTATGGAAAAATATTTTTAATTTAAAAAAATATATTTCTAATAAAAGATAAAAAATAAAAATATATTTCTAATAGATACAAAAATATATTTCCAAAAAAAGCAGACTTGCAATTTAAAAAATAGATTTCCAATTTAAATTAGGAAAATACTAAAAAAATCTACTCAAAAAATCTGGAAAATACTTTTAAAAAATTAGGAAAAACAAAATAAATATTTTTAAAGTTTAAAACAAATTGCAAAAATCGATTTCCAATAAAAAATAAATTTCTAATAAAAAAGAATATATTCAATAATTACAGAAAATCTAGAAGATATATAAAAAAGAAAAATATTAAAAGTATATAAAAATATGGCAAATACATCAAAAACAAGAAAAATATTCAATAAATTGAAAAAATATTTTTAAAAAATATGCAAAAAACTTATTAAATATTCTAAAAAGTTTGTAAAATATTGCAAAAAAACAGATTTCTAATAACAAAATAGATTTTCATTAAAAAAAATTCTAATAAATAACAAATCAAATATTCAATAATTAACAACATTTTTTTTTAGAAAAATCTACAAGAAACTGAATAAATATTCTAAAAAGTTTGAAAAAATATTGCAAAAAAGAGTTTTCAAATAAAAAGATAGATTTTCAATAAAAATATGCAAAAAACTGACTAAATATTTTAAAATGTTTGGAAAAATATTTCAAAAAATAGATTTCGACAAAATAGTTTTTCAGTAAAAAAACAATTTTCTAATTAAAAAATAGAAAAATATTCAATAATTACAAAAAATTTGCAAAAATACATAAAAAAATAGAAATATAATTTTAAAAATAGAAAATGTGAAAAATACAAAAAAAGGAGGAAAAATTACCTTTACACGTCCAAAATCTTTGCAAATCTAAGATCCAAATCCAAACAAAACATTTACGAATCTAGTCGAAACATTTACAAATTTAAGATCCAATTCGAACCAAAACCTTTTCAAATCCAAGCAAAACCTTTAGAAATGCATCCAAAACCTTTACAAAGCTATGATCCAAGCAAAACCTTTACAAATCTATGTATGCATGGATATAAAGAGATACATGAGAGGGGCTGGTGAGGGGTGGTGGAGGGGGGTAGGGAAGCAGGAGGCTAGGGGGTAGCAGGGGGCGGGGCGTGGGGGTAGGCAGGGCGGGGGCTAGGGCTGGGGAGAAGGTGGCGGGCTGGGGGTGGGTGGATGGGGGTGCTGGGGGTAGTAGGGGCAGGCGGTCTCCATGGATAAAAGAGAGAGAGAAGAAAGAGAGTGAAAATAAATTTGAAAGAGGGAGAGAGGGAGAGAGAGAGGGAGAAGAAATAGGGGAAAAGAAAAAAAAAGACCAAAATACCCTCTAAAAGTCATGTGCATCGCACGTGACCGATGCTTTCTACCAAAAAATAACGGAGTTGGACGGTGGGGGGGTAACTGAGAGTCGTGTTGGAAGTTCAGGGGGTTAGTTACATAAGTTGAAAGTTTGTGTGGTAAAGTGACGAGGGAGGCAAAGTTCGGGGGGATCCAAGTGTAATTCATCCAAATATTAAATTTGGATGAAATCATCCGGTGTTTACATTCTTTCAACATAAAAGTCTGGAAAATGCCCTTACATTATTTAAGTCATGGGATTTGTCCCCCATTTAAATAAGTATGTTTTCATAAACTTCGAAGATGTAATCGTAAAAAATAATTAATTATTATATTTTGCCAAAAAAAGATAATCTGATTTCAAAATTTTAATTTTTGATACGATTTATAATAAAATGAGTTAACAAAAATCTTATCAGGACTAACTTTCAAATACCGACGCATTAATGAATTGAACAATATTTAATTGGAATATATTTTTACGTTTACACACCTTTAATTATTATCATTATATCAGTTCTAGTCTCCTATTAACTAAAATCGATTTTTTAAAAGGTTATTTGGTGTTTGGCCCCATTTTTTTTCTTGTAATTGAGTTTAACCTCAACAATTTTTACTTTTTTTGGGTTTGTCCCCCTAAATGACTTTTGTAAAAGTGTCACAAAAAGTTTTAACAAATATTTTTGCGATACTTATTCCGTCATTAAAACTAATTTTGGAGCGTAAATGTTGGGGGTCAAAGTAGATATCAATGAATTAATGAGGCCCAAGCCCCAAATAATCCAAAGTCAACATCATTACTATATTTTTTTATATAAGTATCAAATCATTTATCTAAAATACTAAAACTAAAAGTTTTCACAATGTAAGGCCATTTATTTATTTATTTATTTTTTTCAACTCTTTTCGCAACACTTCACTTATTATGGGAGCACTATTTTGTTATATTGCCGCCGGAGAAAATCAAATTTTTGGGTGAGTAAAAATACACTTGAGCATTTTAAGAGTTTAAAAATGCACACATGATTTGAAGTTGGTCTTATGATAAAAACAGCGATATTTTGAGGGTGCTCCCCCCCCCCCCCCCTTTTTTTTTTGACAAAACAGTGATATTTGTTAGTATTTTGATATGTATAAATTTGCATGGCATGTTATGGGAGCCACTGTTTTTCTTTGCTCATATATGGGAAGCATTTTTATTTTTATTAATATTCTGCTGTGTATAAATTTAATGGTTTTTTTTTTTTAATTTTAGTTTCATTTTTTAAGTTTTGTTAGTCTCCATCCCATATGTCTTTTAAATTGTTTTAAGTTACCGTTTAAAACTTTCTTCAACTTCCATGTAACCTCTCATAACTGCTCATTTTATAAAAATATAGGAATAAAAACAAAAAAATAATGACACCAGTGTATTTATTATACACACGTATTTTAAAAAATGTAGGACTAAATTTAAATCCCATTTTTTAAGTCAATTTTCTGCTCTTACATGAGTTTTCCCGACTTTCCTTTGTTGTGTTGTTAAAAATGGAGAAGGGGGATGTTGTTGTACGCAAGGTCGATCCTGAGATTGATAAAAATTGATAAGGTTTCGTGCAAAAATGATAAAATAGACTATTTTTATGTATATTGATATAAAAAAATATCCCTCAACATATAAATAATAACCTCTGTTCTAAAAGGTCCGTCTAGGCTTCGCCTAGGCCCCCCTAGACTTGAGGGTTGAGAGAAACGCATCGCGTACGCCTTATTCTTGGTAAAAGGCTTGAGGCACACTTTTTTTTTTAAAACAAAGGATTAGTTGACAAATATTGGTTATGGAGCATAAATATGAGAAAAATGTCTACCAAACACATAGATATATTTTCAAAATTCAAGGTATGTACTATTTTATTATATTACTTGTCTTGGAATAACTAAAATAATAAAAAAAGAAAAAACGTCCTTTTACGTCTAGGATTCTAAGATTAAGTCTTGAACTCTACATCTCGATCACGCCTCGCAACTTTTAAAACCTTGATAATAACAAATAGACCAACGAAGATTCCTATGTGATTGCTCACTTAACAGCCGTCCATGGTTGTACGTTATTATTATTTTTATATCCGTCAAGATAACTTATCTTAGACAAGTGAGGGCTTAGTTTTTGTCTAGGATGAAAGGAAAATTCAGCAGCTAGCACTACTCTTTCTCAAGCCTAGTGCATATCTCCATCCATCAATCAAACATTGACATTTTCTCTCAACCAATTGTTAACTAATTTTGTTCTTTTTCTATTTCTTTACAAATAATTGTTCCTATAGTTTGGCCATTGTCATTTTTCTTGTCATAATTATATTACAAGTCTCCCCAACCTGTTACCTTCTCCTCTCCTCACAGAAGAAGAAAATGGTGGTCAACGGCACTTCAGAAGTGCAGTCTCCAACTGAAGAGAATTATGATCGAAAAAGTGAATTAAAGGCCTTTGATGACACCAAAGCTGGGGTTAGAGGCCTGGTTGATGCTGGGGTTACCCAAGTACCAAGAATATTCATTCACCCACCTGATTCTTCGGATATAATATCAAATCCTGGTAACACCAACTTCAATATTCCCATAATAGACCTTGATGGAATGGGTAAAGATCCAGTCCATCATGAGGAGATAGTTGAAAAAGTTCGAGAAGCATCTAAGAATTGGGATTTCTTCCAGGTGGTGAATCATGGGATCAAGTAGCACTGTCAAAATGTGATTCAAAAAACTAAATAATTCATATCAGCAAAGTCATTTAAATATGACGTCATGTTTAAAAGCTACTAGGCAAATATGGAGTAAATATTTAAAAGTTATATGTCAAATATGCAGTCCATATTGAAAAATAGGTATCAAATATGGAGTCTAATTTTAAAAAATAAGAATCAAATATAATAATTATTTTTAAAAGTAGTGAGTAAATTATGAGTTTTTTTTACGTATACCTCGAATTATAATACTTACTTTAATAGAAAAATAATGGATTGACTCAACACATATTTGGTCCGCCTATATTTGGTGCAATCAACATTTAATCCAATACATATTTCGCCCAACTCATATTTAGTCAACTCATATTTGACCCGCTCAAATTAACCCAGCCATAATTTAACTGGTGCCAGATCCCAGTTAGTGTTTTGGATGAGATGATCAATAGAGTAGTTCGTTTTCATGAGCAAGAAACCGAGTTAAAAAAAAGGTGGTGATATTCGCACCCAAAAAAGTTCTTCAAAACACCATTTACTTCAAAACACCACAAAAACTCACTTTTATCTCCTTAACATCACAGACCGTGAATATGGGTACTACGGCCAAGGTTGACCGAGAAAATGAGTATTACGGCCAAAATTGGTCGTGAAAATGAGTATTACGGTCAAGGTTAGCCGTGAAAATGATACCACGGTCAGGGTTAGTCGTGAAAATGAGTACCATGACCAAGGGTGACCGTGAAAATGAGTACCACGTCTAAGGTTAGCCGTGAGATTTTGTTGGGTTGAATAGTAAAAAAAATGACTTTTTTTCTTTTTGGTGTTAAGGAGATCTTTTTGGGATGTAAATATCAGCACCCTTAAAAAAAGAGTGATACACGCGAGATACTACAAAGCTGGTACTACTTTGTATAGTGGCCCACCAGCCGATTGGAGGGATATCATTTATTGCTCTATGTTCCCTAATTCACCCAACCCACGAGATTTGTCACCCGTATGCAGGTAAAGGTCCATTGGAGTCATCAAATGGGCCAAAATTTGTCATGGAAAATCTAAATTATACGCGTTCCGTCGAAAATTAACCTTTAAAAAGTCGTGTGCATCGTACATGGCCGACATTTTTCGTCAAAAATTAACGAAGTTGGACGGTAGGAGGTAATTGAAAGTCGTGTTGGAAGTTCACGAAGGTAAGTACATAAACTGGAAGTTCATGTGATAAAGTGACAAGGGGAGTGTTGATACCAAAATTAATATGCTGATGTGGACGAATAATACGAAGACACGTGTCAATCTACGTGGCACGATAGCAGCGAGGAAGTTCATTTCCCGACCAACCACGTTTCTTTCCGAGCAACGAGAATACACCGAGGAACTCTAGCACACCGAGGAACTCTATCGCACCGAGGTACTTTGGTGCATCGAGGTACTCTGGTTCTCCGAGGAACTCCTGATCAACGAACAACTATGGCGGTCCGAGCTGCACCTCGGTCGTACCATTAATTGCCAGATAATCAACAGTTCAGATATTCATTGAATGCTTATATTCTTGACGCACACGCTGCATTAAATGTATTACCCTTTCATATGTATATCATTTAATGTATTGAACCTTTCATGTACAACCTCAAGGCTATAAATACCTTGTATCAAACCCATTCAAGGGGACCGAAATTTCTTGAGAGAACTTGTAATCAAGAATTCTACAAACACTCAGCAATAACATAACAGTGGACGTAGGCTTTATTCCTAGCCGAACCACTTTAAAAATCTTTGTCTTATTTATTTATCTGTGATTAAATAATTAGAGCGATCTAGTTTTTTACATCAACAGATTGACGCCGTCTGTGGGAAACGACTGTTACTATCGTTTTTCGCAAAAATCATTTGTTATCAATGGCAGATAATCCAGAATCCAGTAATCGAAATGCTGGAAATGCTGGAAATCCTCCAAATCCATCTGCAACTTCAGATCTGGCTGGAATCATGACAAATCTGGCTCAAGGACAAACCGCCATGCAAGAATCTATGAGGCAACTCATTCAAACTCTTCAAGGCGGTGCACCTACCTACTCAGGACAACGGAGTGATCATGGGCAATCACGATCCAGACGTACTGTGTCATATCGCAATGAAGAGTCTAATGATTATTCTTATCAACCTGGGCGAACTTCATCGATACGGGCTACGGATACAAATCAACCTATCTCTCTCTCTCCGGAGAGAACCAGCGCTTTGGAAAGATTAAGTAGGGCGTCTCCTTTCAGTCGATTAGGACCAAGGAGGAATATGAGTCCACCTAGAGCTCCATCAAGAAGTTTTCGGCCACCATCAGGTTTGAGAGAAGGATCAGCACAATCACGACCAGTTACTCGTCGAGATAAATCTCAGGAAGCTACGTCAGGGCAATCAATTGCTCAGATTAAGCGGCCTGAGGAAGGAAATGAAGCATGGAAAGGTTCTATTCAACGGTTAGAGGATAGATTGGGAGAAATGGCTAAGGCGAGGAATCCCTTACAGAGAACTTTTGTTCAAGGGATACCCTTTGTGCAAGCCATTGTGGATTTTCCTACACCATCGAAATTCAAAGCACCAGTAGTGACCCCTAAGTACGACGGAAAGACAGATCCTGTACTTCATATAGAACAATACCAAGCTGCTGCTGAAATCTATGCCGTACCCGACGAGATGAGGTGTAGGGCATTCTCGGGAACTCTTACCGGATCTGCACAGATATGGTATAACAATCTTCCTCGGGGTAAGATTTTAACTTTTATTCAATTAGCCGAGTTGTTCATTGGCAATTTTTGCTTTGGGGCGAAGCCGGTAAAACGAGTAGCACACTTGTTAAGTGTTAGACAAAAATCAGGTGAAAGTACTAGAGATTACATAACTCGTTTTAATAACGAGAAGTTGGAAGTCGTAGATTATGAAGAAAAGACAGCGATCACTGCTTTGATGAGTGGTTTGCTGCCTAATAAGCTGTACTATACTTTGGCCAAAGATCCACCTAAAACTATGTCGGAGTTAATGGCTAAAGAGGCCAAAATCATGAATGCCGAGGAGGCTATGGCTGTGAAGAAGAATATGGATAAAGAAATCAAGGTGAAGGTTGACAAGTCTAAGAAAAAAGATCAGAAAGGTAATGGTGGTGACAAGCATTCCAGGAATAACAGGATGGCCTTGGAAGTCCTAAAGAAGTATGATAATTATACTCCATTGAAAATGGGTATTAATCATGTTTTGGAAGAAATCAGGAATAGCGAGGAAATCAAGTGGCCAGAGAAACTGAAGACAAATCCCGATCTAAGGAATAAGGCCAAATATTGCGAGTTTCACAAAGATCATGGCCATATGACAAAAAATTGCATAGCCCTTCAGAACGAGATTGAAACACTCATCCGAAGAGGAAAGTTGTCAAAGTATGTAGATCGCCGAGCTGAAAGGAAGAATGATGACAGAACTAGAGAGAGATCTAGATCTCCTCGTCGTGCAGAGGAGAAAAAGAAGAGGGACCATGAAGATGATCTAGATGATGACCCTGATCTTCCCAAGAAGCCAAGGAAACCTGAACGAGAGGTATTTTCCATACGTTTTGGGTCATTTGATTGTAATGTTATTACAGGAGGAGATGCAGGAGGAGGAGATCTTACTGCAGAAAGAAAAGCTTACCTCGGAGAGGCTCAAGCTTGTTCATACATTCAGCGAATAAACCTGGCCGAGGATGATCGTCCGAGGAAGGTAAATAAAGAGAAGTTAGTGATTGGTTTTTCAAAAAACGACCTGGCAGGTGTTCTTTACCCTCATGATGATCCTTTGGTGATCAAAATGAGGATGAAAGATGTGGTCATTTCAAGGGTGTTAGTAGACAATGGTAGTTCGGCAGACATCATGTACTATTCATGCTTTGATAGCTTGAATTTAAAATTATCTCAATTGGAACCTTATCACAGACCCCTTCTGGGTTTTGCTGGCGAGAAAGTTTTTCCACTTGGGACGATCAAGTTGGATATACTCATTGGAACTTGGCCTGCTTGTCGAACCGAAAGAATACGCTTCTTTGTGATGGATAAGAATGTGCAGTCAGCCTACAACATCATCATGGGAAGAGTTGGATTGAAGAAGTTCGAGGCAGTTCCATCTACAGTACATCAGTGTTTGAAATTCCCAACGAATTTTGGAGTTGGAATTATGAAAGGTGATCAAAAAGTAGCTCGGGAATGCTATTATTCGTCTGCCGAGCAAGAGGAACTTGAAGAGTCAAGAAAAAAGACTACTACTTACCAAGTGGAGGAAGGTACAGAAATTGAAACTCTTGACCCTAGGGATGAATCTCAACTCGTAAAAGGGCAGGTGGTGGAATCTACGGAAATTGTTATCCTGGACGACGAGCATCCTGAACGAGTAACTCAGATAGGATCGTCGTTGGATGTTTCAATAAAACAGGATTTGATAACTTTCTTGAGAAACAGGAAGAATACTTTTGCTTGGAGTCATGAAGACATGCCAGGTATAGATCCAAACTTCTTATGTCATGAGCTCAATGTGAATAAGGAGATCAAACCTGTGAAGCAGAGAAGAAGAGTGTTTAGCCCCGAGAAGAACCAGGCTATACAAGAGGAGGTCGAGAAACTCCAGAAAGCCCAATTCATTGAAGATGTGAAATATCCAGATTGGTTAGCCAATGTGGTGATGGTAAAGAAGAAGAACAAAAAATGAAGAATGTGTGTTGATTTTACTGATCTCAACAAGGCGTGCCCAAAAGATCATTTTCCGTTGCCCAGAATTGATCAATTAGTGGATGCTACCTCGGGACATGAGCTACTCAGCTTTATGGACGCTTATTTTGGCTACAATCAGATCAAAATGAAGCCAGAAGACAGAGAAAGTACTTCTTTTATTACCCCAAGGGGAACTTATTGTTATAATGTTATGCCTTTTGGTTTAAAAAATGCAGGTGCAACATATCAGCGGCTGATGAACAAGGTTTTTGCCGAACAAATCAGTTGCAATATGGAAGTCTATGTCGACGACATGCTCACCAAAAGCAAGAGAGCTACTGATCATCTAGTTGACTTAGGCCAAACCTTTGATCAACTGGACAAATACCAAATGAAGCTCAACCCGACAAAGTGTACCTTTGGAGTACGAGAAGAAATGTTCCTCGGATACATCGTCAATCAACGAGGTATTGAAGCAAATCCAGAAAAGATCAAAGCTCTTTTAGGGCTGCGATCCCCAACGACAAGGAAAGAAGTAAAGAGTCTTACCGGACGAGTTGCAGCTCTCAACAGATTTGTATCCCGAGCAACTGATAAATGCCTCCCGTTCTTCAAAACACTGCGAAAAAGTTTTGAGTGGACTGATGAATGTGAGAAGGCCTTTCAAGATTTGAAGAAGTATTTGGGAGCCCCACCGTTGTTGTCTAGGGCAATAACTGGAGAGAAGTTGTATTTGTATTTGGCAGTATCAGAAAATGCAGTTAGCTCAGCGCTGATCAGATTGGAGAATGGAGTCCAGAAGCCAATTTATTACACAAGTAAGGCCTTCCGAGGTGCAGAAATCAGATACCCAAAGTTAGAAAAATTGGCACTGGCATTAATTGAAGCAAGTAGAAGAATGAGGCCACACTTCCAGGCCCATACCATCATAGTGTATACCGACATGCCATTAAGACAAGCCCTTCACAAGCCAGAAAAGTCAGGAAGATTGATGTATTGGGCAATAGAACTCGGTGAATATGATATTGTGTACGAACCCAGATCATCATTAAAGGGGAAAGCTATAGCAGATTTTATAGCGGAATTCACATACCCTGATACCCCCGAGGAACAAAAGGTACTTGCTGACCTACCTGTGGACGATACAGGATCAACAGGCACAGATCCAGACCAACCAAGGTTGGTAAAAGGACTTGTGGATGTAGAAATATCATCATATTCAAACCCAGACCAACTCCGGTTGGTAAAAGGGCGCGAACAAATGACCGACGAGGAACGAAGGATACCCGGGGATGATGAAAGAAAACAGATGATATTTTACCGAGGAACTCTAACAGATAAGAAATTTGAAGACGAGTTACCTACATGGAGATTATATGTAGATGGATCATCTTGCACAGCTGGTTGTGGAGCAGGGATTGTTTTAAACACCCCAGATGATATTGACATGGAGTATGCCTTGAGATTCCAATTCAAAGCTTCCAATAATGAGGCTGAATATGAGGCTATGATAGCAGGTTTTCATTTGGTGAAAGTTATGGAAGCACGGCAAGTAATTGTTTACAGTGATTCTCAATTAATTGTGAATCAAATGATGGGAATATATGCAGTTAAAGGGGAATTAATGATGAAGTACCATGCAAAGGTGATGGAATTATTAAATGACTTTGAGGCCATTCAATTGGTGAGAATACCAAGGATGGAGAATGCTAGAGCAGATGCATTGGCCCGATTAGCATCAGCTACGCGCACCGAGATGCGAAGGACAATACTAATTGAAGTACTGGAAAGTCGGAGCATAGAAGAAGACCTGATGGTGAAAATTATTACCCTTGATTTAGGACCATCTTGGATGGATTCTATCAGGGCATACATTGAAGAAGGAGTGCTACCGGAGGATAAGCTCACTGCCAAAAAGCTGAAGTATAAAGCTGCTCGGTATGTACTAACTAATGGTGTTTTGTATAGACGAGGAATTATGGCAGGTTTGCAGAGATGTGTGCATCCATCAGAAGTCAAAAATTTGATTTAAGAAATTCATGAAGGATCATGTGGAGCTCATGTAGCAGGTCGGACTCTTCTGCAAAGGGTGATGACACAAGGATATTACTGGCCGACGATGAGGGCTGATTGTATAGCATATGCTAAGAAGTGCGACAAGTGCCAACGTTTTTCCTCCATCCGACGAACGCCACAAGCATTGCTAACACCAATAACTTCCCCTTGGCCATTTGCCATGTGGGGAATTGATTTGGTTGGACCACTGCCGACCACCCGAGGAAGATTCAAGTACCTCGTCGTTGCAGTGGATTATTTTACTAAGTGGGTAGAGGCTGAACCACTAATTGATATGACGTACGAGAAGGTATATCAGTTCATTTGGAAGAATATCATTTGTCGATATGGTCTCCCACATGCTTTTATCACAGACCATGGAACACAATTCGATAATGAAGAATTTGCTGCCTACTGTCATCAGTCGAACATTTTGAAGTTTCATTCAGCACCAGGCCATCCCCAAAGCAATGGACAGACTGAGGTGACGAACAGAACATTATTAAATGGATTGAAGAAGAGGCTAAGTGAGGCCAAAGCAAATTGGATTAATGAGCTACAGTCAGTTTTGTGGGCTTACCAAACAACTCCCCGAGCAGCAACTGGAGAATCACCATACATGCTGGCATTTGGAAGTGAGGCTGTAATACCTGCCGAGTTAGGCCTACCGACACACAGGGTGTTGAATTTCAACTCTCCGATCAGTGATTTGATGAGAATATTGGATTTGAATATGCTCGAGGAGGTTAGAGAAGAGGCAGCTATTAGGAATGCCGCTTATCAACAACGAACAGCTTTGTTTTACAACAAAAGGGTGAAGAAATGCGATCTAAAAGAAGGAGATTATGTACTGAAGAAAGTCATTCAGAAGCACAATAAATTAGAAGCAAACTGGCATGGACCTTACCGGATTACAGAAGTTGTTCATCCAGGAACTTACAGAATAGCAACTCTAGAGGGAGAAGAATTTAAGAATGCGTGGAATGCTGAACACCTACGCAAGTATTATCAGTAATGTCAAATGTAAAGCATTTCTTTCATTATGAATAAAGCAAGGATGTTTCGCCATTTTCTTTCTGGTTGAAAGTTTTTCGGGAATACTAGTGTAATACACTACACAAAAAAGTGCTCTAAGGAGCCAACCTCCTTTGGTTAGGAGGACAGCTCTAAGGAGCCAAAAAAGTGCTCTAAGGAGCCAAAAAGTGCTATAAGTAGCCAAAAGTGCTCTAAGGAGCCAACCTCCTTTGGTTAAGAGGACAGCTCTAAGGAGCCAAAAAAGTGCTCTAAGGAGCCAAAAAGTGCTATAAGTAGCCAAAAGTGCTCTAAGGAGCCAACCTCTGCTCTAAGGAGCCAAAAAGTGCTATAAGTAGCCAAAAGTGCTCTAAGGAGCCAACCTCCTTTGGTTAGGAGGACAGCTCTAAGGAGCCAAAAAGTGCTCTAAGGAGCCAACCTCCTTTGGTTAGGAGGACAGCTATAAGTAGCCAAAAGCTCCAAGGAGCCAAAAAATATTCCTTTGGTTAAAAGGTGTACACCAGCATGATCAATTACGGTTGGTAAGATAAAAATATACTCTCATATTACAACTTATGATTGGTCGGGAGGTAATATTATTACAAAGAGTTCTTTGAAGAACAAAATATTCAAAAATACACCAAGTATAGTTGGTCGGGGATAAAAACCCAATAACTGTAGTTGGTCAACGAGGATAAATTATTGATCTTAGTTGGTCGGACGCATTTTTATATTCGAAATTGAACCAAGTATAGCTGGTCGGGGATAAAAACCCATCAACTGTAGTTGGTCGACAAACATTATTTACCCACCTTGGTTGGTTGGAAACAGTTTGAACAATTTATATTCATTACTTTATTATTATTAAGTGATTGATCAACCTTGATACTTGTAAATTTTTATTATTAAGTTGGTTGATGAACATCGCGATATTGTTATCTTTTTAACAAATACATAGATACATATGAAAGTGTTTGATAAACACAAGACAATAGCAAAATTGGCAAACAGAAAATGAAAGTCTTTTCATTAAAAATCTAGAATAAATTACAAGTTACATAAATGTACTAACTGTTACATTGAAAACCTATTCTATTGGTTTCTTTCCTTTATTTTTTGAAACAGGCTCCTCGCCAGCAGGAGGATCCTCTAGGCAAAGAGGAGAATTAATGAAATTAACATCCCTGAGCATTCTAACGTTCATCACAGAAGGTGTATCCAAGAGATGCTCAGGACGAGACAATTCAACCTGAGAATGAAGGCTGTAATCACCAAGGTACTTTGAAATCAAGCTATGAGGAATGGAACGAGCTGGGATCCATGCCATGTCCAATTTGAAAGGTGGTACAGGCAAGTCTAACAATGATGGAGCATGATAATCCCGTAAATAATGCCCTTGCTCCAATTTTAACACACCCAGTGCGTTCAACCATCCTTGCTTGTAACCCTCATTGTTGGCATGTTCAATACGAGCATCCAGGTGAACAAGGGCTTCATTGTATCCTGCCATCCAGAATTCCCTTGGCTGTTTATGGAATTGGAAGGTTAATCTATCCAATTGTTCATGAAGGCTTTTGGCAAAAAGATCCTTATTATGCAGAGCAGATTTCGTCGCTGTAAGTTGATCTTCCAAGGATAGATTCTTCTTGGACATTTCTGATAGGGCCCGATCTTTGACGTTTAACTGGAATGCTTGAGTTTCCAAAGTAGATTGGGTACGAGCCTCTTCAACATTGCGACTGAGAACTCTTGATCGGCTCCGAGAAGCAACTGGAGAACTTTGCTCCTCGACAGTTCTTCCTCGTCCCCGAGCAGTTCCAGAAACAGCAGATCTTCTTAAGTCATCCAGTTCTTGCCTTAACTTGGCGTTTTCGACTTCTAAGAACGAGAAACCTTCATCAGTAACTGGTACTAATGCAGTGGAAGATGAGGCAGCAGATTCATATTGAGCCAACTTTTTCTGCAGATTATTATTTTCTTGTTCCAGGATCTCGGCAATCTGCCTACAAGCTTCAACTTCACCTTTTAGGGTTCTCTCCCTAATATCGTACCCAGCAATGATCTTCTTATGACCTGTTTCTGAAGAGAGCTGCTGGTATCTATTTTGATAATCCTTATGCAACGAAGCCATTGATTCGTTGTGTTGATTTTGAAGATCCTCTATGGAACCATGAAGCTCTTCAATCAAGTCATAGTAAGCGACATTGTTGGCCACTGCTCGGTCGAGTAAAGCTTTCAAGTACTGATAAGCTTCAATTGCCTGCTCTGAGGCACCATGGCCAAGAATATCAGCAATTTCTGATGTACTAAGGAATGTATGACCAGCCTTATAGTATTGGTGACATTGCTGCATCAGCTCGGTATCATGTGAAGAGATCAATTCCATTCTAGCAACAAACTAAGGACGAGAAAAAGACAACAATCAACAAATATAAATCATCAACAACAGAGATGAGCAAAGATGTATTTTATTAGATCATCAAAAGGTTACATTATTCGATTACAATAATTGAAAAAAGAAATGATACCGAACAACTTCACACCTTTTCCTTGTCCCCCAAGACTTTCTCGGGAGGCTGGGATGAGGAGCTCGGTTGCTCGGTGGTGTCAACGGGTTGATCAACAGGAATCTTCTCGGCAAGAGGAGGCATAGAGGAAACGTCATCAACTACAGAGGGTTGAGAAGCAGAGACTGGGTCACCCATAGCCATAGAAGACTCATCTGAGGCAGGCTCATCTTCTTCTTCTTCCACAGTTGGTGGAGGAGGACCAGGGAGATGTTGTTGGAATAGCTCAGAATCGTCTTGGACCTTTAGCTCTTGCAGAGCAGCTACCCAGCCATCGTGGAAGTATTTCAACTTCCCATATTGGACTTGGGATGTCATTGCAGCTATCCCTCTCTCCCATACTTTCTCCCAACCAGCACTGAAATGTTTCTTGATTGCGACCTTTCTCCTCAACTTCTCCGAGGAGAGTTTCACCTCCAATTCCTCTTTTTTGACCTTGATATCTCGCAGGGTAGATAACTCTTCATTTGCCTTTTTCAGCTGGCCATCATATTCCTGATGTTTAACCTCTAAACCCTTTACTTTCTCCTCCAAATTCTTGGAGGTTTCAGCCATTTTCACCTTCTCAGCTTCAGCCACAGCTAATTTCTTCTCCCAAACAGTTTTTTCGTCAACATACTGTTGACGAGATTCCTTTAAAGACTGGGTCAAACCCAACAGAGCATCCTCTACGCCTGACGAGGAGCTTGAAGCTTTAATAGCTTCATCCTTCTTCACGATATTATTAAAACAGTTCACCAACTGAAAGATGAGAAAAATAGCAAAGTCAATACAAAATGCAAACTTTCAGAGAAAGAAAGAAAAATCAGAAGTATAAGAAATTTACTGAAGCAAGGTGACGAGCAGCTAAGGATGTCAGCATATCCCTAGGAATTCTCTCATCAATTCCATGGACCTCGGGTACGACCGAACTCATTGCAGAACTTGGAAGAGTGATGTTTGGAACATCAGTACCACCAGCAGGTAGGGAGGAGGCAGTTTCAGCCGGAGTAACTGAGGATGATTTCCTCAATCTCTTTAACGGGCGATCAGAGCCTTCAACCAAAGAGGTCTTGGTCGGAGAGATTGTAATTACATCTACAGGAGCAGTTTTCTTGCTCGGAACCACTGGGGGCTTCTCAGGACCTTTTGAAGACCCAGCATCCACTTTTTTAGTCCCCTCTGGGGCGTCAGTTTTACTTTTCTTGGCCCCAGCAGCAGAAGTAACATCATCAAAGAGAGCAGGAGGAGCTCTTTTCTTACCCATCCTTTGACTTAAAGGAAGATGAGAATCTGAAGATGAACCTTCTGGAGTTGAAGCTGGTTCAACAGGACGAGCAGTATAAGAAGTTGTGTAACTCTTATACTGTAGCAGATATGAGGCAGACCTGATGTGTTCGTCTGCAATATTCTTGTGCAAACCCCAGATAAGTTTCAGATGTTTGATATTAACCTCTGATTCTTTTGGAGTTCTTCTTTTGCTATCAACTGCAAATAAATACATAATGAGATATCAGTCATGCATTTTGTCAAACATGATGAAAGCATAATTTCATAAGTAAAATAAAATGAAAAATAAACCTATCCCATTGCCATATGGGGGACATCTGGGACCGTTGTATACTTCATTTCCAGCTAAAGGGAAATATTGCCAATTTTTTATAACCAACCCATGTTCAAAATAATCTCTATTTGAGTCAGGGAGATTAACTACAAGGGATCTATTTAAAAACCTAGTTTTTAAGTAATAAATATTATCTAGAGTGGCCCATTTATAGCAATACATAATCTCAGGGATCCCAATACGAGTCCCATGAGTTAGATTTAATTTGTGTACCCCATTAATTATTCTCCATGAATTGGGGGCTATTTTTGCAGGGACAAGATCGAAATACTGACAAAACTCAAGACACAATGGATTTGGTGGAAAGGAAAAACCACATTCAGCGATAAAAAGACTGGGGAACCAATGTCCCTCAGGTAATCGGAAGTAATCTAAAGGCTCAGAAAGAACCTCTAGGGTTACCCACGAAGGAATGGAAAAATCAGAACGAAATTTTTCAACAGACTCCACAATATAAACCATACTGAATAAAAAAGAAGAAAGGAAAAAGATCTTACAGGAAGGAAGGACGAATGTTGACAACGAACGAAAACAAGGATGAACGCACAAAAGAGAAGGAGAAGATAGAAAGCTTGAAGGCAGAAAATTGGAAAACGTAGAAGACGGTATGATTACCTAAGAAGTTTAAATACTTTGCATTGGGAAGCGGCGAAAGAAATGATTACCAAAAAGAAACTACTGAACTTCCGGCGGCTAAAAGGACAAAAACTGCACGGAGATCGAAGCGCTTATAAAAAAATTCAAAAAAAAGGCGGAAGCTGCGAAATGAGAAGGAAATTTGAACACAATGTTCCTGAAACCCAGGAAAAGTCATTTAATATTGCCATATACCTAGAAAGAATGTTCCATACTCCTCAAAGTTCGAAATATGAAACATTGGGGGCTTCTGTTGATACCAAAATTAATATGCTGATGTGGACGAATAATACGAAGACACGTGTCAATCTACGTGGCACAATAGCATCGAGGAAGTTCATTTCCCGACCAACCACGTTTCTTTCCGAGCAACGAGAATACACCGAGGAACTCTAGCACACCGAGGAACTCTATCGCACCGAGGTACTCTGGTGCATCGAGGTACTCTGGTTCTCCGAGGAACTCCTGATCAACGAACAACTATGGCGGTCCGAGCTGCACCTCGGTCGTACCATTAATTGCCAGATAATCAACAGTTCAGATATTCATTGAATGCTTATATTCTTGACGCACACGCTGCATTAAATGTATTACCCTTTCATATGTATATCATTTAATGTATTGAACCTTTCATGTACAGCCTCAAG
The DNA here is from genome assembly GCA_949130495.1 of Sambucus nigra. Taxonomy (NCBI): domain Eukaryota; kingdom Viridiplantae; phylum Streptophyta; class Magnoliopsida; order Dipsacales; family Adoxaceae; genus Sambucus; species Sambucus nigra. The sequence goes on along the minus strand of OX422211.1, from coordinate 498,844,048 downwards.
GCTATAAATACCTTGTATCAAACCCATTCAAGGGGACCGGAATTTCTTGAGAGAACTTGTAATCAAGAATTCTACAAACACTCAGCAATAACATAACAGTGGACGTAGGCTTTATTCCTAGCCGAACCACTTTAAAAATCTTTGTCTTATTTATTTATCTGTGATTAAATAATTAGAGCGATCTAGTTTTTTACATCAACAGGGAGCAAAGTTGGGGAGATCCAAGTATAATTAATCCTAATATGAATTTCGATGAAACCATCCGGTGGTTACATTCTTTCAACATAAGAGTTTGAAAAATGCCCTTACATTATTTAGGTTACATGGGATTTGTCCCCCATTTAAATAATTTTGTTTTATAATCTTACAAAATAATTAATTATTATATTTTGCCCAAAAAAAGATAATTTGATTTCAATTTTTTTTATTTTCGATATGATTTATAAAAAAACTAACGTTAACAAAAATTTATTAGGACAAGCATGCAAATACCCGCGAATTAACGAATTGAACAATATTAATATACTTTTATGTTTTCACACTTTTGATTATTATTATTATTTTATTAGTTCAAGTCTCCTATTAACTAAAATAGAACTTTTTTAAGGTTATTTGGAGTTTGGCCCCAATTATTTTTTTGTAGTTGAGTTTATAACCTCCACAATTTTTACTTTTTTTGGGTTTGGCCCCCTAAATGACTTTTGGGAATGTGTCACAAAAAGTTTTAACTAATATTTTTGCGATACATATTCCATCGTTAAAACTAATTTTGGACTGCAAATATTGGGGGTCGAAGTCAATATCCATGAATTAATGGGGGTTAGACCCGAAGTAAACCAAAGTCAATATTATTACTATTTTTTATATATGTTTTAAATCATTTATCTAAAATACTAAAACTGAAAGTTTTCAAAATGTAAGGGCATTTTTTTTTGTCTCGCGACACTTCTTTTACTATGGAGCACTATTTTACTTATTGTCTTGAAGAAATCAAATTTTTGAGTGAGCAAAAATGCATTTGAGTAGACCTAGCAAAATGTGACACGACACGACATGACACAAAATTAACAGTCAATGGGTTAAGGCTTATCACGTACAGGTCACTATCGGCTTAACACGATAAATCGGTTAAAAATATCAAATCGGATTGGTTAAATTTGCTTCACCTGGTAACAATCTGTTAAAATAACAAAATGCTCAGATGATTCAAGCATTTTGAGTGATTGGCATTTCCCCCCTCCCCCCTCTTTTTTTTTTTTACAAAACAGTGATATTTGTTAACATTTTGATATGTATAAATTTTTATGGCATGGTATGGGGAAGCAATATTTTTTTTGTCCTCTTATATGAGAAGCATTTTTTTTAAGATTATTTACTTTTAGGACTTCAAATAATATTGATTATGAATATATGACAACAAATATTTCGTTTTCATTTTTAGTCCCTGTTTATACCAAAATTAATATGCTGATGTGGACGAATAATACGAAGACACGTGTCAATCTACATGGCACAATAGCAGCGAGAAAGATCATTTCCCGACCAACCATGCTTCTTTCCGAGCAACGAGAATACACCGAGGAACTCTATCACACCGAGGAACTCTATCACACCGAGGAACTCTATCGTACCGAGGAACTCTAACGCACCGAGGAACTCTAATGTTCCGAGGAACCCCTGATCAGCGAACAGCTATGGCGGTCCGAGCTGCATCTCGGTCGTATCATTAATTGCCAGATAATCAACAGTTCAGATATTCATTGAATGCTTATATTCTTGGCACGCACTCTGCATTAAATGTATTACCCTTTCATATGTATGTCATTTAATGTATCGAACGTTTCATGTACAGCCTCAAGGCTATAAATACCTTGTATCATCCTCATTCAAAGGGGACCGGAATTTCTTGAGATAACTTGTAATCAAGAATTCCACAAACACTCAGCAATAACATAACAGTGGATGTAGGCTTTATTCCTAGCCGAACCACTTTAAAAATCTTTGTCTTATTTATTTATCTGTGATTGAATAATTAGAGCAATCTAGTTTTTTACATCAACAGATTGGCGCCGTCTGTGGGAAACGACTGTTATCATCGTTTTTCATAAAAATCATTTATCACCAATGGCAGATAATCCAGAATCCAGTAATCGAAATGTTGGAAATACTGGAAATCTTCCAAATCCATCTGCATCCCCAGATCTGGCTGGAATTATGACGAATCTGGCTCAAGGACAAACCGCCATGCAAGAATCTATGAGGCAACTCATTCAAACTCTTCAGGGCGGTGCACCTACCTATTCAGGGCAAAGGAGTGATCATAGGCAATCGCAATCTAGACGTACTGGGTCATATCGCAATGAGGAGTCTAATGATTCTTCTTATCAACCCGGGCGAACTTCATCGATACGGGCTACGGATACAGATCAACGTATCACTCTTTCTCCGGAGAGAACTAGCGCTTTGGAAAGATTAAGCAGGGCGTCTCCTTTCAGTCGGTTAGGACCAAGGAGGAACATGAGTCCACCTAGGGCTCCATCAAGAAGTTTTCGACCACCACCAGGTTTGAGAGAAGGATCTGCACAATCGCGACCAACTACTCGTCGAGATAAATCTCAGGAAGCTACGTCAGAGCAATCAGTTGCTCGGACTAAGCGGCCCGAGGAAGGGAATGAAGCATGGAAAGGTTCAATTCAATGGTTGGAAGATAGATTGGGAGAAATGGCTAAGGCGAGGAACCCCTTACAGAGAACTTTTGTTCAAGGAACACCTTTTGTGCAAGCCATTGTGGATTTCCCTACACCGTCAAAATTCAAAGCACCCGTAGTGACCCCCAAGTACGATGGAAAGACAGATCCCGTACTTCATATAGAACAATACCAAGCTGCTGCAGATATCTACGCTGTCCCCGACGAGATGAGGTGTAGAACATTCTCGGGAACTCTTACCGGATCTGCACAGATATGGTACAATAATCTTCCTCGGGGTAAGATTTCAACTTTTGTTCAGTTAGCCGAATTGTTTATTGGCAATTTTTGTTTTGGAGCAAAGCCGATAAAGCGAGTAGCACACTTACTAAGTGTTAGACAAAAATCAGGTGAAAGTACTAGAGATTACATAACTCGTTTCAATAACGAGAAGTTGGAAGTCATAGATTATGAAGAAAAGACAGCAATCACTGCTCTGATGAGTGGTTTGCTGCCTAACAAGCTGTACTACACTTTGGCCAAAGATCCACCTAAAAATATGTCGGAGTTGATGGCAAAGGCGGCCAAAATCATGAATGCCGAGGAGGCTATGGTTGCGAAGAAGAATATGGATAAAGACGTTAAAGTGGAGGTCGACAACTCTAAGAAGAAAGATCAGAAAGGTAATGGTGGTGACAAACATTCCAGGAATAACAGGATGAAGTTGGAAGTCCTAAAGAAGTATGATAATTATACTCCATTGAAAATGGGTATTAATCATGTTTTGGAAGAAATTAGGAATAACGAGGAAATCAAGTGGCCAGAGAAACTGAAGACAAATCCCGACCTGAGGAATAAAGACAAGTATTGCGAGTTTCACAAAGATCATGGCCATATGACAAAAAATTGTATAGCCCTTCAGAACGAGATTGAAACACTCATCCGAAGAGGAAAATTATCAAAGTATGTAGATCCCAGAGGTGAAAGGAAGAATGATGATAGAACTAGAGAGAGATCTAGATCTCCTCGTCGTGCAGAGGAGAAAAAGAGGAGGGGCCATGAAGAGGATCCAGATGATGACCCCGATCTTCCCAAGAAGCCAAGGAAACCTGAACGAGAGGTATTTTCCATACGTTTTGGGTCATTTGATTGTAATGTTATTACAGGAGGAGATGCAGGAGGAGGAGACCTTACTGCAGAAAGAAAAGCTTACCTCGGAGAGGCTCAAGCTTGTTCATACATTCAGCGAATAAACCTGGCCGAGGATGATCGTCCGAGGAAGGTAAACAAAGAGAAGCTAGTGATTGGTTTTTCAAAAAACGACCTGGCAGGTGTTCTTTACCCTCATGATGATCCTTTGGTGATCAAAATGAGGATGAAGGATCTGGTCATTTCAAGGGTGTTAGTAGACAATGGTAGTTCGGCAGACATCATGTACTATTCATGCTTTGATAGCCTGAATTTAAAATTATCTCAATTGGAACCTTATCACAGACCCCTTCTGGGTTTTGCTGGCGAGAAAGTTTTTCCACTTGGGACAATCAAGTTGGATATACTCATCGGAACTTGGCCTGCTTGTCGAACAGAAAGAATACGTTTCTTTGTGATGGATAAGAATGTGCAGTCAGCCTACAACATCATCATGGGAAGAGTTGGATTGAAGAAATTCGAAGCAGTTCCATCTACAGTACATCAGTGTTTGAAATTCCCAACGAATTTTGGAGTAGGAATTATGAAAGGTGATCAAAAAGTAGCTCGGGAATGCTATTATTCGTCTGCCGAGCAAGAAGAACTTGAAGAATCAAGGAAAAAGACTACTACTTATCAAGTAGAGGAGGGCACAGAAATTGAAACTCTTGACCCTAGGGATGAATCTCAACTTGTAAAAGGACAGGTAATGGAATCTACAGAAACTGTTATCCTGGACGACGAGCATCCTGAACGAGTAACTCAGATAGGATCGTCGTTGGATGTTTCAATAAAACAAGAGTTGATAACTTTCTTGAGAAGCAGGAAGAATACTTTTTCTTGGAGTCATGAAGACATGCCAGGTATAGATCCAAACTTCTTATGTCATGAGCTCAACGTGAATAAGGAGATCAAGCCTGTGAAGCAAAGAAGAAGAGTGTTTAGTCCCGAGAAGAACCAGGCCATACAAGAGGAGGTCGAGAAACTCCAGAAAGCCCAATTCATTGAAGATGTGAAATATCCAGATTGGTTGGCGAATGTGGTGATGGTAAAGAAGAAGAACAACACATGGAGAATGTGTGTTGATTTTACTGATCTCAACAAGGCATGTCCAAAAGATCATTTTCCATTGCCCAGAATTGATCAACTAGTGGATGCTACCTCGGGACACGAGCTACTCAGCTTCATGGATGCTTATTCTGGCTACAACCAGATCAAAATGAAACCTGAAGACAAGGAAAGTACTTCTTTTATTACCCCAAGGGGAACTTATTGTTATAATGTTATGCCTTTTGGTTTAAAAAATGCAGGTGCAACATATCAGCGGTTGATGAACAAGGTTTTTACCGAACAAATCAGCCGCAATATGGAGGTCTATGTCGACGACATGCTCACCAAAAGCAAGAGAGCTGCAGATCATTTGGTTGACTTGAGTCAAACTTTTGATCAACTGGATAAATACCAGATGAAGCTTAACCCGACGAAGTGTACCTTTGGAGTACGAGAAGGAATGTTCCTCGGATACATCGTCAACCAACGAGGTATTGAGGCAAATCCAGAAAAGATCAAGGCTCTTTTAGGGCTGCGATCTCCGACGACGAGGAAAGAAGTGCAGAGTCTTACCGGACGGGTTGCAGCACTCAACAGATTTGTATCCCGAGCAACTGATAAATGCCTCCCATTCTTCAAAACACTGCGAAAAAGTTTTGAGTGGACTGATGAATGTGAGAAAGCCTTTCAAGATTTGAAGAAGTATTTGGGAGCCCCACCATTGTTGTCTAGGCCAATAACTGGAGAGACGCTGTACTTGTATTTGGCAGTATCAGAAAATGCAGTTAGCTCGGCATTGATCAGATTGGAGAATGGAGTCCAGAAGCCAATTTATTACACAAGCAAGGCCTTCCGAGGTGCGAAAATCAGATACCCAAAGCTGGAAAAATTGGCACTGGCATTAATTGAAGCAAGTAGAAGAATGAGGCCATACTTCCAGGCCCACACCATCATTGTGCATACCGACATGCCGTTAAGACAAGCCCTTCACAAGCCAGAAAAATCAGGAAGATTGATGTACTGGGCAATAGAGCTCGGTGAATATGATATTGTGTATGAACCCAGATCATCGTTGAAGGGGCAAGCCGTGGCAGATTTTATAGCAGAGTTCACATACCCTGATACCCCCGAGGAGCAAAAGGTGCTTGCTGACCTACCTGTGGACGATACAGGATCAACAGACACAGATCCAGACCAACCAAGGTTGGTAAAAGGACTTGTGGATGTAGAAAAATCATCATATTCAAACCCCGACCAACTCCGGTTGGTAGAAGGGCGCGAACAAATGACCAACGAGGAACGAAGGATACCCGGGGATGACGAAAGAAAACAGATGATATTTCACCGAGGAACTCTAACAGATAAGAAATTTGAAGACGAGCTACATACATGGAGATTATATGTAGATGGATCATCTTGCACGGCTGGTTGTGGAGCAGGGATTGTTTTAAACTCTCCAGATGATATTGACATGGAGTATGCCTTGAGATTCCAATTCAAAGCTTCCAATAATGAGGCTGAATATGAGGCTATGATAGCAGGTTTTCATTTAGCGAAAGTCATGGAGGCACGTCAAGTAATTGTTTTCAGTGATTCTCAATTAATTGTGAATCAAATGATGGGAATATATGCAGTGAAGGGAGAATTAATGGTGAAGTACCATGCAAAAGTGATGGAGTTATTGACAGAATTTGATGCTATTCAATTGGTGAGGATACCGAGAATGGAGAATGCTAGAGCAGACGCATTGGCTCGACTAGCGTCAGCTACGCGCACCGAGCTGCGAAGAACAATACCAATTGAAGTATTAGAAAGTCGGAGCATAGAAGAAGATCTGACGGTGAAGATTATTACCCTTGATTTAGGACCATCTTGGATGGATCCTATCAGAGCATACATTGAAGAAGGAGAATTGCCGGAGGACAAAATAGCTGCCAAGAAATTGAAGTATAAAGTTGCTCGGTATGTGTTAACTAATGGTGTTTTGTATAGACGAGGAATTATGGCAGGTTTGCAGAGATGTGTGCATCCATCAGAAGTCAAAGAATTGATTGAAGAAATTCATGAAGGATCTTGTGGAACTCATATAGCAGGTCGGACACTTTTGCAAAGGGTAATGACACAGGGATACTACTGGCCAACGATGAGGGCTGATTGTATAGCCTATGCTAAGAAGTGTGACAAATGCCAACGTTTTTCCTCCATCCGAAGAACTCCACAGGCATTGTTGACACCCATAACATCACCTTGGCCATTTGCCATGTGGGGAATTGATCTGGTTGGACCACTGCCGACGACCCGAGGAAGGTTCAAGTATCTCGTCGTGGAAGTAGACTATTTTACTAAGTGGGTGGAAGCTGAACCACTAATTGATATGACGTACGAGAAGGTGTATCAGTTCATATGGAAGAATATCATTTGTCGATATGGTCTCCCCCACGCTTTCATCACAGACCATGGAACGCAATTTGATAATGAAGAATTTGCTGCCTATTGTCATCAGTCAAACGTCTTGAAGTTTCATTCAGCACCAGGCCATCCCCAAAGCAATGGACAGACTGAAGTGACGAACAGAACATTACTAAATGGGTTGAAGAAGAGATTAAGTGAGGCTAAAGCAAATTGGATTAATGAGCTACAGTCAGTTTTGTGGGCTTACCGAACAACTCCCCGAGCAGCAACAGAAGAATCACCATATATGCTAGCATTTGGAAGTGAGGCTGTGATACCTGCCGAGTTGGGCCTACCAACACACAGGGTGTTAAATTTCAATTCTCCGATCAGTGATTTGATGAGAAGGATGGATTTGGATATGCTCGAGGAAGTCAGAGAAGAGGCAGCCATTAGGAATGCTGCTTATCAACAACGAACAGCTCTGTTTTACAACAAAAGGGTAAAGAAATGTGATCTAAAAGAGGGAGATTATGTGCTAAAGAAGGTCATTCAGAAGCAGAATAAACTGGAAGCAAACTGGCATGGACCTTACCGAGTTACAGAGGTTGTTCGACCAGGAACTTACAGAATAGCAACTCTAGAAGGAGAGGAATTTAAGAACGCATGGAATGCTGAACACCTGCGCAAGTATTATCAGTGATATCAAATGTAAAGCATTTCTTTCATTATGAATAAAACGAGGATGTTTCGCCATTTTCTTTCTGGTTGAAAATTTTTCGGGGAATACTAGTGTAATACACTACACAACAAAAGTGCTCTAAGGAGCCAACCTCCTTTGGTTAGGAGGACAGCTCTACGGAGCAAAAGTGCTATAAGTAGCCAACCTCCTTTGGTTAGGAGGACAGCTCTACGGAGCAAAAGTGCTATAAGTAGCCAACCTCCTTTGGTTAGGAGGACAGCTCTACGGAGCAAAAGTGCTATAAGTAGCCAACCTCCTTTGGTTAGGAGGATAGCTCTACGGAGCAAAAGTGCTCTAAGTAGCCAACCTCCTTTGGTTAGGAGGACAGCTCTACGGAGCAAAAGTGCTATAAGTAGCCAACCTCCTTTGGTTAGGAGGACATGCTCTAAGGAGCCAAAAAATGCTCTAAGGAGCCAAAAGCTTTAAGGAGCCAAAAAGTGTACACCAGCATGATCAACTACGGTTGGTAAGATAAAAATATACTCTCATATTACAACTTATGTTGGTCGGGAGGTAATATTATTACAATGAGTTCTTTGAAGAACAAAATGTTCAAAAAATACACCAAGTATAGTTGGTCGGGGATAAAAACCCAATAACTGTAGTTGGTCGGCGAGGACAAATTATCGATCTTAGTTGGTCGGACGCATTTTTATAATTGAACCAAGTATAGCTGGTCGGGGGTAAAAACCCATCAACTGTAATTGGTCGACAAACATTATTCACCTACCTTGGTTGGTTGGAAACAGTTTGAACATTTTTACTCATTACTTTATTATTAAGTGATCGAGAAACATTACTAATACTTGTAACTTTTTATTAAGTTGCTTATTGAACAATAATATTGTTATTTTTTTTTAACAGATACATAGATACATATGTACAAATATAAAGGTGTTTGATAAACATAAGACTAACAAAATTGGCAAACAGAAAATGAAAATCTTTTCATTAATCTAGAATAAATTACAAGTTACAAGAATGTACTAAATTGTTACATGGATATTACTATTCTATTGGTTTTTTGCCCTGTGCTTTAGAAACAGGTTCCTCGCCGGCAGGAGGGTCTTCTAGGCAAAGGGGAGAATTGATGAAATTAACATCTCTGAGCATTCTGACGTTCATAACAGAAGGTGTATCCAAAAGATGCTCAGGACGAGATAATTCAACTTGGGAGTGAAGGCTATAATCACCAAGGTATTTTGAAATTAGGCTGCGAGGAATGGAACGAGCTGGGATCCATGCCATATCCAATTTGAAAGGTGGTACAGGCAAGTCTAATAATGATGGAGCATGATAGTCCCATAAAAAATGCCCTTGCTCCAACTTTAACACACCCAATGCATTTAACCATCCTTGCTTGTAACCTTCATTGTTAGCATGTTCAATGCGAGCATCCAGGTGAACAAGGGCTTCATTGTATCCTGTCATCCAGAATTCCCTTGGCTGTTTATGGAATTGGAAGGTTAACCTATCCAATTGTTCATGAAGGCTTTTGGCAAAAAGATCCTTGTTATGCAAGGCAGATTTCGTCGATGCCAGCTGATCTTCCAGAGACAGATTTTTATTGGACATTTCAGTCAGAGCACGGTCTTTTACTTTCAACTGGAATGCTTGAGTTTCCAGAGTAGACTGAGTGCGAGCCTCTTCAACATTTTGGCTGAGGATTCTTCCTCGCCCCCGAGAACCTCTTCCTCGTCCCCGAGCAGTTCCAGAAATGGCAGATCTTCTTAAGTCCTCCAGCTCTTGCCTTAGTTTGGCGTTTTCAACCTCTAAGAACGAGAAGCCTTCATCAGTAACTGGTATTAATGCAGTAGAAGATGAAGCAGCAGATTCATATTGAGCCAACTTTTTCTGCAAATTATTATTTTCTTGTTCCAGGATCTCGGCAATTTGTCTGCAGGCTTCAACTTCACCTTTTAGGGTCCTTTCCCTAATATCATATGCAGCAATGATCTTCTTATGGCCTGTTTCAGAAGAAAGTTGTTGGTATCTATTTTCATAGTCTTTGTGTAACAAAGCCATTGATTCATTGTGCTGACCTTGGAGATCCTCTATGGAACCATGAAGTTCCTCGATCAGTTCGTAATACGCGACATTGTTGGCCACTGCTCGGTCAAGTAAAGCTTTTAAGTACTGATAAGCTTCAATTGCCTGCTCTGAGGCACCATGTCCAAGAATATCAGCAATTTCTGATGTACTAAGGATTGTATGACCAGCCTTATAGTATTGGTGACATTGCTGCATCAGCTCGGTATCATGTGAAGAGATCAATTCCATTCTAGCAACAAACTAAAGACGAGAAAAAGACAACAATCAACAAAAACAAGTTATCAACAACAGAGATGAGCAAAGATATATTTTATTAGATCATCAAAAAGTTACATTGTTCGATTACAAGGAAATATAGAAATGATACCGAACAACTTCACACCTTTTCCTTGTCTCCCAAGACTTTCTCGGGAGGCTGGGACGAGGAGCTCGGTTGCTCGGTGGTAACAACAGCTTGATCGGTAGGAATCTTCTCGGGAGGAGGAGGCATGGAAGAGACGTCCTCGGTGGCAGAGGGTTGAGAGGCAGAAACTTGATCGCCCATAGCCATAGAAGACTCATCTGAGGCAGGCTCATCTTCTTCTTCTTCCACAATTGGTGGAGGAGGACCAGGGAGATGCTGTTGGAATAGCTCAGAATCGTCTTGGATCTTTAGCTCTTGCAGAGCAGCTACCCAGCCATCATGGAAGTATTTCAACTCCCCATATTGAACTTGGGATGTCATTGCAGCTATCCCTCTCTCCCATCCTTTCTCCCAACCAACGCTGAAATGTTTCTTGATTGCAACTTTTCTCCTCAACTTCTCCGAGGAGAGCTTCACCTCCAATTCCTCTTTCTTGGCTTTGATATCTCGCAGAGTAGATAATTCTTCCTCTGCCTTTTTCAACTTATCATCAGAATCCTGATGTTTAACCTCCAAAACTTTAACTTTCTCCTCCAAATTCTTGGAGGTTTCAGCCATCCTCATCTTATCAGCCTCAGCCACAGCCAACTTTTTCTCCCAAACAGTTTTCTCCTCGATGTACTGTTGGCGAGATTCCTTCACAGATTGGGCTAAACCCAACAAAGCATCGTCAACATCGGACGAGGAACTGGAAGCTTTAATAACTTGATCTTTCTTCACGATGGTATTGAAGCAGTTCATCAGCTGAAAGATAAGAAAAACAATAAAGTCAACACAAATACAAGAATTAAAAAAAACAAAAAAAGAGAAAGACCAAAGGTATGAGAAATTTACTGAAGAAAGATGACGAGCAGCTAGGGATGTCAGTGTATCCCTAGGAATTTTTTCATCAACCCCGAGAACCTCGGGTATAACTGAGCTCATTGAAGAACTCGGAAGAATGATGTTTGAAACACTACTACCACCAGCGGGTAGAGAAGATGCAGTTCCAGCAAGATTAACTGAGGATGATTTCCTCAATCTCTTCAAAGGACGGTCAGCAGCATCAACCAAGGAAGAAGTCTTGGTCGGAGAGATTGTAATTACATCAGCAGGAGCATTTTTCTTGCTCGGGGCCACTGGGGGCTTCTCGGCAGCTTTGGAGGAACCAGCATCTACCTTTTTAGTCCCCTCTGGGACATCAATTTTGCCTTTCTGGGCTCCAACAGCAGAAGAAATTTCACCAAATAGAGCAGGAGGAGCTCTTTTCTTGCCCATTCTCTGAGATAAGGGGATATGAGAATCTGAAGATGAACTTTCTGGTGTTGAAGCTGGTTCAACAGGGCGAGCAGTATAAGAGGTTGTGTAACTCTTATACTGTAGTAAATATGAAGCAGATCTAATATGCTTGTCAGCAATGTTCTTATGCAAACCCCAGATAAGTTTCAGATGTTTAATATTCACTTCTGATTCTTTTGGAGTTTTTCTTTTGCTATCAACTGCAAATAAATACATGTCGAGATATCAGTCATACATTTTGTCAAACATGATGAAAGCATAATTTCATAAGTAAAATAAAATGAAAAATAAACCTATCCCATTGCCGTATGGGGGGCATCTGGGACCGTTGTATACTTCATTCCCAGATAAAGGCGCATGTTGCCAATTTTTTATGACCAACCCATGCTCAAAATAATCCCTATTTGAGTCAGGGAGATTAACTACAAGAGCCCTATTCAAATACCTAGTTTTTAAATAATAAATATTATCTAGAACAGCCCATTTATAACAAAACATAATTTCAGGGATCCCAATACGAGTCCCATGAGTTAGATTTAATTTATGCACCCCGTTAATTATTCTCCACGAATTGGGGGCTATTTTTGCAGGAACAAGATCAAAATATTGACAAAACTCAAGACATAATGGGTTTGGTGGAAAGGAAAAACCGCATTCAGCAACAAAAAGACTGGGGAACCAATGTCCCTCAGCCAATCGAAAGTAATCTAAAGGCTCAGAAAGAACCTCTAGAGTTACCCACGAAGGAATGGAAAAATCAGAACGGAATTTTTCAAGAGATTCAATAATATAAACCATAATGAACAAAGGAAGAAGGAAGAAAATCTTACAGAAAGGAAGAAGGTCTGCTGACAACTAACGAAGGAAAAGACGAACGCACAAGAGGGAAGGAGAGAATAGAAAGCTTGAATGCAGAAGATTGGAAAACGTAGAGGACGGTATGGTTACCAAAGAAGTTTAAATACTTTGCATTGGGAAGCAGCGAAAGAAATGATTACCAAAAAGAAACTACTGAACTTCCGGCGGCTAAAAGGACAAAAATTGCACGAAGATCGAAGCGCTTATAAAAAAGGCGGAAAACAGCGAAATAAGAAGGAAATTTGAATACAATGTTCCTGAAACCCAGGAAGGTCATTTAATATTGCCATATACCGAGAAAGAATATTACACACTCCTCAAAATTCGAAATATGAAACATTGGGGGCTTCTGTTGATACCAAAATTAATATGCTGATGTGGACGAATAATACGAAGACACGTGTCAATCTACATGGCACAATAGCAGCGAGGAAGATCATTTCCCGACCAACCATGCTTCTTTCCGAGCAACGAGAATACACCGAGGAACTCTATCACACCGAGGAACTCTATCGTATCGAGGAACTCTAACGCACCGAGGAACTCTAATGTTCCGAGGAACCCCTGATCAGCGAACAGCTATGGCGGTCCGAGCTGCATCTCGGTCGTATCATTAATTGCCAGATAATCAACAGTTCAGATATTCATTGAATGCTTATATTCTTGGCACGCACTCTGCATTAAATGTATTACCCTTTCATATATATGTCATTTAATGTATCGAACCTTTCATGTACAGCCTCAAGGCTATAAATACCTTGTATCATCCTCATTCAAAGGGGACCGGAATTTCTTGAGATAACTTGTAATCAAGAATTCCACTAACACTCAGCAATAACATAACAGTGGACGTAGGCTTTATTCCTAGCCGAACTACTTTAAAAATCTTTGTCTTATTTATTTATCTGTGATTGAATAATTAGAGCAATCTAATTTTTTACATCAACAGTCCCTATTTTCAAATTAAAGGGATACGTGGCATGCTGTGATTGGTTGACGTTTTATGAAAATGGATCCGCGCCCGTGACTTTATTAAAAAATAGGAACTAAAACTATAAATAAAATGTTTGTTGTCATATTTCCAAAATACATATTACAATATGTCCTAAATTTACAAATCTTTTTTTTATTAGTATTCTGCTGTGTATAAATTTAAATGGAGCATATACCAAATAGTTCCTTGAAATTTTTTTAATACACGATTAGTCCAAATCTTTTTATTTTGTTCCAAAAAGTTTCACCAAGTCGCTGGCGTGGACCTTTAAAGAACAAATAATTTTTTAATACAAAATAAAACGTTTGAAATAAATATATATTAGAAAATATTTGAGAAACTTTTTAATATTTAATCCAATTTAAATGGCATCGGAAAAAATGAAGAATAAGTTTTCTCGACTTTCCTTTGTTCTCACAGTGGTGTGTTGTTAAAATGGAGAAAGTGGTTTTGTTGTACGTTATTGTGTTTTTTTATCCCTTAAGATAACTTATTTTAGATAAGTGAGGGGTTAGTTTTTGTCTTGGATGAAAGGAACAGTCAGCACCTACCACTAAGCTTTCTCAAAGCTACTCCATATCTCTATCAATCAAAGTTGAAACAATGACATTTTCTCTCAACCAATTGTGCACTAATTTGTTTTTTTTTTTTTCTATTTCTTTACATATAATAGTTCCTATAGTTTGGCCATTCTCATTTCTCTTATCACAACTATATTACACGTCTCTCCAACCTGTCACCTCTCCTCTCCTCACGGAAGAAGAACATGGTGGTCAACGGCACTTCAGAAGTGCAGTCTCCAACTGATCGAAAAAGTGAATTAAAGGCCTTTGATGACACCAAAGCCGGGGTTAAAGGCCTGGTTGATGCTGGGGTTACCCAAGTACCAAGAATATTCACTCACCCACCTGATATAACATCAAATCCTAGTAACACCAACTTCAATATTCCCATAATAGACCTTGAAGGAATGGGTAAAGATCCAGTCCATCATAAGGAGATAGTTGAAAAAGTTCGAGAGGCATCTAAGAATTGGGGCTTCTTCCAAGTTGTGAATCATGGGATCCCAGTTAGTGTTATGGATGAGATGATAAATGGAGTAATTCGTTTTCATGAGCAAGAAACTGAGTTAAAAAACGAGTGGTACACACGAGATCCCACGAAGCCGGTACTGTATAACAGTAATAGTACTTTGTATAGTGGCCCACCAGCCGATTGGAGGGATACCATTTATTGCTCTATGTTCCCTAATTCACCCAACCCACAAGATTTGCCACCCGTATGCAGGTAAAGTTCCATTGGGTCATCAAATGGCCCAAAATTTGTCACGGCATGGCAAATCTAAATTATGTGTTTGATGATATTAATTTTTTAATTTGAGAATTATTTTGTAGTATTAGTATAATTTATATAAAAAAGTTTTATTATTTGTTATCATTAGGATTAGTCAAATTTTTCTGTTCATAAAAAATATAAAACAATTTTTTTATAAAATAAAAGGTTAAACTTTTTTATAGAACAAAACCTTAAATTATATTTTCACGCTAAGTAAATATTTACTAAGAATGTTCTTATATACACTAGATAACAACATATCCGTTGTTTCTCTCGCTCACCAGAACACACATATACCTACCTACCTCACGTACTCGAACACACACACACACACACACACATATATATATATATATATATATATATATATATATGGAAAATGATAATAACATATTTTGAGCCTCAAAATAGTAAATTTCAAAGCTCCATATGAGTATATGTGCCCTATTAATTGTTTATCGGAACTCTGTCCCTAGTATTTTTGAGTTCTAAGTATGTGCCCTTAGCGCACATGTTATCAAAGCCCTATATATATATATATATATATATATAGAGAGAGAGAGAGATAGAGAGACTCTCATACATACGAAATATACATACTGATTTTTTTTTAAAATAGTAAAAAAAATAAAATTAATTCAAGTTTTTTTTGTGTGGTATTTAAACATTTCAAGGGATTAATATAAAAAAAATCAGTTCAAAATACCTTTGTCTGTTATTTTTAAAAAATCGGTCAAATTTTCGTAGCTTTTAATTTAAAAATTGTAAAATTTTGACAATTTTTTTTACAATAGGAAAAAAAATTATTTTGAGCGAAGTTTTTTATATGGGTCCCCTGAAGTGTTTAGACATCATATAAAAAAATTCAGTCGAAAAATAATTTTTTTACTATTTAAAACAAATCAGTATGTATACCAAGTTTATATACCAAGTATACATATTGATTTTTTTTTAAATAGTAAAAAAATATTTTTGAATTGAATTTTTTTATATGGTTGGAACATTTCAAGGGATCCATATAAAAAAAAATCAGCTCAAAATAATAATTTTTTTGCTATTTTTAAAAAAATCGGTCAAACTTTCATAACTTATAAAAAATCGGTCAAGCTTTCAACTCCAAAATATATATTTTTAATATTTTAGAAAAATAGGTTTGCACTAGTAAGTATGCATGCATGGTATGTATGAGAGTCTCTCTCCCCCCCCCCCCCCCCCCCCCCCCCCTCTCTATACACACACAAACACACACACACACTCGAACACAAATATATACATATATACACTATCGCACACATATATACGCAAAATCATATATATATATGCAAAAAATCGCACACGTGTATGCATACAGACACACTCACGTCCACACATATATAGCAAATCCGAGATTGAAACTAAGATCGGAGAGAGAGAGAGTGAGTGATAGAGCGAGAGTTAAAATGACCGTGTGTTGCTGAAATTGGGTAAGAGATTAGAGTTAGGGGTTCTAATGGGTATAATAGATATTTTAGTTTAAGATATTTTAAAAAGAGGACTAATATAGTTTTTAAAAAGTTAATAGGACTTAAATAAGGATTGACCAAATAAATAGGACTAAAATAAAATTAATTTTTTTTGAATGGAATAGTTTTTTTTCAAATATATTGTTTTTGTTATAACAATCAAAATATATATATATAAGTTTTTGTTAAAATGTACCGTTTTTATTAAACAATCAATACATTTAAAAAAAATAAAACAGTTTTTTTATATAATAGTTTTTGCTAAAATAGTTAAAACATTTTTTTTATAAGGATATTTTTTTACTTTTATAATTTTTTAAATAGAACACTGTTTTTCTTTTTAATAAAAAGTGGTTGTTAAAGAAACTTATATAAAAAGAAACTATTGATTTTAACAATATAGAAAAAAACTTTTATTGTCATAAAAAGAAAGCAAAATTAGGTTGACAAATGTTTCCTTGGATTTTAGGTGAGCAAATTTTGCCACCAATAGATGACAAATCATGAGTGAGCATGACAAATCAGAAGTTCATTCGCCATGTCAAATTGTGCATATCAAAGGCATAAAGAAGTGGGAAAGACCCTCATTTACCCCCTTTTTTTTGCATTTACCATGACAAATCATGCCTATCAAATGTACCCCAAACGTTTTATTAGAATTTTAGGAAAACTCTCTGTTGCATGCCTTCTTAGAGATCTAAATATATTTAACTATAGTGTGAAATTTGTACGTTAAATGATTAAATTTAAAATGTTTTGTAAACGGAACTATCACACTTAGAAAAGCCCTTATTAATTTTGAACAATTTTTTTTTTTAATATGAAGTGCATATAAACCTAATGTGACAGTTGGATTATCTTTGAGTAAGTTAAAAAATAAGGGATGAAAATTAGGTTTTATTGCACATGTATGAGGGCTATTTTTGTGCCTAATTATGTTTCATTGCAGAGATATTTTGATGGAATACTCAAAGCAAGTTATGAATTTGGGTTGTTCCTTATTTGAGTTATTATCAGAGGCTCTTGTGCTTGATTCGACCCACCTTAAAGACATGGGTTGTGCCGATGGGGTTTACATTCATTGCCACTATTATCCTGCATGCCCACAACCTGAACTGACTATGGGGACTAGCAAGCATTCCGATGTTGGTTTCATCACAGTGCTCCTACAAGACCATATCGGAGGCCTTCAAGTTCTTCAACAAAATCAATGGGTCAATGTTTCTCCTACACCCGGTGCTCTGGTGGTCAATATAGCAGACTTTCTACAGGCAAGTCATTGACTCTTTAATTATTTGTTGGGTAGCAATATTATTCCAAGAGTATGTTGACACAATGTGCAATAATTGTGTTGGTCAATATGGAATTGCACTTGAAGATAAAAAAAACAAATGGAAATGTATTTTGTTTATTTTTATCACCAAAATTATATATCACACAATAATAAATGATTCAGTCCAAATTTAATATGTATGGAAACATATTAAGAAATTCGTAATATGGATTATAATGAAAAGAATTAACGTGGAAATTGGGAGGCACAAAAATGTTGTCATACGGGTTGCCTATATAAAGGCGATTCAGTACAACTTCAAGATACTACCCATATCTATCAGGACTCGGCTCCTCTGCATTTCTCATATAACTGCACAATTTACAGTTCTCCAAATTTGAACCGTCCATCTAAGATTAATGATCCATATTTTTGAACTCCTATATTACTCACTCACAGATTGATTGTAATAAACCCTATTTTTCATGTAAAGGTTGGCTAGACACAATACGCCGAAGTTGAAGCTTGTCTATCAATTTATTTCATTCTCAATATCATACCAGAATAAAATAATTTGGATAAATTTATATGAATTTTAAAACCACATGCACAATAAAATCGATTTAATTAATAACCAATAAATAGTAAGTCCAACATCAACATCCAGATAAAATAAAACTCCAACATAAATATGACTGTTTCAAATGACTGAATAATAACAAACTTCGAACTTATGCCCATAAAATATCCGAAATGAATTACTAAAAGGAAATAACAACCTAGGCTAGAATCAATAAGTTGATCTCTGATAAGCAAGGTATGGTTGCATGTCTTATATCACGTCAGCCCTGCTATCCATGTCTAGGCAAACCTGGGGGGGAGAAAACATTTTATAATTTAGATAAGCAGCCTAGAGTTGCAAGAATTAACTTACAAAAATTAAGATGCAATAATACAGTTAATTCAAGGTGTGTACCCACCCATCGACACTCTCATGAGTTAAGTACTTCACCCCTCATTTAAGTGCAATACTATACGCATATCAACTCAAGCCCCTAACTATGAAAGACTAATAATCGTAACAATAGTTAATACATGATGCATCTAGCATACTTTTCGTAGCAAAGATAATTGTCTGCACATGTATCCCTATTTTCTAAAATGCCCTAATGATACTACTTGCAAAAGTAACATAACCACCTATTATGCATTTACGTAGTATTGGGTTCATAACAGATTGTTTAAACTATTAGACTAATTAATTAACATCAATATATATATATATATATATATATATATATATATATAGAGAGAGAGAGAGAGAGAGAGAGCGGTTCTCATTCATACCCCAGTTTGCATACCGCTGGCGCGGACCAATTTTGATAAAATAGTAAAAAAAATATTTTTGAGCTAATTTTTTTTATATAGTTTTTAAACATTTCAGTAGGGCCATATAAAAAAAATCAGCTCAAAATGAATTTTTTTACTATTTTAAAAAAATCGGTCAAACTTTGTCAGTTTTTAACAACTTAAAAACAACTTAAAAACTGACAAAGTTTGACCGGTTTTTTTAAAATAGCAAAAAAAATCATTTTGAGCTGATTATTTTTTTATGGTCCTATTGAAATGTTTATAAATCATAAAAAAAAAATCAGCCCAAAAATATTTTTTTTACTATTTTAAAAAAATGGTCCTCATTCAGGGTCCTCAAACTGGGACCTCACTTGATCCTTTCCCTATATATATATATATATGACACATAAAGGCATCTACCCTTAGGCCTCAATTGATGCGCCGTATAAGAGGGTTGTATTGTATAAAATAATCTTATCCCATGTTTGATGTAGTTTAGGATGGAATATGAGATGAGATAAGTTATCCCAAGTGAGTGCCGTGGGATAAAAAAATCCCACCTCCAAGGTCGAATAAAATTATCTGGTGTTAAGATTTGATTGGAAATTACTACCCCGCCCTTAATAAGTAGAAAGAGTTATTTTATTATGTATTACAATTTTGGTTTAAATCGATGCAAATATTATGTTAATCCACCTGTTAGACAAGTTGAAAGTTGTGTGTTGTTAGCCCACCACTAATATTTTGTTACAAATATTTTTTTATGTGTTGTTAATCCACCTGCTAGACAAGTTGAAAGCTATGAATAATTTAGTTTGTTTATTTTTGTACATTTTCGGTGAATATTTTGGGTAAAATCAATGTCACCCAATTGTCACTTCAAGAAATTTTCCAGAGACTGGTTTGTTTTGAATTAAAAGAGAATAAAATAAACAACTAGTTTTACTATCTTATTATTTTCAACGACTGATTTGTTTCTACACGATTTTTATATGTATGTGAGTGATTGCTAGTTGTTGACTATGTACAAATTACAAATACAAATACAAATACAAATACAAATACAAATACAAATACAAATACGAATACGAATACGAATACATATGTACATCTCATTATTATAATCTCATAATATCAATTTTTTAACATCCCACGTGGAATTAAACACTATGTTATTGAGTTAAAATATGTGATAACAGTATAATTTTGTATTTTTATTATTAAATACAAAATAAGGGTATTTTTGAAAAACTGGAGACAAATTAATCCTATCCGGAGCATTTCAAACACAGGATTGTATTATCATATCCCATCCCATCTTTTTATCCGGAACTGTTCCAAATGCAGTATTAAAATAAGTCTTATCCGATCCATCCTTATCCTATCCAATCCGACCCTTATCCTATCATATCCGGTCCCCTTATATGGTGCATAAAATGAGGCCTTAGTGTATCATTCGTGCTTTATCGTGAAGTTCGGAGGATTCCCTGATCCAAGTGGACATCACAAAACACGTCCAAGTGGGGTGGTCCCTCTGCAATACACCATTGTACAGTCCATACCCAATAGTGACAATGGATCCCAATATTTACATACCTCTCATAAGTGATGCCGCTACGCAATACCTAAAGTAATGACCTACACAACACCTAGCCCACCTGTGTCGATGTGTGCAATCGTCCCGAAATGCACGTAACCCCAATCGATAGGACCATCCACGAACATAGGTATGTCCATACAAATAAATAATTACATATCTCTATCACATAATATGTATAGGTAATTACTCTATAACTACCCTCAAGATATACTACTTAATCGCCTATTAATAATTACAATTTAGTAATTAACCATCAAGCTAATCGTTAATAATTCCATTTAAATAGTAATCCAACTTTTACACATAATTGTTCTATGATTAGTTATGGCATTTCCCAATCTTCCCATTTTGTTCCTAGTAGTTCCATCTTAATTCCCGGACTCAATCTACCATGTCGCACGCTAAACGATCCTTAAAAATTCATAAAAACCAAAGGGGGACCAGTCAATTGAATCGAACTGGTACGTTGGGTTGGCCAAATCGGTTCAATCAGCAAATCGGTTCGCCCCCGCCAGTGAACTGGTTCAGTTCAACTGTCTGTCTTGACAAACCAAAGACATGATTTAGTCTTTTTCCTTTAACAAAAACACCTATAACCTTCACCCAAACATCATATATGAACTCTAAATGATTTCCCATCATGAAATAACAGTTTTCTCCATGAAAATATTCTTAAAACATATTGAATTCACCCGGTACTAATTTTTTCAAGAATTATTCAATTTATAAACCCTAGTTTTTAAGATTTCACCTTTGCCCATTTATCTTATTCAAGAATCCTTATTTCTTATTGATTTATATCAGATTTAATATTCCTACAACATGATCTTCTAAGATTTTTCTCCAAATCATTATGATCAATAATTTTTGAGTTTGTCATCAATTTATTAATTCTCAATTCATAACAATTTCAGATTTGATCCTTTACATGTATAAGATATAATCCCATCCTATCATCACCCATTTATATGTTTTAAATCATAAATCTAATGTGGAAACACAACAATGAATTAAGAAGTACATTGGAAGTTAATTTTAACAAGAGAATTCTTACCTTATGATGAAGATTGAGAGCCTCTATTCTTAAATCCTTAATCTTCTTCCCTCTCTTGGCCTTTGTAACTTCTCTCTATGGAGGTTGGGTTGATAGGTTAAGTTTTGGTGAATGAAAGGAGTTCTTTAAACCCTTGATTAACTTATAATGGGTGCTAATCCTGAGTTACCCCATAATTTCCATATCTGGGTCGCCAAATGAACCCGAAACCATAAACGGATTGGCCCAACAACTCGGCAAATGGTATACCTACATCCCGAGCCCAATTTTAGATGTCTAATACACTTAAATGAGTCTCCAAACCATCCCAGAATGTGCCCAAACTATTTCTAACCAATATACACATTTTTCCAATTTGATTGAACATCATATATCAATTATTTAATAAACATGAAATTATTTTCTACGAGAAATTTTAACATGCATAGATGAATCCACATAACATAAAATTGCAACTAATCAATTTATTCATGACTTATTTAATTAAATTCTACCGATCTAATCGATTTAATTTAATTTATATCGAGTTTATTTTATTATAAAAATACGGGGTATTACATTCTTTCCCCTTAATAACAGAATTCTGTCCTCAGAATTTGAAACTTACATGACTAGAAGAGTTCCGAATATCTCTATCGCATGTCGTCCGTTCTCTCCCATGTCGATTTATCCTTATTGTTGTGTCTCCACTGCACACATACTAAAGGAACCACCTTGTAATGAAGTCTACGCTCCCTATATTCTAGAATAGCTACGAGTTTCTCCTAGTAAGTTGCATTAGGCTAAAGCTTTATATTGTTGATATCAATATGCTGGTAACCAACCTCATCCCTCAGAAACCTTCATAATGAAGAAATATAAAAGACATTGTGCACCCTCTGTAAGTGATCCGGTAATCTCAATCGATACTCCACGGGTCCAATCCTCTCAATAATAGGGAATAGTCCCACATACTGGGGAGCCAAATTCCCTTCTTCCCAAATCTCATCACTCCCTTAACAGGAGACACCTTAATCAACACCTGATCCCCGACCTCAAAATCCAAGTGCCTTTGCCCCTCATACACATAGCTCTTTTGTCTATCTTGGGCATTCCGAATCCTGGCCCGAATAATCTCCACCTTCTCCGAGGTGTCCAGAATGAACTCTGGTCCGATATGTTATTTTGCCCCACCTCTAACCAACATGAGGGTAAATGAAAAGGTCTCCCATATAATGCCTCATAGGGTGCGATCTTAATAATAAACTGAAGTTATTGTAAGCAAACTCCACCAAGGGAAGGTATTACTCCTAACTACCCTTAAAGTCTAAGATGCACATCCGCAACATATCCTCCAGTATCAAGTTTACCTTCTCCATCTGACCATCTGTCTGTGGGTGGTACGAGGTGTTCAATCTCAACTCTACCCATAAGGCTTGCTAGAAAATCCTCCAAAAGTGGACATAAATGTCTTATCTCTATTCGATATAATATTGAGCGGTACCATATAAAATTTCACAATCGACGTGAGGAAAAGCCTAGCATACTGATCTGACATGTAGTCTGCCCAAGTCGATAAAAAGTGAGACACCTTTGTCAATCGGTCAACAATCACCCAAATAAAATCGTGCTCCCACTATAATGTAGGTAATACTGTGATAAGATCCTTGAAAATGCTCTCACATTTCCACATTAGGATCATGAGAGATTGCAGAACATGTGTAGGATGCTAATGGTCCACCTTCACCAACATGCACGTGGCAGACTTGGACACAAAGATTGCTATGTCCTTCTTCATGCCTGCCCACTAATACTGGAACCTCATGTCCTGAAACGTCTTATCCCCACTGGGATATACCATGAAATGTGACCCATAAGCCTCAGTCATAATGACTTGTCTCAACTCCTCATCCTCTAGAACAACTAACCTCCCTGAAATCTCAATTCGCCATCCGAGCCAATTGAGTAGTGCTCCGCCCCCTCAGCCAATAACTCCTTAATCCTCTCCTAGAAAAGATGGTCTCATGCCCGTGCCTTTACGACCCAAATAATGATCTCGAGTATGAGAACCACCATAAAAGTACATGTCAACTCATCGTCATCATAAATCAATTTCCACTTCGCCTTACACGATGCCACTAAATCCATTGTCGGCTTGTAGCTCAAAGCATCTGCCACTATATTTGACTTCCCAGGGTGATACTCTATTATCTTATGTTTAACTCTCTTTATGTGAACAAGTACTATAGGCTCTTATAGTCTGTGAATATATTAAAATTTTCCTTAGGATATAATGCCTCCATATACGTAAAGTAAATACCACGGTTGCTAACTCTAAGTAATGGGTGGAATAATGTCCCTCATGAGGCTTTAGCCTTCGAAAAGCATAAACTATCGACCTCTCCTCCTACATTAACACCCCTTTAAGTCCCTGTAAGGACGCATCTATAAAGACCTTATAGTCTATCCCTGCTCGAGGCAACACAAGTACCGGGACCGAAGTTAATCGAGCCTACAGCTCATCAAAGGCATGTTGATACACATCAACCTATATAAATGTAACATCCTACCTTGTCAAGTTCATTAGGTTCCCAGTTATCTTCGAAAACCCCTGAATGGGCTGACGATAATACCCTACCAATCCCAGAAAACTACGCACCTTTGTGGGTGTAATGGGCTCTCCCCACTTCATCATTGTAGAAACCTCTCTCGAATCCACCGATATACCCCCAGATACGATGTGGACTAATAACTAAACCTCATGCAACTAAAAACCACATTTCTCAAACTTAGCATAAAGCTGATGGTCTCACAATGCCCACAAAACTACGTTCAAATGCTTGTCATGCTCCTCTGTAGTCTAAGAGTAAATCAGTATATCATCTATGAACATGATAACGAACTGATCTAGAAAATCCCTGAATACCCTAATCATTAGGTCCATAAACATAGCCGATGCGTTAGCCCAAAAGGCATAACTAAAAACTCATACGACCCATATCTCATCAAAAACGCTGCCTTCAAGACATCCTACTCTCAAACCCTCAGATAATGATAACATGATCTCAAATCAATCTTAGAAAAGTATGCAACATCCCTCAGCTGGTCAAACAAGTCATCAATACGAGGCAATAGATACTTGTTACGTATGGTGACCTTATTTAACTCCTGATAATCGATACAAATTCAAAAAAATCCTTTTCTTCTTGATGAACAAAACTGGAGCACCCAACGACGAAGTACTCCTTCGAATAAACCCTTGACCCAATAACTGATGAATTTGATACCAACTATAACAACCCTCATTTTACACATAAAGGTTGGCCAGACACAATACACCGAAAATGGGATTTGTCTATCAATTTATATCATTCTCAGCATTATACCATAATAAAACATTTATATTTTAAAACTACATGCATGATAAAACCGATTTAATTAATAATCGATGAATAGTAAGTCCAACATCAACATCCAGATAAAATAAAACCCAACATAAATACGAATGTCTCAAATAACTGAATAATAGCAAACTCCGAGCTTATGCCCATACAATATCCAAAATGAATAACTAAAAGGAAATAACAACCTAGACTAGAATCAATGAGCTGATCTCTAATAAATAAGGTATCAACACAAGTCTGATATCACGTCAACCCTGAAATCCCTATCTGGGCACACCTGGGGGGAGAAAATATTTTTTAATTTGGCTCAGTTCCCAAGACTTGAAAGAATTAACTTACGAAAATTAAGACACAATAATGCAGTTAATTCAAAGTACGTACCACCTATAGGCACTCGCATTCATTAACTATATCACCCCTTATTAAAGTGTAATACTACACGCATATCAACTAAAGTCCCCATCTATGAAAGACAGATATTCGTAATAATAGTTAATACATGATGCATCTAGCATACTTCCCGCACCAAAGATAACTATCTACACATGTATCCCCATTTTCTAGAATGCCCCAATGTTACTAACCACATAAGTAACATAACCATCTATTATGCATTTACATAGTATTGGATTCATAACTGATTGTCAACATTATTAGACTAATTAATTAATCTCAATTAATATATATATATATATATATATATATATATATATATATATATATATATATACGACATATAAAGGCATCTACCCTTAGTGTCCCATTCGTGCTATATCGGCAAGTCTAAAGGAGCCTCTCATCCAAATGGACATCACAAAATACAAACAAATGGGGTGGTCCCTATGCAATACACTATTGCACGGTCCATACCTAACGAAGACAATGGATCCCATCATAAATACCTACCTCTCGTAAGTAGTACTGCTAGGTAGTACCTAAAGTAATGACCTACACAATGCCTAGCCCATCTGTGCCGAGGTGTGCTACCGTCCTAAAACGCACGTAACCCCAACCGATAGGACCATCCATGAACATAAGTATGTCCACATAAATAAACAATTACATATTGTTCGCACATAATATGTACAGGTAATTACTCTATAATTACTCCCAAGATATACTACTTAATCTCTTATTAATAACTTCAATATAATAATTAACCATCCAGTTAATCGCTAATGTTCCTATTTAAATAGTATTCCAACTTTTATATGAAATTGTTCTACGATTAGTTAAGGTATTTTTAAACCTCCCTATTTTGTTCTGAGAAGTTCTATCCTACCTCCCGAATTCTGTTTACCATATCGCACCCTAAATTGCCCTAAAAAAATGCTAAAAACCAAAGAGGGACCAGGCAGCTGAATTAAAAACCGGTTTGTTCAGCGAACCGGTTCGGTTCAATCGACTGCCCTGACGAACCAAAGACATGATTTGGTCTTCTTCCTTTAACTAAAACACCTCTAAACTTCATCCAGACATCATATATGAACTCTAGGAAATTTTCTATCATGAAATAATAGCTTGCTCCATGAAAATGTTCCTATAACATATTGAATTCACTCGTTACTGATTTTCTCAAGAACTGTTCAATATATAAACGCTAGTTTTCAAGTTTTCCCCTTTGCCCATTTATCCCATTCAAGAATCCTTATTTTTTTATTGATTTACATCAAATTTAACATTTCTACAATATGATCATCTAAGATTTTTCTCCAAATC
The DNA here is from genome assembly GCA_949130495.1 of Sambucus nigra. Taxonomy (NCBI): domain Eukaryota; kingdom Viridiplantae; phylum Streptophyta; class Magnoliopsida; order Dipsacales; family Adoxaceae; genus Sambucus; species Sambucus nigra. The sequence goes on along the minus strand of OX422211.1, from coordinate 498,817,186 downwards.
AATACGATCAACAATTTTCCGATTTATCATCAATTTATCAATTCTTAATTTCTAACAATAACATTTTTAGTCCTTTACATGAATAAGATATAATCCCATCCTATCATCATCCATTTATATGTTTTAACCCAGAAATCTAGTGAGAAAATTCAACAATGAATTAAGAAGTACATTGGAAGTTAATTTTAGCAAGAGAATTCTTGCCTTTGAGAGTCTATCTTCTTAGATACTTAATCTTCTTCCCTCTCTTGGCCTTGGTAACTTCTCTATATAGATGTGGGGCTGGTAGTTTAATTTTTGGTGAATAAAAGGAGTTCTCTAAACACTTGATTAACTTATAATGAGTGTTAATCCCGAGTTACCGCATAGCCTCTATATTTGGGCCTTCAAATGAACCGAACCCATAATCGGATTGGCCCAACGACTCTCCAAATGGCATACCTATGCCCCGGGCCCAATTTTATATGTCTGAAACACCTAAATGAGTCCCCAAATCATCCCGAAATGCATCCAAACTATTTCTACCCAACGTACACATTTTTTCAATTCGATTGAACATCACATATCAATTATTCAATAAACATGCAATTATTTTCTATGAGAAATTTTAACATACATTGATGAATCCACATAACATGAAATTACAACTAATCAATTTATTCATGACTTATTTAATTAAGTTCAACTGATTTAATTTAATTTCTATCGATTTTATTTTATTATAAAAATACGGGGTATTACATTGATTTTGGTTTACACATCTAAAAAACCGATTTATCAAATTTACCATACTAAAATTAAACATCAAAATTATCGTCCAAAATGAGCTATTGTAACATTGAAAAAAGGATAGGAAGTGATGTTGAAAAAAAGAATAGGAAGTAATGTTATAGTTTATTATTTGGGGAAAGTGAAAATATTATGATTAATTTGTACATACATATAGAAAGTTAGAGTAAAATGATTTGAGATGGACATATATGCTCTTAAACAAATCATTATTCATTGAACGGATTAAAGGATGAATTTTGTTAAAATCGTAAAAAAAATAATTTTGAGTTGAATTTTTTTATGGGTTGTTAACATTTAAGGGTACCCCTATAAAAAATATCAGCTCAAAATGATTTATTTTGGCTATTTTAAAAAATTAGGTAAATGACCGTCAGTTTAGGGGTACCCCGATATGTTAAGAACTTATAAAAAACCAGCTCAAATTTTTTTTTTTACTATTTAAAAAAACCGTATGTTAATCCGTTTTAGAGAATTCTTTGTGAGATAGAATAATAGCATAATTGTATGCACTTGAAAAAAATAGAGTCCCACATTGGAAAAAAGAATAAAATAGAAAGGAGTGAAGGTCTATAAATAAGGCGCTACTCTTTGAGTATTTGCAAGTTTAAGCTTGCATTTTGTTTGACGTTTTAAAGCTATAGCATTTTGTAGGCTTTCAGCTTACATTTTGTTTGGTTAATATTATTTTGGTCAATTTTTTTTAACTAAATAAAAAGTGTTGTAACCTTGTTTTTGTTTTAAATCTAATAATTTGAGCTGAGGTAGCTGTAAAGAGAAGACCTAATGGTAGAAATTCAAGTTTAGACTTATTTTAATTTTTTTGAAATTTTGATCGAAAACACAGATTTTATCGCAAAATGTGCAGTTCGGTTTTGTTTAGGTCAGGTTGTACCGAGTGGTACAAATAGTAATTTCAGTTTTAATCTACTAAAATTGGTTGCGTATTAATATATTCTAGTTACTGACCAAACCGACCGAAAGTTAGTCCTAATTACACCATTTGACATACTATTAACATATTGATTTTAACTCAGTTAAGTGGTTTTCCTCTCTTTTTATAATTTGTGAAATTTTACTTCACCTCTTCAAGCTAGTGTGACACTACTTAAATGGAGCTTGAGGGACTTGTTTCAAAAATTAGAAAATCAAACAAAATTTCAATTTTTTTTTTAATTTTAGGGTTATTTAGATCTTGATCCCCATTTATTTTTGGCTATTGAGTAAAAAACTCACTCTTTTCATTCTTGGAGTTTGATCCTCAAACTAACGCTTACTATCACTTGAATGTTAACTCACTTTTTTGGCACTTTCTTTTTTCCAAAAATGGTTCATAAATTGCTAACCACCAAGAAATAATATGTATATCATCATAAATAAAAATTCTTTAATTAAAAAAAAGTTTTTTAAAAAAAACTATTTTATATTAAATAGAAATAGCTTTTTTTATATTCAAAAATCTGTTAACTATTTTAAAAAGCTTTTTTCACTATTTAAAAGACTGTTTTCATAGCTTTTTTTTTAATAAAAAAATGTTTTGACTATCTATTTTTTTTTATAAAAAAGATGTTTTTAAAAAACTTATTTTTCTATAAAAAATTATTTTTATTGTAGAAAACTGTACATTATTAAACTGTTTCTTATAAAAAAATGTATGCTATTAAAAGTAGTTTTTCATCATATATAAAATGGTTCAATAGGTATAAAAAATAAAATATTATTTTATAAAAATATTTGGTTTATTAAAAACACAAATATATATATATATATATATATATATATATATATATATATATATATATATATAAACTATTTTATTATTTTTTTAAACATGTTTTTAGCTGTTAAAAAAAAATACCTGAAGCGCTTAAACAATTTCTATCATTCTTAGCATCAACGATGAATAAAAACGAGAGTAAATAAAAACCATCCACAACAAAAACTCAATAAACGATTACATAAATAATAACTGGACTGAACTAACTAAAATTCCAATAAATGATTTTACTGTATAAAATATATTATTACAAATCTCTCAAATGAAATAAAAGAAATACAACTCAAATTATCTTTGAATTAAACCCGTGAATATAATGATAATTAAAATGAAACAATACTCGAACTCTAAGAATGAATCTTTTACACTACTAGTATGACCACTCGGCCTAGCTGAACTTGTATATAACAACAATAGTGCTTCTGGGGGAAAAACGTTTATAGATTTGGGTTAGAGCCATAATGTTGCAAGAAATTTCTCCAATACATCAATATAAATCATGCGACTAATTTACAATAAACATGTCACCCGTCGGTTCTCACATGAAATAAGTACCTCACCCCCCATTTAAGTACAATTAGGCTTGTCAATCGGACTTTATGAGCCGAGCTTATGGTTGATCAGGCTCAACCCGATTTTTATTTATTTGGCTCAAGCTCAAGTTCGGCCCGAACGATCTTGAGAGTGCTCGGCTCAAGCTTGGCTCACAAAGTAAATCGGGCTTCGGGCCCGATTTGAGCAGGCCCGAATCGAATATTCTAATACATGTTTATTTAATTTAATAATAAATATTCATATTTGAGCAATAATAAATCACATTTTAGCAATAAAAAATAGATTTCAGCCCTAAAAAAAACGTAATTCAGCACTAATATTGACATTTCAGCATTAGTAAAGTACATTTCAGCACTAAAAAAATATATTTCAAAACTAAAAAAACACATTTCAGCACTAAAAAATATATATTTACACACTAATATTGACATTTCAGCATTAAAAAACCATTTTTCAGTACTAAAATAACAGATTTCAATGCTAAAAAAAAAGAGATTTTAGCACTAATATTGCCATTTCAGCATTAAAAAAAAAACAGATTAAGTAAAGTAAATTAATAAATGACCCACCTTATTTTTGTTTCTTTAATATTAAGTCCAATAGTTTATTTGCATAAGGATAAAATTATAAAAAATATTTTATTTTAAAATATTTTTTTACATATCATAGAATATATATATATATATATATATATATATATATATATATATATTAAGCCCGAATTCAATATGAGCCGAGCGCGAGCGAAGCACTTTATATATTCTTTCAGGCCGAGCCTAGTTCGGGCTTGAAAGTGCTTCGCTCGCGCTCGGCTCATATTGAATTCGGGCTTAATATATATATATATATATATATATATATTATTTCGGGCCGAGCCTAGTTCGGGCGTGAAAGTGCTTCGCTCGCGCTTGGCTCATATTGAATTCGGGCTTAATATCTTGGCTCAAACTCAATAAAAGTTCAGCCCAAATTTAGCGGGCCGAGCAAGCTGGCTTCGGGCTTGCTCGGCTCAATTGACAGGCCTAAGTACAATATTATACATATGTCCTAATCTAAGACATACTTATACTAAAGGTCTTTACCTCGAGACTTAACAATATTATCACATAATAATTAACTATTACGAAAAGCAGTTGACTACCCAAGTACCCTAATGTCCACACATAAATTGTTATTAAAATATTAACAATCTCATTAAAGTGCCACTCTATCCATTTTTAACATCTTTTAATTACACTTGTTCATCTCTCAACTACAATAAATGATAAGCCACAACTATCTATCATGCAATATGGATGTAACTACTACGTGTGTAAGAATACAACCCAAGTACTAACCCCCACAATATTATCCACAAGAAAATACAAGTAGATCACATAATGTATTTAATGTGACATATGATTCATGATCAATTGTCCATCACTAGACTATATTAAATTCTTCTCATTATTTATTACACTACATGAAGCCCACTATATTCGGGGACAATCTCGTGCCACTATGGGTAAGTCCGTAGGAGGTCCTCACCTAACGAGCTCAAATAAGACCTCCTATCATCAATCATCGTGAAGTGAAGATTAAGCCAATCGTATGATATAACATAATGATCTCCACTATATCCTGCTCATTCAGCCAGGCGCGTGGTACATGGTCCCGATCACGAACGTAAACCCCGACCGATGGATTCCCTACGAGTAATGATATGTTTACATAATCAAAAAAAAAAATATATATATACGCACGCACAAAAGATAAAGCATATTCTTAAGCTTACATAAAACATCCCAATCCCTAAATATTGGATTGTCATCTCAATTAGGTTTACTCTCTCTCAAAACCATATTAAACAAATACAACTAAGTAGGACACCCTAAAATCTGACGCGCATCCTAAAGATATCCCAATCCCCATCATCAGACATCTCTATGTTCATTAACTCTCAAACCTTACTATATCCAACTCCTAGTGTACTATATATCTAGACTACGAGTGTCTGTCTGTACGTAAAAATACATTTTCTAGTACATACATATACATCTCCATGTTTAATTTCTAAATTAATTACACCTCCTATAATTTCTCAAGACCAGAATTAAACACCCACAAGAGTTTATGTAGTCACTCTCCTAACTCAACATAAATATCTATGACCATAAAGTACCACTCGCCCCCATATTTGACCCAATTTAACCCGATTCCCATGTTGGAAGGTTCTAAATGCACTAAGTTTTTCAAATTTCACAAACCTATAATCTCATTCCCATAAGTACCAAGCCCATCTTATCAATATATTGGGTAAAACAAATAATAGAGTAACCTCAAATGAAAACTAGGTCATGAAAACCACCTAAGAGAACAAATCAGCCTAACTTGGCAAGAACTGCAAAGTTCGATCGATCGATTGCTTAGCATCGATCAATCGACCTTATTTTTCGATTGATTGATCGAACCTATTTTTCGATCGATTGACAACCCTCAGATCGCAAATCATCTTTTCCAACACATAATTCTCTTCCCCAAGCCCACCATTGATGATTCTTAATACTCGAAATCAGTAATGAAATATTAGCACAATTAAATCTAAGTATAGGAATGTATTTATAATGATTTGTAATCATAATAACCAAAAAAATAATGATTTAAGGGTTTAATCTTTAAAAGCCATAATTTGGCAAAACACTTGACCAGGTCCCGATTCTTCTTCAATTCATTAACCAATCTTCAAATTAAACCATGTATTTATCTTAAAAATGAGATTAAATTTAATAAGATTCACTATATCATCAATTTCAAATTTCTTCATAAAAAACATAAACTTTCAATAAGGATTAATCAATCTATAATCCTAAATATCCCCAAGTAATAACATGATTAAGGTAAAATAGATTCAACTCTAAACTTGAGTTCTAATCCCAAAAATGACATAGGAAGACGTGAAATATAAATAAATTACATATTCACAAGAGTATAGCAATAAATTTCTTTCCAGAAAATCGAACGACACGGAATATAGGCCTCAATCCTCCAAACTTTCTCCACTTATCCCATACGCCTTTGGATTATAGTATTTTCTTTTAATGACTCATTAAAGAGTTCTAATACCAATATATATCTCTAATTTCTACACCTCTGGTTAAGGCCTATTTTGGGCCCCTAAATAAGCCCAAAATACCACCCAACCCACTCCAAAACTTACTCCAAAGGTATATCTACCCCATTCTCCCAAATTTAACTACTAAAATACATATATTCGGACCTCGGTGACACTCCATAGTACAATCCCAATGATACTATACACAACATAAGGTAATACCTCACGACGTAAATAAATTATTCATTTAATTATTTCACATGTACTCTTAATCCTAAAAGCATATAATTAACGTTACTAATCAATTATTCCAAAAACACATTACAAATATCATATCGTGTGCAAAATAATTTAATTATTATATAAAATATGCATTTTTATTATTACCAATCACACAGGTAATAATTTATCCCATTAAATAATTTATTTCTTACTTAATAAAAAATTTCACGAAAATATGGGGTAATACATTCTCCCCCCCCCCCCCCCCAATACATAAATTCCATCCTCAGCTAAAGTATAATGTCAAATTATAAGAAAAAAGGCTCAAATACGCCTACTATATAGTGTGCCACGATTGGGGCGCTCATACACCCTATACCACGTGTACACACGCACAAACATCATATATGAATTATATATATATATATATATATATATATATATATATATATATCTGTGTGTGTGTGTGTAAAATATGACGACGGTGTGCGATACCGATTTAAATTAATTCGCAAGTTTCCTAGTAAACCTTATTTAATTAGAGTCTATTTAGAAACAACCCCTAAACAAGAAACTACGTGTGTGCGTGTGTAAAGCCATAAATAAAGCATGCGACACAAATCTCAGGAAAAATCCCCGAAGGGCAAAACCTTTTTATTTCACTATAATTTGTAAATAACAACTTACACGGATTACAATGAAATAGGGTGACAGACAAATACCCGCAGGTGTCGGTCGGTGTCATTATCAATGAAACAACCGCAGCTACTCCACAAGAACCGCAGTTCTATCTTCAAAACTGAATCCACACGCAGCGAATCCACATGGACACGCAGTCCAATCTTTACAGAGACTCTCTCCACAATAGCACGCAGCTCTCGATTGTAGAGATCTACCCACAAAGAATAAATTTCAACAAAGTTGAATCTAGGGTTCCAAGACAATTCACTAAAGATTGGGATGTTTTGTGAATTGAAAACAAAAGGTTTAAAACCTAAAAGAAGAAGACAAAAATCATTTTTGCAGTAGCAGTTTCGTTTATTGAAAATATGCAGGTCTTCTTGTGAAAAGCGGAGTTGAAGACTCCTATTTATAAAAAACTTAAGGTGGCGCGTTGATGGATCGAGGTTGAATGTCGCTCGAACGAAAATGCATTGTTGTTTGAATGACATCGCGCGACAACTTCTCTCGAGATAGCTATGTTGTTTGAACGACATAGTCAGGTCGTTCGAATGACCTATCAAACAAGATTTCACGCGTACCTGTAAATAATTTCGATACGAACGCGTGGCTGCCAGTTTCGTATTTTTCTGATTATTTTTGAATTAGTTATGATTTTTCTACGAAAAGGTGTCCAAGAACAAAATCTTTAGAAAATATTTGATAAAAATACCCCAACACTTTAAGTGAAATGCTAAGGAATTAAAACTCAACCTTACCAAAATTAACCTCGCGGAGTCTTGAATGTTGAAGAACTTGATATTCGGATCCGTCTTTGATGCTTGAATGCTATTGAATGATCTTCTATGGTGTAGCGGCATACGACATACTAAATTGATAACGGACAAAGAAAATAATGTCCTTACAAATCTCCCCCTATGTCTATGCCGGTACAAAATAAAAACATCCGAATTATCAAAGCCAAAATACTTATACAAATCTAATATCCCCCATGAACCTAAAAATGGGAAGGTACTAATTTTGCAAGTCTTCAAATTTTCTTCAAAAGTCTTCAACAACAAATCTCAAAGCTTTTCTCATCAGGGTATGCAATCCAATAATCATCAATCTTCATACCTACACACATGAGATAAAGCAAATACCTTCGTGATGCATCGAGTTTGAAATGACATAAGAATAAATCAATCAATCTAATCAAATCTCCCCCATAATGCAAACTCCCCCATAAAATCATAATTCGTTCTCCCCCTTTTTATTATGTCCCCAAATAGACAGATAAGAAGAAACAAACTAAACATGGAGTGTCACGATAAAAGTTAATAGAAAATATGAATCAAACTACGCGCATGCAAAGGTGTAACTCAAAAAATTCCACAAACTATTTTTGATTTTTCAATTTTTTCAAAGCAAAAATAATGATTCAAAAATCACACCATGGATTTATAATAAAACAACCAAGTCATGGAAATGGAATGTATGGGTGTGAACACATTTGATAGGTAAATCAACTCAATCAATCATACGTGCACGATGAATATGTGTACCCCTAACGAATGGACATAAAAAATATCCTTAGGTGTAAAATTGTTGAATTTAGATGACATCATCTTAATCAAATCAATAAATCAAAGTCAAAGTGATTTCCACACCAATAACGTCCAAAACTATTTAATTCTTTTTCAAGACTTTCAAGGACGTGCAAACCCGTTTTAAATTCCATCCAAACTCCCTCATGCATATTTTTTTTTTGAGGTAATCTAAATTCTCAAACATTGGAGAATTGGTGCAAAAACCTAATGGCCCCTTTTTGGCATGAATTTTTTTTACTGCCTTTAAAATTTTAGGGCTCTTTTAAACCTCTTTGGACCCCGGATAATTAAAATTCCTCAAATTTTTAGGTTCGATTCAACGGTGGGTTAGTATTCGCAAAGGTCAAATGTGAACCTTTCGCAGCCCTTCCCCGTTTTCAAATAAAGCACACAAACTCACAAACGGTTCTTACATGCACAACTTTCTTGTCAAGTTTTATCGCCCTTGGTTCATTTTTAAAGACAGGATTAAAGTGAAAACACCCAACCAACGTGTGATAAGACAATCACAATAATCAAACAAATACGTTCACGTGTGCAATAAAAAAAATCATGAATCAAATATGTAGGAAGTAACACTTAATTACATCTCAATGACTCCAAACATTATAAAGCACAAAGATGACATGATATATTGTCTCAAAACACAATTAAATAGTCACATGAATGATATTCTGACTCGGTCATCCTAAGTGTCTATCCATAAAAGGTGTAAAACAAAATACAAAACTCTTTTTGGATTTTCTCAAAATTTTATCAAAATAAAATCTTTTTGTATTTTTCAAAATTTTCAAAATTTTTTTATACAAAAAGTACACATGTCATAACACTAGCAAACATATATATATAATGAGACCACAACTAGTGTATGACAAACATGCAAACACAATCATCTATATGACATGACAAGAGAAGAGTCATGTGCAAGCAAATGACAATCAACTATTCTAAAATCCAACGTATCCAAAAGTGATTTCCTAACCCAAACAGATGTAACACGTCAACATGGGGTTTTGGAAACCAACAAAACACTAGACTTCGACTTCCTAGGACTTCTTCCAAGATCCAAAAAAAATCTCCTAAGGTGACCTTTCCTACCACAATGTGAACATGTGTAAACGGGAGGAATGTTACCTAAAGTGTGATCTTTTTTAATGTCCTTGGGATTAATTGACCCTATAAAACAAGTAATGGTTTTGGATTTAGCACTAGAAGCATGAGAACAAGATGAACAATTACCATCACTATCAAACCTACTCGAGTCTGTCAAATCATTTTTTAACTTCAAAATTTTTTACTCAAGCAAAGAACTATACTCTTCCAATCTGAAGGACTCCTTCTTCAAATTATCAATCAAACCCAGAAGGTTATCTCGCTCCCCCTCAATAAAAATAAACTTTTCCCTAAGAGTCTTTTCACGTGCCACAAACTCATTGATTAAAATATTTTTATCCTCTTTGGCACAAACACAGACCATCAAATTTTTAAGGTCCTCTAATTCTTTTTCTAAAAATAGGACCCTATCATCACTCTCCGTCTTAGACAATTTTAAAGCAACAAAGTCATGGTCCAAGGCAACAAATTTCTCACGGTAAAAATCTATTTGATTTTGAACCGTTTGCAAAGGATTCATCGCGGATTTAAAACGAGAATTTTCTTTTTCCAAAACTTCAATTCTTTTCGCAAACGTCAAATTCAAACTATTTAAATCATTAAAACGTTGACTTGTGTCAATAGGAGGGGTCATCAAACTAGACAAGAGCTCCATTGAAAATTGAGACAAAATTTCAAAAATCAGATTTTTCAAAAAAATCAATATCACACAATTTTGCGGAAAATAGGAATACGCGATAAATCAGCGTAACCCGCTCTGATACCAATTTGTAAAATATGACGACGGTGTGTGATACCAATTTAAATTAATTTGCAAGTTTCCAAGTAAACCTTATTTAATTAGAGTCTATTTAGAAACAACCCCTAAACAAGAAACTACGTGTGTGCGTGTGTCAAACCATAAATAAAGCATGTAATATAAATTTCAGGAAAAATTCCCGAAGGGAAAAACCTTTTTATTTCACTATAATTTGTAAATAACAACTTACACGGATTACAATGAAATAGGGTGACACACGAATACCCGTAGGTGTCGATCCGTGTCGTCAGCAATGGAACAACCGCAGCTACTCCACAAGAACACACAGTTCTATCTTTAGCAATGAATCCACACGCAGCGAATCCACATGGAGATGCAGTCCAATATTCACAGAGACTCCCTCCATAATAGCACGCAACTCTCGGTTGTAGAGATCTCCCCACAAAGAATAAATTTCAACAAAGTTGAATCTAGGGTTCCAAAAAAATTCACTAAAGATTGGGCTGTTTTGTTAATTTAAAACAAAAGGTTTAAAACCTAAAAGAAGAAGACAAAAATCATTTATGTAGTAGCAGTTTCGTCTATTGAAAATATGTAGGTCTTCTTGTGAAAAACGGAGTTGAAGACTCCTATTTATAAAAAACTTAAGGCGGCGCGTCGTTCGAGGGAGGTTGAATGTCGCTCGAACGAAAAGGCATTGTCATTTGAACGACATCGCGCGATAACTTCTCTCGAGATAGCTATGTCATTTGAAAGACATATGCAGGTCGTTCGAATAACCTATCAAACGAGATTTCACGCGTACTTGTTGGTAATTTCGATACGAACGCGTGGCCTCCAGTTTCGTATTTTTTTGATTTTTTTTGAATTAGTTATGATTTTTCTACGAAAAGGTGTCCGAGAATAAATTCTTTAGAAAATATTTAATAAAAATATCCCAACACTTTAAGTGAAATGCTAAGGAATTAAAACTCAACCTTACCAAAATTAACCTCGCGGAGTCTTGAATGTTGAAGAACTTGATATTCAGATCTTTGATGCTTGAATGTTCTTGAATGCTCTTCTACGGTGTAGCAGTATACGACATACTAAATTGATAACGGATAATGAAAATAATGTCCTTACAGTGTGTGTGTGTGTGTGCACATACAAAGCTCAACTACATATATAAGGCATAATTATAAAGGTATATTATAATACCTTACTAACCGTGGCTCCACTTTTTTTAAGATTGTCCTACTTCTTCTACTACTGGCGTGAACATTCCTCAATGCTCTCGACGTCGCACTCCTTAGCCCTGCCAACCTTTAACCATAAAATCTCTCGTGCACTCGATGTGTTATCTCTCCACAAAAGTAATGTACCACTTATGTAACTAAATATCTTAGAGCACAAACGTCTCTCAACTCCCGCCCCTACATAGATTCATGTGTGGGACGTCTCGCAAGAAAAATCCAAATAAGGAACCCTTCCGATACACTATTGCTTAGTCAAGTCAGTTATCAAGATTCGTTGGTCCAAATCACACACGAAACAATGCACTATCCACTCATATTAATATTCGGCACTAAGTAAATCCTAACTATGTCTACTCCAACAAAAGGTCCAAGAGTGATATCAAACCCCTTAAGTTAATCGATCCAACAATTTATTTTTATTTCCTCAAATATCCGATAGGGCACACTCAGCCCACCTTTAAATCCAATAGAGTGTTTAACAACTAATAAACCTCTGAACATCTAACCATTCCAATAAGGGTTTACTATCGCCAGTTGCCCTGACAATGTCACTATGCCAAAACCATAAGTGACCTTACACAACTTCATGTAACCGAGGACATATCTTGAATAAGGTTCACAAAATAACCGATCTGTTTAGAATACAAATGCTTATCATCATGTGTATCTTCACATACAAAAGGAAATCCATCCTCGACTAACCATCCCCCATAACCATCCTATAATATATGCCACTACTAGCATATAATCCATATAAGTACTCTGAACTCAAAATCATATCCAATAGGCATACACATGTAATAAGTAAAAAAGCATTATCATTATCACATTCACTATGAAAATTCACAATAGGGCAATGCCATCGCCTAAGAATAACTAATAGAATACGTAATGCGTTTACGGAACATATAAACCATATAGGGCCTCTCATAACTGATAATTAAGCAATAATAACGTAGGTGACACTCACATGACCACCACTATACCAAAATCTTGGGGAAAATATATACATAATCTACTCATACATAATAAATTTTATAGTCATTTATAGATGGAATGATGTCTCTCACCGCCAAAACTATATCCCAGTGAACACCAACCCATAATCCACGGGATTGAATCAATAGTCAATCCACATAAAAAAATAGATAACTGATGGCAAAACCATTATCCTCAAATAAGTTACATCACTATATAACATATATATAGTATGAATATAGCACTTCTTTATATCCTTAATTACATAACTACGCCAATAGCCAATCTAAAATCCCCCCATCGTTGTAGTTACTCTCAACAAGGTTTTACTTTCCAAATAACGCGAAACCTATGACTATAACCACCGCACTAGTAATAACGCTGAACACATAAAATCTATAAACCTCAACCGAATAATCCTTAGTTCCACACTACCATACCTAGAATACACATTTGAACACCTGCGAATGATATGGCCATACAAAACACGTCATAAAAATGGGAAACAAAATTCATCTTAGGATCTCTCTCTCTCGGCTCAACTCTTTTTTTCATAACTCTTTCTTATATTTTTCATCTAAGTACCTCTAATAGGGTACTCTCGTTCTTACATTAATCGAACATGCTCTTTCTTTGAGCCTCTTGGAACTTTCTTATTACTAAACCTTTTGCAAAATTTATACATCAACAAAATACACGCTATAATGCACAGGCAAATCCATTCTCATAAAAAACTCTTATTGAGTCGTCTCAACTCGAACCAATAGGAAGATCAATTCTCTTCTTGTGACACCCCACCTAATTTTTAACATAGGTGGTTATTACTTTAAAAAGTTTTTTATCAGTGATGCTAAGAATATTCTTAGCATCACTGACAAAAAACTTTTTAAAGTACTAACAACCTATGTTAAAAATTAAGCCGATGCCAATTTTTATTTGTCATTAACGTAACAACATGCATGAATAGAAATAATCTAACTCATACACACAAATATAAGAGTCTGAATCATCACATAATAAATAGATAAATACTAAGTACTGAATAAACCATTGGTTCCAAAACAAAATCCAAACCATAAGTCTAAAAAAATAAAATTGAATCCAAATACATCGTCTGATAAATAAAACTAAAAGAATGTATCAACAGAAGGGTAAACATGACCAAATAAAATAGTGAATCCTAATCCTAATCTAGGAATGAATAATTAAAAATGTCTATATAAAATCTTGCAAGCCTCCACATATGCTATAGCTACACATCCTTGGAATGAGTCATCAAGTTCGACATCCCTGTGGCTAGACACCTCAAATATTTTGGAAAATATTTTTGACATGGGTTAGAGCCCAAAACCTTTTGAAAATATTTGACAAGTAATTAAGATGCAATAATTAAATATGCATTAACCCTTTTCATATTTAAGCTGGTGTCGCACTCTCTTGAGATATTACTACCTCTTAACTATTATGCACACCTAACTCTTACCTCCTAACCCAAGTAGTTATACTACTCCACCTAACTAGTCTTGTTAAAAAAACTTTCTATCACCCTACTCCATCTCGAGTACTTCCTCCCTTTGATTCATAAGTTATTTTACTCATTAACTTACTCAATCATTTCCACTTTAATTAATTATAAAATATTCACACCAGATACATAAAATACATTCACACTTTATGTATTTAACCCGTATATAATTATCTACTCTATTATATACGTACAAATATACTCCAACAATCACACATATGTCGCATATAATAACAATCCTTTCGAGTAATAACTCCCTGTATGCTTTTCTCTAAAATGCTATCATATCCCAGGTATACTCACTCAAACTCAGTCATCACTAGTCAGACTAGATCACACCGAACTTTGGTAAAAATATTGCAAACGTAATGGAGGCGGTCATGTTCCTCGGAGAGTGAGACCGAATCATACCCAAAGCGTCTCACCGCGAAAATAAATCACATAATAAAATTCCGGGAGTTTTGACCTGGGGACTATACTCTCCCTACATTCACTAGCCAGAGGATTCACCCACATCGCGTAACCTCCTATGATATCACTAGAGGGGTACGTTTTCGCATGAATGTCATACACACCGATATTTATAAAGTACACACGCACACACACACACACACACACACACACACACACACACACACACACACACACACACACACACACACACATATATATATATATATATATATATATATATAAAATTAAACAAATCTAACTAAAACGTGCCTAACACTCGTAGCATTAGACCGTAATCCCTGAGTCTATCCCCCGACTCTTAGTTTAGTTAAACCCTCTTAAATTAAATAATCAACCTAACGTCACCCTGCTAGAGTATTCGAGCTTATCCACCCAACCCGTCCATCAACTATCTTTAAACTCATCTCACTCAGTTCATAATTCACAATTAATAATCAATTATATATCTCACTATAATTCTTCCAACTCTTAATTACCCTATCATCTCTAGGTAATTTAACCTCTTTTAAAGTGCCCTAATAATATTCTCTAATTATTATAGGTCATAATTCTCTTGAACCTCTCGAAAATCACCCAAACCATCAAAACAACCTAAATTTCTGTCTGCGAGATAGCCAAACCGGTTTGGTTCCTGTACCGAACCGATTCGTGTGCCCAGAATTCCGAATCGGTTCTGCATTTTAGCGAACCGGCTCACTGCCCCAATACAACAAACCTAAACCAGGCTTTTAGATCCCAAATTCATCTCAAACCTTATTGATATGATCATAAACCTTAATCAATCTATATACCTAACTAAAAGGGATGATTCTAGCATCAGTAATTCATTTAAGTATCCAGTATATGGCTAATAATCACAATTAATTAAATCAAAGAGCCTATATTAAAATCTCCCAATATAACTCTAGGTTAAATTTCAAAACCCAAATATAGAGTATTCAACCCATACCTCTGCAAGATTTAAATTTTCAGTCAATATGGATTGTCTACAATCATCAATTTATCATTTGAATAACACATGAGATCCATTTCATCCAACCCCAAATCCCCCTTTTCATGTGAGAACCCTCCCCAAAATAAATTTTATCTATACCTACCATGATATGAACATGAATTTCTGCAAATTAAATTGAAAGAAAGTTAATCACTTATTTTTATGTGTTTGTAGGATCTTATTTTGCATTGTAGAAGATGAATCGGTGTTGGAACTCCCTAATTCTCATTAATTTTGACTCCTAAAGCTCTCCTCCTTCTTCCTTCTCTTTTCTTCCAATCTCTTAGGGTTTAAAATATGAGTTACAGATGCCTCAAAATCTTAAACTTAGATCTTTAATCTCCAATCCCGAAATTAAGCTGACGGACTAAGTCTAAATGATCCAAACACCTCCATGTGATCCCGGTTATGTCTAAAAAGGCCCAGGAACCAATTACTACCCCGGTTACACTATTTTGACTATCCCAATCCATTCGGAACCAACCGTGACCTCAAAATCGCCAACTGAGTTACTTTACATAAATTTCCTATCTCGACCTCATATAGTCTACACGCGACTCCCGATTAAGATATAACACAGTCACGTCGGTATCACTCACTACGATGTAAATAATTATTTACTACTTTATTAGTAATTTTATTTTGTAAATATTAATCATTATCACTCCCAATTAATATTTTAATAAACACATAATATTCAATTAAATTAAATTACAACACACGAGAAATTAAAAAATTAATCGAATTAATTAGTTTCTAAATTCTCAGAAATACAAGGTGTTAGACCTCTAATCAATTTCCACCCAGATAGGTGTTTTACTAATCATTTATAGCTAATATCCAAATTATATTTCGTAACCACGCAGTGACCCTACTCATAGGTCCAAAATTTCTCACATCATCATCACCTTAATTACAAATGAGTTTTAGCAACAGAATTCAAACTTTCTCAAATTTGAATATAACATAAATTTCATTCTTTAATGAGAATTAACCACACTTAAATTCATCATCAAAATCTTCATATTTTGCTAAAATGCAGCAATCCGTTGCCCTCTCCCTTATGTGCACAAAATATCAAAAGGTCATTCTACTAGCTTTAATTTCTATCACAATCCATATTATCATAAGCACAAACCAAAACTCCAATAGGATCCTCAAAACTAAAATTCCTTAATATCTCCAAAGATGGAATCAACGTGAAGCTCATTCACTAACTTGTTCCTGCAAAAGTCTATAAATTTTAAACTTTAGCCCCAAACATAATAACTTCCCCATAATCATCCTCACTACTGTGGTTAACACCATTGTCTAACCACTCATTTAATACTTTACCTTTAACTCGCAACGGTCTTCATTCTCATGTTTCTCTTAGATCGAATACTCCTCATGTCTTGCTAATGCTCAAACGGCTACGAATGATGTTCACACACGTCATCGCGAAACTAGAGTACAAAATACCTATGACTGACTCTAACACATCAAATAACTCTCAGCGAAAATGAAATGGAGGACACAATCACATATCTTAAGGACACTAGACACTGGATGTTTAAATACCAACTGTAACACCCTGTAACACCCCCTATTTTCCATGCCCGGTTGATCAGGCAAAACCTAAAATACCGAAAGAGCTAAAACATTTTATATAATTCTTAGCATCAACAATGAACAAAAACAATAGTAAATAAAAACCACCCACATTAAAAACTTAATTAAGGATTACAAGAAGAATAATTGAACTGAAATAAATGACTTCATTATATAAAATCTATTATTACAAATTTGCCAAATGAAATAACAGAAATACAACTGAAACTATCTCTGAATTAAACTTTGAATATAATGACAACTGGAATGAAGTAATACTCCAGCTCTACGAATGATAACTGGATCTCCCAGACTACTACTCTGATCGCTAATTCCTGCTAAACCTATATATAACAATCATAGCTTCTGTGGGGGGGGGGGGGGGGGGGGGGGGGACAACATTTATAGATTTGGGCCAGAGCCCTAAAGTTGCAAGAAATTTCTCGATAAATCAATATTAATCACACGACTAATTTATAATAAACATGCCACCCGTCGGTTCTCCCATGTAATAAATACCCCCACCCATTTAAGTACAGTACTATGAGTATACCCTAAACCCAAGACATAATTATACTAATAATCTCTATTTCGAGACTTAATAATATTATCACATAACGACTAACTATCAGGGAAAATAGTTGACCACCCAAGTATAACTACACCGTAATATCCACGGATATATTTTTTAATTAAAATATTCACGATCTCATTAAAGTAACACTCTCTCAGTTTTTAGCATCTTTTAATTACACGTGTTCGTCTCTCAACTACCATAAAGGATAGGCCACAACTATCTATCATGAAATATGGATGTAACTACTACGCGTGTAAGAATGCAACCCAAGAACTACCCCCGTAATGTCGTCCACAAGGAAATACAAGTAAATCACATAATGTATTTAACATGACAAAGGATTCATTATCAAATGTCCATCATTAGACTAAATTAAATCTATTTATTACACCACACGAAGGCCATTGCATTTGGGGACAATCTCATTCCTCTAATGCCTACATCGGTAAGTTTGTAGGAGTCCCTGACCTAACGGGCTCATGTAGAACACACAAAAATAAATAATAGGGCGATCACTACACAGTACACCATCACTAGGCCCATAACCAAACCCAGTCGATGGATCAAGTTCTCCTGGCTTCTCTCATCCCAAAGAGGAGAATAATTTAAGCTTATGGTCTAGCATAATGGCCTTTACTACGTTATACTCACTCAGCTAGGTGAATAATACACAGTCCTGATCGCAAATGTAAAACCTAAATGATAGATTCCTCACGAGTAATGATATATTCACAGGATAATGCACACACTCAAGCGTACATAAAATATCTCGATCTCCAATTGATAAATTACTATCCCAATTTGGTTTACTCTCTCTTGAAACCAATTAAACAAATACAACCAAGTAGGATACTCCAAACTCTCATGCGTATCCTAAAATAATCCTAATCACCGTCATCGGATTATTTATCACATCTTTAGATTCATTAGCTCTCAAACCTTATCATATCCCACTCTTAGTTTAATACGTCTATAAACTATGAGTTCTTGTTAATACGTACAGATATATTATCTCGTACATACGTATACATCTCCCTATTTAATTTCAAAATTAATCATACGACCTATAATCTCTCAGGACCATAATTAACCACTCAAAAGAGTTTAGCTAGTCACTCTCCCACCTCGACATATATCTACAACCATAAGGTACTGCTCACCCACACGTTTTATACAATTTAACCCTATTCCCCTGTTGGAAATTTCTAAATGCACTAATTTTTTCAAAGTTCACAAACTTACAATCTTATTCCTCATAATAACCAAGCCCATCTTGACAATATATTAGGATAAATAAATATTGGAGGAACCCCAAACGAAAACTAGGTCCCGAAACCCAACTAAAGAAACAATCAAATGAACTTGGGCAAAATTGCTGGGGTCGATCGATCGAGTTCCCAAAATCGATCGATCGACCCTCTTTATCGATCAATTGATAACGCCGAGATCGCAACTCATCAATGATTCTCAAAGCTCCAAATCCGTAACCAAATATTATCATAATTAAATCTAAGTATAGGAATATAAATTTAATGATTGGTAATCATAATAACCAATACAACACAACGATTTAAGGGTTTAATATATAAAAGCCATAATTTTTCCAAACATTTGATCAGGTTCCAATTCTTCTTCAATTCATTAACCAATCTTCAAATTAAACCACAGATTATCTTAAAAATGAGATTAAATCCTAACATATACGTTTTAACTTTTATTCACAAAGATTATATCATAAATTTCAGATTTCTTCATGAAAAACATAAACTTTCAATGAGGATCAATCAATCTTTAATCCCTAATAGCCTCAAGTAATAACATGATGTATAATAGATTTAACCATAAAAATAAGCTCTAATCCTATAAATAACGAAGGAAAAAACGAATTATAAATTAGTTACAGATTCAGAAGAGTATTACAAGAGATTTCTTGGTCGAAAATAGAAGAACACCGAATATAAGCATGAATCCTCTTCTCCAAGCTTTCTCCACTTCTTCCATATGCCTCTTGCTGCTAGGGTTTTCTTTCCTAATGATAAATGAATCATTAAAGAGTCCTAATTCCAATTTATATCTCTAATTTCAATACCTTCTCTTAAGTCTTATTTTCTGGCTCCAAATGAGCCCAAAATACTGCCCAAATCACTCCAAAACTTAGCCCAAAAGTATACCTATCCCATAGGCCCAAACCAAACTACTAAAAATACATATTTGGCATTCGTGACACACCAGAGTCCAATCTCAATGACACTACTCACAGCACACGGTAATACATCACGACGCAGATAAATTATTCACTTAATTATTTCAAGCGTTCTCTTAATCTAAAAATCCTATAATTAATATCCCCAATTAATTATTCCAAATACACATTACAAAAATCATACAACATGTTAAAATTTAATTATCTAAATCAAACATTTTTACTATTACCAAATACATAAGTAATAATTTATCCCATTGAATAATTTATTTCTCACTTAATAAATAATTCAACCAAAATATGGGGTATTACAATACAGTTAAAAAGTTTCATTTTTTTTAATAACAAACAATGTAATAATGTTCAGTTGTTTATAATAAAAATAATAATTTTTATTAGAAAACATTTAGTTTTAGAAAAACATTTTTTTACAAAAGAAGTTTGTAAATTGTAAAAATAAATTTATAAGTTGTAAAAATATATTTTTTTTAATAAAAAATAGTTTTTTAAATAGTCAAAACATTTTTTAATGATTTTTTTAGAATTTGTAAAATAGTTTTTTAAATAAAAGATACTTTTTTAATTACCTTTTTTTGTGTAGGTGTATCTTAACACCTTAAAAGGGAGTTCCGTGCCACTCCTTGGAGGAAAAATTAAAGAATAATATTAGAAAAAAACCTCCAGAAATGTTTAGCAATGAGACATAATTTATATGGGTAGTCTTGAATCCATCCACGCATTCCGTAAGTATACCCACTCAAAAATAATTAATAAGTTAATTCACTAAAATGGGATATCCACGAAGTAGATGGAGTGGATTGACTTAATGATACTTTTAAGTGGATGCACTTATAAAACTTGTGGATGAATTCGAGATCATCCAATTTATATAACTCAATTAAATTCACTTAAACCTAATTTATGCTATGGTAACTAACATTAAATACTCTTTGTTATGGCTACTATCATTTATAGAGAGATCATGTAAAACGGTCATTGGTACATACATACGCAATAGAAGTTGAACAGTTCCTGCATTTCTAATATAACCAAGTCAATATGTTAATAGCATGTCAAACGGTGTAGTTTGGAGATTGGTGTGGGTGAGTAATTGGAGTTCAAAAATTTGGATCCCTAATCTTGTATCATTTGGAGAATCGTAAATCGTGCAGTTATATTAGAAATGCATAGGAGTCGGATCATATCCTCATTTGCATGCCAAGAAAAGAGATATAGTGCATTATAGCTCGTCATGTTGCCCATAACATATATAAAGATATGGTACTCAAACGACCAGATGTGTTAAAACCTTCACAAAGAATTCTTTATATGAATCTCTCTTTTTATTTTTCTAATTATCTCAAAACCCATAAAGAAGGAAACTGTGTACAACCTACCCAAAGACCATGTCTATATATAACCTAAAAAGATATGACCGTAGGAAACTGTCCATTTAGACAAAAGTGCAACCAAACAAACATGAGGTTTAAAACCAACTTTTAAAAGCAAGTGATTGTCCACAAGTTACATAGGCAGCTTTACAAAACTGTTAAAGATCTTATACTTAACATTCACTAAAATAAGTTTAAAACTTTAATAAAAAAAAGAAACAAATGGATACGATTAAGGTTGCGCTTATTTTTTTACCTGAATCTTAAATATGAAATTTGAAGACTAAATCTGAAGTCTGAAATCTGAATTTGAAAAATATGTTTGTTTTTACATCTGAATATATTTTTGAATGAATGTATTTAGACTGATTCAGACTTAAGACGTAACTCTACCTCTTAATCATTGAGATCTCGTTTGATGCGCCGTATAAGAGGTTCGTATTGGATAAAATTATCCTATCAAATGTTTGGTGTAATTTAGGATAGGATATGAAATGGAATAAGTTATCTAAAGTGAGCTTCTTATCCCACAAGGAGTGGAATAAAAAAATTCCACCTCCAAGATCGTATAAAATTATGCGGTGTCAAAATTTGATTAAAAATTACTACTCTACCCTTATTAAGTTACAAAAAAAATCACGCTACTTGCACTATCTCGAGTATTAGATAACAATCGGCGATCCCTTTGATTCACATAACTATCCATTCATATTTTTCATCACGGTAGGTAACCTCATTTTTTTCCTTCTATTTTTTTCTATTTGTTGCTTTATCATGAACTACTATTTTGGTTTAAATCGATGCAAATATTATGTTAACTCACCTACTAGACAGGTTGAAAGTTATGTGTTATTAATTCACCTCTAATATTTTGTTACACATATTTTTTTAATGTATTATTAACCTATATGCTAGACAAGTTGAACGCCGTGTACAATTCAATTTATTTGTTTCCGTATGTTTTCAGCGACTATTTTGGGCAAAATCGATGTTATTCAGTTGTGACTTCAAGTAATTTTCTGCAACTGATTTGTTTTGAATCGAAAGAGAAGATAGTAAGCAACCAATTTTACTATCTTATTATTTCTGGCAGCTAGTTTCTGTACACATGGTTTTTGTATGCGTGTAAGTGATTACTAGTGGTTGAGTGTGTACAAATTATAAATACAAATACAAATACATATTTTCATCTCATAACATTATTTTTTTTAACATCCCACGTAGAATTAAATATTATGTTATTGAGTTAAAATATGTGATAACAATATATTTTTGTATTTTTTTTATTATTAAATACAAAAGAAGGGTATTTTTGGAAAATTATAGATAAATTAATCTTATCCGGAGCATTTCAAACATATGACTGTATTATTATATCCCATCCCCTCTTCTTATTCAGAACTGTTCCAAACGCAGTATTGGAATAAGCCTTATACGGTTAATCCTTATTTTATCCAATCTGACTCTTATCTTATCCTATTCGGACCCCTTATACGACATATCAAACGAGGCCTAAGAGCCAAATATGGCTGTTAGTCTCTTAATCATTTAAAAAAATAAACCTTTTTGATACCTCTTAAGTCTGAATAGTTTAGATTCAGACTTAAGAAGTAAAAACAAACACCACCTAAGTTTAACTTCTTTTAGGACTGGATTGACTTTTTTTATTATCAAAATTTTCAGGTAATGTCAAATGACAAGTTCATAAGCGTTGAGCACAGAGTGTTGGCAAACCATGTTGGTCCTAGAGTATCTGTGGCGTGCCTCTTTGTCACAAATATGAAGTGCAAACCCATTAAGGAAATTTTATCAGAAGAGAATCGCCCAAAGTATAGGGAATTTACGATAAAAGAGTACGTTGAGTACTTTCGCTCAAAGGGGCTTGATGGGATTCCTGCTCTGTCGCATTTCAAGCTCTAAACTAGGATGTCAAATGATATTGTGAACATGATAAATGATTTAGAGACTCTATATGGCTCATCCATTCCATTAAATAATTTACTTGTATGGATCTGTCTGCAAGTGAACCTCCCATGATGTGGTATGGTCCCTTCATTTATCGGGTCTAGGTACAATGTATTACTTTGAAAAAATACAGTTATAATTATAATAACATAATTTTAAAATGGATGGTTATTAGTGTAATGTGAATTATATTTATATCATGCATGATTATATACTACCGTGTATTTTTATTTCTCAAGTTTCCCTTTTTAATTCAGTTAATTTTTCTTGTAATGACCACATTGAGAATTATGGTTTGGATGTTTGTGGAAAGGGGCACCAAATATTGGTAGGATTAGTTAACAAGAAAGCAAGTGGTGGGGTTGACATAGTAATTATAGAGAGACTCTCATTATACCTATGAAATAGATTGAGCTGAATTGTCAAGAATACATTGATTGGCGTGTGAGTTTCATGTGGAGTCCATTAAAAATATCAATCCATTGCTAAAAATTCAACGAGTTTGTTTTATGAATTTAATTATAAGGTCTCTTTAGAATTACTTATCTCTATAGAATTACTTATCTTGACATGATTTTCTCATTTTTTCCGTGCCCAAAAGAACTTAGGATCCATTTGATAGCCTGGAAAACATCCAATTCTCAGCAACATTCCCACTTTAACACCATTTGACAGCACAAAATTGCCCTGGAATTGAATTGACAAAGAGGAGTCATGTGACCCTCTTTGCCTCATATTTTGGGAATTCATTTCTCCCCCCCCCCAAAAAGAATCGAATGCCCCGGAAACCAACTCCCCTCTCTTTGTGGCGATTGAGGTTAGTCTTCCTATTTTGGTCTTTTTTCTGTCAATTTTTGCTCTATTTTTTGTCCGAAAAACATTGTTCTCCATTTCTAAAATGAAGTCCTTTTTTTATTTAACAAATAGATATATTTTTTGGAATTATTTTTTTTTTGGAAATATATATATTTTTTATGCTGAAATTTCTTATAACACCTCGTAATTTTTGGGTTACTGTTTTAATTTAATTAATTCGGTAATTAGTAATTCACTTGTGTCATAAATTAATGAGAATTAATTAATGGAAATATTTCAAAGTGAATATATTTAAATAAGTTAGCGGGTGAGAGTTAATTTTAGAAATTTATTTTGGATGATGATTTTAAGCGCGCGGTTGAGTCCGGTAGGGTCGAAATAGCTTGAAATGAGTGGTTATATGCATATATTACGTATTGGGGCCTAATTAAGAATATGTGAGCTCCATGTAGAGAGTATGGACCATTTTTATAAGGTCTATAGGCCCAAAAACTTGAATAGAGTTTTTAACCCCAACCGGGTAAAGGGTAGGCAATATTAAATCACATTAGAAGACTAAAGAGGGAAAAAGCTTAAAGGGAGAGCCAAAGAGAAGAGGAACTTGGGGATCTTGGAGAGATTGCTTCAATTTCAATTCAACACCTTCATTAAAAGCTTTAGATCTTCATTTGAGGCAAGTGGTTTAAATTGTGATTATTAAATTGCATCTACATTTTCATATTAAAAGATGTGGAATCCAATTGAATTCTCAGTTTTGTTCTTGAGTAAATTGGGAATTTTCTTTTAATAAGGGTTATAAATCTGTAGGGGTTTTGAGAATTGATGAAATTGATGATTGAATTGATGAAATTTCAGGGCTAGATTTGTGATAACAAAAGAATGGATTCAGGATAAATCTTGAAAAGTTTTGATGAAGAAATCTGTATAGAATTGAGGTATTTGCTGTTCTAATCGCGATTCTGTCCGCCCCTCCCTGTAGAAAATAGTGTTTTCTAACTTTTGTTCGCAGATACGTTTTCTCCAAAAACGGCTCCAAAATGCCCTAAAATGGCATTTTAAAAATCTGGGCAGATTCGTGGGGCAAATTTTAAAAAATATTATTTTTTAGTTGTTATTCCGTTGGAGATTGCCTAGATTGATAGGTGTGACTAATTTCCCTCGGATTAATTAGAGGGTTAATTAATTAGAGAGATTAAGGTTTTTGATTGAGTGATTGAAACCTTGTTAATTAAGTGGGGAAAACTTAATTGGATGAAATTGAACATTGAATTGGGAATATTGAATTTCGGCCCGAGAGATAGAGAGTCTGGGATACGTGAAAGGGTTACACCAAAATAATGAGAACTAATTAGTGTGTAATCGATCAAAATGAAGTCGGACCATAGGCTTAAATACTTTAGGCTTGGGTATGGGCATAATACTTTGGTAGCCTGTATTTCTATATATATGTTGATGTGTAGTTCAAACACACACACACACACACACACACACACACACACACACACATATATATATATATATAGTAAAGACATACTAATATTAATGCTATCATAGGAGGTTGCAAGATGTGGGTGAACCCCCTACCTAGTGAATGCAGGGTGAGTATATTTCCCAGGCCACAACGTCTATGACTTGGGGGCGGGACCATTTGTAACACCCCGTATTTCTGTGCATTTAATATTTAATTAATTTAGGAAAATTTAAATTACTTGTGTGTCGTAATCTAATTGAATTAGTTATCTTAATATTTATTTAAATATTAATCGGAGAGAAGATGGTTAATATTTAAAGAGATTTTATTACTAACTGAATAGTAATAATTTATTTACGTCATAATGTGTATTAGTGATGTGGCATTTATTTATCTCAACCGGGAGTCGGTATAGATTAATTTGGGTGTGAGATAAGGATTCTTATAAATTAATTCAGATGTCGATTTTGAGTACACGGTTGAGTCCGAATGGACCGAGATAGTCGAAAAAGTGTAGCCGAGGCAGTAAACTAGTCACGGGCTATTTTTAGGCATAATCGGGTCCACACGAGGAAATTTGGGTCACTTGGGCTTTGTCCGTTGGGCTAAAAACGGGATTAGTGTTTTAAGACCTAAATATAAGAGTGGGGAATGACAGAGAAACATAATCCTAAATCTAAGAAATTGGGGAGAAAGTGAGAGGGAGCAATTAAAGCCAATTTGGGGATCTTTTGGAGATAAAACAAGGAACGGATTGGGTGCTCATCATCAAGCTTGCCTCTACACCAAAGGATCAGACTCTATGAACCCAAAGGCAAGTAATTAACTTGCTGTGATGTTCAATTTTGATACTCAATTCATATTTTTGTGATGTGTAAACCAAAATCTGTTTTGGGTTTAAGTGGGTATTCGGGTGAAATCGGGTTTTTGAGAAAGGGTATATCTTGATGAGATTTAGGGTGATATTAGTATGTTTCATGATTATGTAGTATAGGAATATGAACCATATGATTAAATACAACAATAATTGACATTTAATTTCTGATAATAGAGATGTAAAGTGTTTGGGTGTTTGAAACTCGGGTAAAACCCGAATCTGGAAAAACGTTAGAATTCGTGGAAATTCATAATTAAATTAAGGCTTCTAGGTTGATTAGAACCTGTTTTCATATGTTAATATGGTCGATTATGATCGGAGATTGCTATGGGAGAAATTACAAGCTTGGTTTTGTTAACAATGGCTGAAACAGAACTGTGGAGAAGAAAGGGACCTGGTCGATCGATCGATCGACCCAGGGCATCGATCGATCAATGGTCCCAGATTTTTGCCAGGTTCGCCACTTTCATTTATAAGGGGGAAATAAAATCTAAATTGAATTCCTATATTTTATTTAGTGACAAATAAATAGGAGGCACATACTCCTAACAATTTTGGGGAAAGAAATTAGGATTAGGGAGGATTTATATGGGACACTTTATGGATCAATTTGAGGAATTCAATTCCAAAATAATTAGATACGGATCAAGTGAGCGAGTCGGGGTATATTGGTTGGGTGACACCAGGATGTTAAATTAATTAATTTGAATTCGGGATATAGACTTGGATAATATTTAACTTCGGGCCAAATGAGCGAGCTCGGGTGTATGGGTTGGGTGACACCAAGGTAATAAATTAATTAATGTGTGAATTAATTAAATTAGAGTCGAAACTATAGACTCGGGAAAGTATTATATTAATTAATGTGTAAATTAATTAATAATCAGAGTTGGACCATAAACTCGAGATACTAAATATAGGGTAGTGTTACGGACTTAGTACATGGTAAAGCAGGGATATTTTATATTTATATAAATATATACGGTGTGCGATAGTATATATATGGTGTGTGCATATAAATATCAGTGATTAAATATTATTAATATATATACTCTAGTACTATCGGAGGAGGTTGCACGATGTGGGTGAATCCCCTAGCTTGTGTAGTAGGGAGAGTATATCCCCAGGTCATAGCGTCCATTATATGGCTGAGGGGCTTATCTCACTTTCAGGGAAGGAATATAACCGCCTCCATTATGTATGTTTTTGGCCAAGTTAGTGTGCGATTCTGACTTGGGGTAACCAGGTTATGCGAGTACACCTAGTGTGATAGCACTTTAGAGAATACATCCGGTGAGTTATTACTCGGGAGGATGGGTTATATTTATATTCAACATATGTGTGAATGTTGTAATATTGTTCTACCTATATAATGGGATAAATAGTTATATACGAGTCATTAAATACATGTAGTGAATTGTATTAATTATATATGGGTTATATTCACATTCAATATATGGGATTGTTGTAACATAACTGTTTGTACATAATGGGGTGAATAATTATATATGGGAAGTTTAAATACATGGAGAAAATTTTATTATTTATATAACTAGTGAATGTTATATGGCTTTCAAAGAGAGATGATTAACTAAGTTAAGGTGGTAAATAACTTATAAATCATGCATTGAAAATACTCGGGATTGATTAGGGCGGTTGGCAAGAGATATATCAAGTATATAGTTTCGGGGTAGAAAACTGGGTGGGATATAAAGAAAGTGTTAGGTGTGCACATTAGTTGAGAGGTGAGTTTGTCCTTAAAGGAGTGCGACACTAACTTAAATATGAAGCGCATTCATGCATTTTATATTAATGCAAGTTAATCATTTGCTAAATATTTTCAAAATGTTTTGGGTTCTAACCCTTGCTATAAAATATTTTCAAAACCTTTTAGGTGTCTAGCCACAGGGACGCCAGGCTTGATTCATTTCAGGGATTCGCTACTGCAGCATATGTGGATGTTGCAGGATTTGGATAGGCACTTCTGTTCCTTCTACTCCTAGTGTAGGGATTTTCTATCAGATATTCGAGCATGTTGCTCACGATTTTATTTAGTATTTATTTCAGATACTTGAGATCCATTATTATATGTCTTTACATTTGTGTTAGATTTTGGCCGATGGTTATTCGACCAGTTTCTTATTTATATGTGATGGTTGGTTTCAGTTAGATTGTGATTGTTAATGATTTATTTTCGCATGAGTTTTTATTTGAATTAATGAAAGATAAAACTTGGCACTAGTCTAATTTCACTTAGGTGGTTAGTAATTAAAAATTTTCGACAGTGATGCTAAGAATTAACCAACTGAGAAACCCGTTCTAATTTAATTTAGGACTGATCACCCGGGGTTTAATTAGGCAGGGTGTCACACCGTTATGGTATGGAGCGAACACTTTCGGCAGGAACGATGGTCATATCCCATGCATTCGGTGATAGCATTTATATCCGACTGTGTGTGAATGTTGAGATATGATACGCATACATAGTGCAGAATTATATATGGGACTTTATATATATATATATATATATATATATATATATACATGGTGTGAAATGTATAAATAATATAACTTGTGAAATGGTTATATGGTATCAAGTTGGATATGGATATAAATAAGTTAGTGTGAAATATAACTTACAACTCGTATACATGATGTGAATTGTATAAGGGATATAACTCGTGAGAATGTTGTATGGCATTAAATGGGAAATGATATAAACAAGTTATTGTGATTAATAACCTATAAATTGTATACTATTCTCACCTAGGTTGGAATTGTGAAAATAGTGAGATATGAGACAAGACTAGTTACGGAGGATTACCTAGATGGGTCATATATAGTTTCGTTAGGCGTGCACATTAGTTGAGGGGCGAGGTATACTCAAGGGAGTACGCGACACTAATTTGAATATGAAGATCATTTGAATTTTTATCTCTTGCATTTAAATACACTTGCTAAATATTTTCAAATGTTTTGGGTTCTAACCCTTGCTATAAAATACTTTCAAAAACCTTTTAGGTGTCCTACCACAGGGGCGCCAGGCCTGATCCTTCCCACAGGGTGCGCCGCTGCAGCTTATGTGGATTGCTGCGGGATCTTTGTGTAGACGCTTGTTTCATTTTATCTTTCGATAGGGATTTTTTCGGTTGTACTATTGGGCTTATACTTTTATATTCAGTCTTGGCATGTATCGATATCCATTTATGCTTGCACTTTATGGATAACTTGTTGTTGAAGTTGCTCGACAAACTCTTGTACTTATTTTCTGGGATATTTAGTTTCCTTCTTGTAATAGTTAATTTGGTTTCCTAGTATGTTGGTTGAGTTTGATTTAATCCATAAGATAAATTTTGGCATCAACTTAATTTAAGACTTGGTGATTAGTAATTAAAAATTTGTTCGATAGTGATGCTAAGAATGTACCAGATGAGATTCCTATTTAATTTGGTGTAGGACTGATCACCCGATATTTTATTAAGCGGGGGTGTCACAGATGGTATCAGAGCATCAGGTTCTAGTGTCCTTAGGATCTGTGCGGCTTTTCACATTTCAGCGTAGCTTCTTTGATATGGAGCCTTATTATAGGTTTGTTGTATCCCTTGACGTATGCAATTTACGTTTTCCAGCTATAGGGTATAGTTCATGTGATTCATATACGGTTTCATTTGAACATGGTAGATTGAACATTATAAAACAACCAACGTGGGACATTAGAAGGATTGCTGGAGGGTGGGCACAACAGAAGCCATGGGGCTTTCCAGAAATAGTGACGCGATAAGAGTCACCATAATAATTATTTGAATAATTAAAGTTGGAGAAACCGTTGGGGTGCTGTAGTTGCCCCAAGAACCGTTGGGAAGGACGATGGAGCAAAGTTAAAACCCCAAGCGTAGACAACAAGGGGTGAGGGTCGAAGAAAATTTTCTTTCATAAGAACAACCCGCTAGGATTCAAGGGAGGTGCGAAAGAGTGATTTACTAGTGGGTAGAGAACATACAATTGGGATGACGCGTGGGGGGAGTGTAGTGTCACTCAAGTCAAAATTTTGAGCAAGGAAGTTTGCTTTTAGAAGCACTATGGGGTGATGGAGCCAATCACCACATTCATGGGAGATACTGAGAATAACAGGGAATTTGGGGTGCGTATTATTATGAATCCTCTCACTCGAGGTTAAATAGAGAGGTAAGGAATTTTTTTAGAAATTTTCAAAAAAAAAGGGTCGTACCATGGCCGGATGGAAAGGAAAATTGGCAGAATTCACAAACTTTGTATCGACGAGAGGGATACGAAGAATCAAATAAGCTTTGTAAGTTGAGATTAGACCCGTTGGGTAGAGTGTACAAGCATGGATAGGATATCTGGCTAGGAAGATATATGTTGTTGTCATCAAAGTTGTACAATTACAATTGGCATCAATGCTCTCGAGAGAGGGGAGCTAAGGGAGTTGAAAAATCTATTAGAGGAGTAAGATTGGATTTTTAGTGCTAGTAAGGTTCCAAGGGATGGATTACCTAGTAGGGGACCTAGATTAATGATTGAGATCAATAGAATTTCTACCGAGTGACGGTGAGTTTACTTAGGACCATCAAGTTCGACAACCAGTCTATTGGATCAGCGGATCCAAAGGGACATTTGGGTCAATAATTAGGGTTAATACCAGGTCCGTGAGAAGGACAACCCCGACAGGGACGTTGGAATGAAAAAAAGGTGGGATGACACAGAAAGGTATCTTAGTTGTAAAAGAGTGGAAACACATGGGTTGATTTTGTCCGCAGCGAGTCAGGGGTTAGGAGGCAGATGCCTAGTAGGAGCACCTGTTGGAGAAGTTTTTGGTTTGTTTAGGACGCGAGTGTATGTCTAATAACCATCGAGCTGAAAGTGTTATGAGTACTTTAAACTACAAGTTTTACTTCGAGGTGATTGGGGTATGTTTTATGTAGTACTAGTGGGTCACAATAATGTATTTATACTACATTCGCGTGAGAAATGGATTTAGTGGAATTATCGTTAATATTACTAGTATGTGTATTTTTACCATGGAGTATCAGGGTACTCTTCGGTTCCACCTGAAAGGAATGGTGGGTAGATTGAGATAATGTAGTTCTCAAGGACTAGCTCCTTTGAGAGGTGATAATTTATGTATGGTTTGATCTGGGGTACGGACGGGTTCGTAATAGCGGGCGATCATAGCAAGGCTATCGTGTTTGTTGTTTCAGTGCTGGATGTATATTCTCTTGAGATGTCTTACCTGGAAGAGGGTTGACCAACATCATAGTGGCAATATTGAGTAATGTAGGATTCATAGAGTGAAGTTCTCTAGTTATGTGCGTAGGACTTTTATTGATGAGATTCAAGGGATTTAGAGTTTCCGTGGAGCGAAGAGATGTAGCTCATTATAAATACTTAGCATTGAGGGTTTAACGATAGTATGCGTGTAGTAGTATATGAATCCTTTAGAGACGCGGGAGTCCATTATAGACTTGTGAGTATAGGGGAAAAGTTTGAGAGTCCCGTGGGTATTCTTTAGGTTCTGTTGAAATTAAGGACTGACGATGTTGAGGAATTGTGCATTAGGGAAAAAAGTTATTTTGGGCTTTGCTAGGAAGTGTTATATGCATAAGTCTGGATAAAATATTGAAAGTGTGAAGACGTCATTGGATTTAATGATACTTAGCAAACATGTGGAGAAAATACGTTGAATGGAAAGACACTACGTGGTAGGGATAGTGGAGCCTGAAGATGTTACGAACGAAACAATGCGAAGATTTGGCACCACAAGTTACTAGATTGTGCACATTGTTATGTGTTGTGGGAGTTATTTTATCCACTTTTTCCATCACAGGGGTCCTTAGATATGGGACTAAGGGAGTATTTTGAGGATCTCACATCGATAATAAAGGTGGGGGTAATATCGGGGAGAATAAAATGGTAATGAGTAAGTCATCAGAAATATTTGGAGGATATAGCAATGTCGAAAATGTGGGGGTCGAAATTGAGACAAATAATGGTTACATAATTGATGATCGAAGGTTTGTACAATTAGGCTCGAGTTAGAGGGTGTATGGGCACCCTGCGAGGAGCCAGAGCCTCTACGGTGCAGATACTTAGCAGATTCGAGGAGAAAACACAAAGGCAATGATTTGGGAATATTTCGGAGGAATGGGAATAAGTTATCTCCCGAATTATGGAATGATTAATCATGGGTGTGTTTGGAAGTGATAGTGAGTGCGCCATAACCTATGATTTGCTATTACTGGGATTCATAAGTGA
Organism: Sambucus nigra; assembly: GCA_949130495.1. Lineage (NCBI taxonomy): Eukaryota > Viridiplantae > Streptophyta > Magnoliopsida > Dipsacales > Adoxaceae > Sambucus > Sambucus nigra. The sequence continues at coordinate 498,784,237 of OX422211.1, read as the reverse complement.
AACGGATATCAGTGAATGTGTTAGCTGTAATAGCCATAATATATATCTAACTACCGTGGGATAGCGGGGATTCCTTGGTGTTAACCACGTGAGGGTGGGGGTTACACGAAGAGGATGATTACATTATACGAGAGATTTCTACTTTCGAGGATTAATGGAGTAATGTGGATGTTTCTCCAAGTTTCAATTGTGTAAGTATAGTTGGGGATATATTGAATATCTATAATAAGACTGGGTGTTAGTGGTACCAGGGTATGAATTATCGTAAATAGGTTTCACCTGAGATAAGGCCTAGCGTATATATACGGTAATTTATGTTAAAATGTGTTACCCATTAATGTACTAATATTGTTAAATTGAAATCCCGGGGAGTAGGGACATTTTTTATGTGATTCAGTGTGGTTGGACTTATTGTCGAGCGGAAAGATATAGCTCGGGTTTTACTTTCGTGCAAGGAAACTAGTGATAGTAAGAGCGTGGTAGTTGGTATTGTCTTTTTACATAAGAGTGGATATGTATACTTTCATGCCGAGAGGAGGGTTTTTGGAATGTTATAACTATGGGATCGAAGTTATATTATAGATTAAGGGCTAGCAAATGTCGTGCTTCTTTTAGTGTGGTTAAGCACGGATACAGGGTGGATGGGCGCTCTGGTTAATTACATTCGCTCAATAACTTTGTGTAGCAATGCTAAGGGTAAGTGATTGCAGGTCTAGTTGAGAGCGGGAGTACTAGGCTTATCCGAATTTCGAGGACGAAATTCCGTTGTAAGGGGGGAAGTATGTAACACCTCGTAATTTCTGGGTTATTATTTTTATTTAATTAATTTGGTAATTAGTTATTCACTTGTGTCATAAATTAATGTGAATTAATTAATGGAAATATTTCAAAGTGAATATATTTAAATAAGTTAGCGAGTGAGAGTTAATTTTAGAAATTTGTTCCGGATGGAAAGTTTAAGCGCGCGATTGAGTCCGATAGGTTGGAAATAGCCCGAAATGTGTGGACCCTTTTTTATAAGGCCCATAGGTCCAAAAACGTGAATAGGATTTTTAACCCCAAATGGGAAAGTAGTAGGCAATATTAAATCACATTAGAAGACTAAAGAGGGAAAATGCTTAAAGGGAGAGCCAAAGACAAGAGGAACTTGGGGATCTTGGAGATATTTCTTCAATTTCAATTCAACACCTTCATTCAAAACTTTAGATCTTCATTTAAGGCAAGTGGTTTAAATTGTGATTATTAAATTGCATCTACATTTTCATATTAAAAGAGGTGTAATCCAATTGAATTCTTGGGTTTGTTCTTGAGTAAATTGAGGATTTCCTTTTAATGAGAGTTATAAATCTGTAGGGGTTTTGAAAATTGATGAAATTGATGATTGAATTGATGAAATTTTTAGGGCTAGATTTGTGATAACAAAAGAATGGATTTAGGATAAATTTTGAAAAGTTTTGATGAAGAAATCTGTACAGAATTGAGGTATTTACTGTTCTAATGGCGATTCTATCCGCGTTGCCCTGTAGAAATCATGTTTTTTAACTTTTGTTCTCTGATATGTTTTCTCCAAAAAAAAGGCTCCGAAATGCCCCAAAACGGCATTTTAAAAATATGGGCAGATTCATGTGGCAAATTTTAATAAATATCTTTTTTAGTTGTTATTCCATTGGAGATTGCCTAAATTGATAGGTGTGACTAATTACCCTTGGATTAATTAGAGGGTTAATTAAATTGGAGAGATTAAGGTTTTTGATTGAGTGATTGAAACCTTGTTAATTAAGTGGGGGAAACTTAATTGGATGAAATTGAACATTGAATTGGGAATATTAAATTTCTGGCCGAGAGATAGAGAGTCCGGGTACACATGAAAGGGTTACACCAAAATAATGAGAATTAATTAGTGTGTAATGGATCAAAATGAAGTCAGACCATAGACTTAAATACTTTAGGCTTGGGTATGGGCATAATACTCTGGTAGCCTGTATTTTTATATATATGTTGATGTGTAGTTCACACACACACACACACACACACACACACACACACACACACACATATATATATATATATATAGTAAAGCCATACTAATATTAATGCTATCATAGGAGGTTGCACGATGCTGGTGAGCCCCCTGACTAGTGAGTGCAGGGTGAGTATATTTCCCAGGCCACAACGTCTCTGACTTAGGGGTGGAACTGTTATGGTATGGAGCGGACACTTTCGGCGGGAACTATGGTCGCATCCTATGCATTCAGTGATAGCATTTATATCCGACATGTGTGTGAATGTTGAGATATGATACGCATATATAGTGCATAATTATATTCGGGAATTTATATATATATATATATATATACATGGTGTGAAATGTATAAATAATATAACTTGTGAAATGGTTATATGGTATCAAGTTAGATATGGATATAAATAAGTTAGTGTGAAATATAACTTACAACTCGTATACATGATGTGAATTGTATAAAGGATATAACCCGTGAGAATGTTGTATGGAATTAAATGGTAAATGATATAAACAAGTTATTGTGATTAATAACCTATAAATTGTATACTATACTCACTTGGGTTGGAATAGTGGAAATAGTGTGATATGAGACAAGACTAGTTTTGGAGGATTAGCTAGATGGGTCATATATAGTTTCGTTAGGCGTGCACATTAATTGAGAGGTGAGGTATACTCAATTAATGTGCACGCCTAACGAAACTATATATGAGAGGTGAGGTATACTCAAGGGAGTGTGCGCCACTAATTTAAATATGAAGAACATTTGCATTTTTATCTCTTGCATTTAAATACACTTGCTAAATATTTTCAAATGTTTTGGGTTCTAACCTTTGCTATAAAATATTTTCAAAAACCTTTTAGGTGTCCTACCACACGGGCACCAGGTCTGATCCTTCCCACAGGGTGCACCGCTGCACCTTATGTGGATTGCTGTGGGATCTTTGTGTAGACGCTTGTTTCATTCTATCTTTAGATTGGAATTTTTTCGGTTGTACTATTGGGCTTGTACTTTTATATTCAGTCTTGGCATGTATCGGCATCCTTTTATGCTTGTACTTTGTGGATTGCTTGTAGTCGATGTTGCTCGACAAATACTTGTACTTATTTTGTGGCATGTTTAGTTTCCTTCTTGTAATAGTTAATTTGGTTTCCTAGAATGTTGGTTGAGTTTTATTTAATTCATTGGATAAAATTTGGCATCAACTTAATTTAACACCTGGTGATTAGTAATTAAAAAGTTTTTCGATAGTGATGCTAAGAATGAATTAGACGAGATTCCTGTTTAATTTAATATAGGACTGATCACTTGGTATTTTATTAAGCGGAGTGTCACATTTTTTACTTATGCTGGAATTTTTTTGGAATTATTTTTTTTCGACATATATAAAAAAACTGTTTACAATTTTTTTTTCTATGATAACTCTTACAAAAAACTGTTTAAAAACAAATTTTAATATTTTTATATATAAAAACAGTTTATATAAAATAGTTTATATGAAAAGTTGTTTAAAAACAATTGTTTCTTAAAAAAACGTTAATATTTTTATAAATAAAGAATTTATATATAAAAAATCAATTTATATATATATAAAGCTATTATATATATAAAAATAGTGTATATATATATAAAAAAGTGTATATATAAAAAATATTTTTAAATATAAAAACAGTTTATATATAAAAAATAGTTTATATTTTGTTAGTAAATGCTATTTTTTTAGAAGATTACATTTTTTAGTTTATGAAACCCTAGTAAAAATAGAAATCCAATATTTTTATTTTTAATATTGGTGTTTTCTAGTAGGGGAATTATGTCTATCAAACATAAAACATGAAAATTACAGAATTTGTCACTATATAAAATTAAGCTATCGAACAACACAAAATTTAATTTTCCACGTCAAAATTTGCATGAACAAAATTTATTAGGGCAAACCTTTCCATGCCCCCTGTTTTCCAAATTTTCTATCAAACTGAGCCTTAGACTCAAACCCATGAACTCACAGTTAACCTCCTACCCTGCTACAACTTTCAACAACTCAGCAAAAGCCCATCCCTCTTAGCAAAAGCCTACCCATCTACAACTTTCAACCCCTTAGAAAAAGCTCTAATAATATGCTTTAAACAAGGACCAGCAATAATAAGTGCAGGGTTACTAATCTATATAATCTATATAAAAACTATAGACCCAAATACTCTGAGGATGACGCGTGCCATTGACATAAATGTACAGTTCTAATAATATCATTAAATCTCAACTTCGTTTCTCTCTCCTCTCAATTCCCACGCCCATTAATCTTTCCTCTTACCCCAACCATTTCTCTCCCCTCAATGCCAATTCATTTCAAATTCCCAAGGTTTAATTACGGTCCTATTATAAAATTCATGGGCCTGATAAAATTGCAGTGAATGAAGAGATGGAGAAAGGAACTTCTCCCAAGAAATTGCCTGTTAAGAGCACTTTATGACCTCTCATTTTTCTAATTAAACAAGTGGGAATCTAAATGAAACAAAGAAACAAACAAAAACCACTTCTTCCCTTTTTCCTTACAAACACATGAAGAAGAAGAAGAAGAAGAAGAAAGAAAAACACAAAAAAACCTAACCCCAAGTTATCATCTTCTTTCCCAAACGTATACCCAGAACTAGAGAACCTAAACCCACCACCTTCCTCCTCCTCTCCCACAAACTGGAATATATATATAACCCGAAAACCCCATGGATGAAGGCTTGAACAACTGTTTTTTTTTTGGAGCTTTTGATTTGGGCGGCCATGGATGAAGTTTTGAGGTATGTGTTTATTTTCCCTCCCCTCATGAAATTTCTTCATCATACCATATGTATATGCCCTATAAGATGTACACCGATGTTTTTTTTTAACATGGAATTTTCAAAAAAATGTATTTTCTTATAGAAGTATATTTTTTTAAACTGAATTTTTAATAAAAATGCTTATTTAAATACCTTTTCTTTTTTATAAAAAAAGTTTCTAAAAAATACTGTTTATAAAGAAATACAGTTTTTTTTAAATATAGTTTTTGTTGTTTTTCTATTTTTTTTATAGATTTTTTTCTTAATTTCTTTTTAAAAATACAGTTATTATAACAAAATACGGTTTATAAACAATTTTTTAAAATATAGTTTTTTATAAAAAAAGAGTGTTTTTCATTTTTTTTTCTTTATTTTTTTTAAAAACTGTTTTTTTAAATAATGTCGTTTTTAAAAAATATTTTTTTTTGAGAGATAATTCTATTTTTATCACAAACTATTAGATTTGGTTTTAAGAAGCATTTTTTTTAATCGACTTAGGCACGTACATAATAGGTTCAATTGGATTTCGATGTATTTTTTTTTAGAAAAAACTGAATTTTTTTAAAAATTGTTTTTTTTTAAAGAAGTGTATTTTTGAAAAATTGAATTTTTCATAAAAATGCCTATTTCAAAACATTATTCTTATAAAAGCTGTATTGTTTTTTATAAAATAGTTTCTAAAAAATACGGTTTATAAGGAAACAAACTTTTAAAAAAATATTTTTTTATTATTTTTCTGTTTTTTGTATATTTTTTCCTTTATTTCTTTCAAAAATGCAATTTTTATGATAAAATAAATTTTTAAACAAAATACGGTATATAATCAGTTTTTAAAAATATAGTTTTTATACCTTCCAAAATTTGGTCAACGACCTACCAACAAACCCTACTCTAAAATATTCTTTTCGTGGAATTTGATTTTTTTTGGCATTATTGTGTAGATTTTTCATATTATAAAGGGGTTATTCATACAAAGATGACGAGATGCTCTCTTGACTCTTGATATCATGTATATATAATTTACGCTTCCTTTATTTTAGAATATATGGTTACACACTTTTATTATTGTAGAAGTTAAATGATACAGTTTGTCACTAAGTTCTTATTAGAAATTTTGATAGGTCATTTCCTTAAATGCTTTTATTTTGGTTTCATATACTTGCACAACAACAAAAAGATAAAGTGTTTATAAATTCGGCCACACATCGTGTGGCCTTCATGCTAGTAATTCATATTAAGAAATCCATTATCTATGCTACTTAATGATCTTTAGAATTCTGAAGTATTAAGTTTTGGGTAAATCACAAAAAATGTGTCATAAATCATCACCTTTTGACAGTTTTCCCCTTGAAAAGTATGAGTAAAATTTGATTAGGGTGTACTATAAATTCCGCTTAATAATTAAAAAGTCAAATGGACACGGACAAACACTTTTCCAAAATAATTCAAATTTAATAAAATTAATTTAATTATCTATTTTATGTAATAAATGCTGGATATCCTATGATTATTAGCTAGGGTCATTTTAACAAAATCCGAATTTGATAATGTAATATTAGAGTTAATCTCAGTATTATTCAGTAACTAGGTTGTGCACTAAAATCAGTCAGACCATTAGTTAACAATTACCTTCTCTTTTCTTTTTCCCCAAAATACCCTTCCTTTTTTAACATTCTCTATATTTCTCTCTCACACCTTTATTCCATGCTGTAACAAAGTTTTATTTTTATTTAATTAGTGAAAAAAGTTTCATTTTTTATTTTAAATAGTTCGAAGTTTTTTTTCTTATTAAAAATTACTTTTTTAATTAGAAAAATATTTTTTATTCATAAAAAATATTTATAAGAACTTTATAAACAAAGTGTTTTATAACAAAGTTATAAAAAATCCTTGATAAAAGAAGTGAGTTTTATTTATAAAAATATTTTTTACAACAAAAGTGATAAAAACTATTTTGTAGAAAAGACCATTTTTATTTAAATAAACATTTTTTTATTTGTAAAAAATGTAAAATACAACTATTTAACAAAAAAAGTTAAAAGATTTTATTTTTAATAAAAATGTTATAATTTTTTTTATATAAATGTAATAAAAATGTTTAAAAAAAGTTAATTTTTTATTTATAAAAATAGTTTCTTACGTATAGAAAGATAATTATAAAAATTTGTAGTTCTTATATATAGAGGGAGAGATAAAAAAAAGTTATAAATACTTTTATTCGTAAAACGTTGCAAAAAAAATTTATAAGAAGAATCTTCCGTAAACAATTTACAAAAAAAGTTGTAAAAAAATGTTTTGTGAGGATACTCTTTTTACTTATAAAATATATAAAATAAACAATTTTATGAATAGAAAAGTTATTAATAAAAAAGTTAAAAAGATTTTTTTACATATAATATACAATTTTTTAATAAAGAATATACATTAAAAAGTATTAAAAATAAATATAGCTTTTTGATATTTTAGAAAAACTATTATAGCAATTCTACCAAAAATTGGTGTTTTTTTAACAACATGGTATATCTATGATTTGTATTCTTTTTTAAAAACAATATATTATTAATATAAATATTAACACTAAAAAATATGCAATTCTTATATTAACGTTAAAAAACTATTTACATTTAAAATAAATATAATGATAATATTCACATTACGTTAAAAATTACTCCCTTTCGTCCCGAATTCGGAGTTCCTATCTATTTTTTGTATGGATTAAAGATTCACTTATGGGTAAGATCAACACTTATTCAATATCGTTGATTTTGGTTAATTGATTACGTCCAAAGAAGAAAAGTGGATTCTTAATTTGTGATGTATGAGATTATTACATTACATTACATTTAATATATATATATATATATATATATATATATATATACACACACACACACACACACACACACACTTAAACAATTTAACTAAGGTAAAATGTTGCACCAATTTTAAACAAGTTGTGATTAAATAGATTAACCAATTTTATCTTACCCCATATAGGCATCTAGGTGAGGGAAGGATAAAATAATTAAATAAATCACACAACACCCGATGTACGAGAAAAATTCAAATGAAAAAAATCTCGGATGGCCCCGCCATGCAAATTCTCTATGATAACAGACTTACACAAGACTGGCAGAATACTTACACAACAACTCGAGGCCCTAACGAGCCTTGACGTATCTTTAATCACCAATCGCTCCTCCTATGAAAAATGTAGTAGTTCACCTACATAACCCCACAATGCGTGAGTCAACACACGTCTCGGTATCCACCGAACAACTCAGCAACCATCACACAATACATAGTGCATCATACGTAAACATATAAATCATGGAATCTACCACACAAAACTTTTCTCTATCAAGATGATGAGAGAATAAACCAAAGGATCTAGATCTTAAAGCAAAGTATAATGAATATTCGATCTAAACTTGTTTGGGTGTAAACATAGGGGTTGGGTAAAACCAAAGAGCTTTTTGGTAAAATTTGGGAACTCAAATGCAATGAAATTTTTTCTAATAAAAATTATTTCCCACATTCCTATTTATAGGAGGTTGTTCCAAAATAAGATAAGGATGAAAAGCAATTTGAAATATCTTGAATTCTAAAAAGATTCTCAGGCTCGTTCGAACGTCTTTGAATCTCCTTCGAACGTAGTTTAGCATTTCATTCGAATATGTATCCAACGATCTATCCAACGGAATTCCAACGAATGCTGAAGTTGGTTTGTTCAAAGTTTGTTGGAACTTGTTCCAACGAGGCAATATATCTCATTAGAACTACATATCCAATGTTATTCTAATGACCTCTCGAAAAAACATTTTCATCTAAAAAATATGGAAAGTGATAAAATCATTTTAAAACATTAAAAAAAATAATTTTATAAAATCATATCACCAAAATATAAAATCTCAAAGGATCAAAATATGTACGCATCCATGCCTAAGAGATCCTCGAAATATGAGGATGGATATGATCATAACACACACGACATAATGAGGTAAATTTTCTAACTCGGCCGTTACATCTTCAAGAAATCCCGTCATAGGCTTGAAAAGTCAACATACACAAAGTCTAACCTCTGACTCAAAGAATTTTGTTCAAACACAACCAAAATACATACAAATTGACTCTATTGAAAATACGTCCTTACAAATCTCACCCTTTAGTTATTCCTGGATAAAACCAAAAATAAAAACTCCTATGGGGGGGCTGTCAAGCTCATCTAAGACTCAGTACCCAACACCAAAAGGAAAAAGTACAGACTCGATCGACTCACTCATAAACCTTGAGTAGTTTTGGTCGCTTAAAAACTTTGTTGCATGTTACGAACCTGCACATTTAAACACACCTTCAGATGCAAAGAGAATATAGCAAAGTATAAAATCTTCATAAGAATAAACTCGCCCTATGTCTAATGATCCCCATGTAGGTAATATGTCTCTCCTTATGATAAATATCTCCCCCTAAAACGAAAGAGAAAGATTCTATTTTCCCCCTTTTTGTTCAGGAATAGGCATACCAAGAATGCACAATAAACAACTTCTCCTTCATAAATCATTTCTCCCCTAAAATATGAGAACACGTGACACCAATTATAATTAGGGAGGAAAGAATAATATCATGCAATGGTGTAAAGTGCAACAAATACAACATGAAAACAAAAGCACAAATCATCCGAATAATGATTAAACAGTACCAATTTTGATGCCAAAATGATACCAACTTCACTACACCATATACCGCCAATGGTCATGGTTTTGACCCGTGACCACAAGTGTGGGTCACAGTCTTATCGGTGACAATATTACAAGTGATAAATTTACGGGTCACGATCGCTACCCGTGACCCACAGGGGAGAATGCGGGTCACACTCTTTGCCCATGACCAGGGTACCACGCTGGGTCACGGTCCAAGCCTACGACCTTCAAGAGAGATTTTTGGTCATTCTCACACCCCCCGTGGCTATTGTCACTAGGCTGGTCACAGTCAATAACCGTGACCCTTATTTTTATTTTTATTATTTCAAAATTCTTGGTCACGGTTCTAATCACGATTGCTGGTCCTGACCGCTATTTTTATATTATAAAAAGATATTTAGTCATGATCTAAAATTGTGGCCACCACTATATTTTATCTAAAAAAAATTCTTTTGGTCACGGTCCAAGATCGTGACCCAATAATTTTTTTATAAAATATTTTTTTTCTGTATTTCAAAAACACCTGTACATTTTTTAAAGATGTTTACAGTTGCAGACATAAATATTTAGACAATATGTAAAGTTAACTAACACATGATTTCGTGAATATGTACTAATACAACACAAGTTAAATAATGGATGCTTGCATGAATATTTAATAAAATACAATGCATGAATACGTACAACACAAAATAAAAAACAACACACATGAATATGTAAAACTTAAATAAAAATACAATGAATGCTTGTGTGGATATGTTCCAAATGTTCCTTATCCATTGAGCTCTCCGAACAAAAGTTCAAAAATTGTCATAAGTCGTATGTAACAATGGACTTAAGAAATGTCACAACTGGTAAGTAAAAAGTGGTAAGTAATAATGGACATGAAAAATATAACAAGTGGTAAGTAGTATGTAGTAAGTAACACTGTTCAATGGTATGTTTTTCAAGTCTAAGTCTAGCTATTTGCATTTTTTGGTCATGTTCTCAAACCGGGCGTTCCGTGGCTATGCATTCAGTTACTACATGTTACATTGCTACCTTATAAGGTTTTTGTTCCTCTTACGAGGGCATTTGGCGGATGTTTTATGTTTTCACCCTTAAATGGGATGTTTTCAAGCCTATACCTGGCTATTTGTAATCTTTGGTCATGTTCTCAAACCACGCGTCTCGTGAGTACACGATCAAATGCTATATGCTGCGTTGGTATCATGGGAGGTGTTGGCGCATCTAGAGGGGCGTTTGGGTCCGTTTTGCATTTTCACCCTTCAACGACATGTTTTCAAGCCTAAGTCTAACTCTTTGTAATTTTTTATTATGTTTTCAAACTAGGCATTCATTGACTATACGATCAGTTGCTACGTATTGCGTTGATCCGTGGGAGGCGTTTGTGCCTCTTACGAGGGTGTTTTGGGGTTTATTTCCATTTTCACCTTTCAACAGCATGTTTTTAGGCCTATGTCTAAAAATTTGTAATTTTTAGTCATGTTCTCAAACTGAGCGTACCGTGACTTCGCGATCCGTTGCTACGTATTTCGTTGGTCCCGTGGGAGGTTCTTGCTCATCTTGAGGGGGGGTGAACACAACCTATTTCAGGATCCCTGTAAGCACCTCCTTAGTAGGCATCTTGGATATATTTGTTACTTTGTTCTCATAATATATTCGTGATATATACATTTTATATGCTTGTTTGCTTGTGTCTTGTCCGATATATGCAATCTTTCCTTCATAACGACTTGTGAATTTACATTATATTTTTAAGTACTATTTTGGTAACACTCCTAAGGATGACCTTTGTCCAACTTTATCCATGATGCGAGTCGAGTGATTACATCCTCCATTTATATGATGCACATAATCACACACACCACAGAGTTTTGTAGAGATCGAAAGGGAAGTATGGGTGACTAACACCTTTCCATTCCGTAACTTAGTCCCTGGACCTTTGAATTATTTGGTTTTGAAAACATTAGTATTGTCCTTGATGCCTTTCTCTCGAGTCGACAACTTTTTTTGTGCCTATTTTATGCAAAATAGGATGGCGATTCTATCTCTATATATCACTCCACATCAATGATGGTCGAGTGCTCCAATAAAGGACCCAATCCCATGCGCATGCCGTAAGAGAAAGGACAGAAAAAACCCACCCCTCGATGTGGCCACAATGGCGACTTTTCTTAGGACATGTGTGTGTATGCACCTACCTGTATGTTTCCTTTTCTCATCTATTTAACTTTTTATGTATATCTCTCTCATGTATATATCATTTTCCACTCACATGTATACTTTACACACTTGTATATACTCTCCATGAACACTTCACACACTTACACTTAGTTTCCCTTTACACTCACATGCTTCATACACCATTTAGAATATCCATGCTTAGGCTTCACTAGCACACAACCACACTTCTTACACTTGTATATATGCTCACTTACACATATCACACACCACTTGTAGTTGATCCATGTATTGGTTCATAACCACATCCACTTACTTGTATATATTTTCGTGCCACTTACTCACTCATATGTATCCATGTGTAATATAGTTACCATGCTAGATTTACTTGTATATGATCCCATTAGTGTATTTTTCCCTTTACTGATCATGAAAATAAAAAATACTCTCTCACCATAATATGTTAGTTAAGACTCATGCATTTTTGCACACTACATAAGTAAAAGAATGGCTATATTGACCAAATTTTTTTCCCGTACTTGGAGGTCACTTTGTGATAGGTGCTGGACATGCGTGTCGCAGTTAGCCTAAGAAATATGACACTCACCTTACACTGGCCTCGTACCTTTGATGTATATCGAACAGTTCCCCCTGCTTCCTACCACTTGACCAAACTCATGACGAGAGGTATATAACAGGGAACTCGTTCACGTACGCCGAGTATATCAAATGTCTTATCCACGAGGTATATAGTGAGGGAATTCACATACAGGTATATCAAATGGCTTGTCCACACGTACCAATGAATGATTTCCCTTATAAGCAAGAGGTATTTCATGGAAGTCATGCCAACGGAGGGAACCCTTCCACTAACCCAATAATTACATAAACCTCATATGGGTGTCAAACCTAAGGCATTCATATTTAGTTTTCCGATTACCATGAAAAACTCTGTCAAAATTTTGGGTCGGCATACCACCCGAATTTTTGCACAATTTTTCCCTTTTTCAAAATAAGAGCCCGTCCGTGAGCATAAAAATAAGTCCGACTGTGTTTTACGTATTTTTTCAAACCCTATTTTCTTAGGCTCAAGTCATGTCTGACATTTTTTTTTGCATTTAGGCAAACTTAATACAAGTGAGAACCTAATAATAACATTAAAAATATTCATGCTGAGATTCCTCTCCTTTTTCCTTCCTTTTTCAAAAATACCAAAAACATTTTTCTCTTCCTTTCAAAATACTCAAAAGCTTCTCCCTCCTTCTTTTAAAAATACATTAGAACCATTTTTACTCTCAAATTCGATCGCATACCCGATTTTGATATGGCTCCATATTGGCTTCGATCTTCCATCAAACCACCCCGAAGCTCTATCGGTTCTTTTACTACCTCATCCGAGTTTGGGATTTACCTTCACGTGATTTTCACAGAGAATGCTAACCAAACATTGAATGTGTAGCCAGATCTGATGACCGTCTTAGCCATGCTCAGTTCCAAGATTGATGACCTTCAAATTAAGGTCCATGAGATACAACATCACTAGGCCTAAATTATTGAAGAACCTGAGGTTCTATTTCCTTATTCCATGGGTCCACTTAATCGCGAGCCTATTTGGGTCCCAGATGAGTATCACATGCTCTGTGAACCTCACCTGCTAATGGGTCACCACCAGCTCGACTCCCTATCCCAAACCTTGCCCAACTAGGGGCTAACCTGCCAATACCCACTGATCCTAAGGAGGAGGAATTAAACAAGGTCAAGGAAGACCTCAAGCTATTGTCAAAAAAAGTTTGACCAAGTCAAGATATTCAAAAACTACATGGATTACACCCATATATCTCCCTATCCCAAATCTAGACTACTAGAGAATTTCAAGATGATAGACATCGAGAAGTTTGGGGTAAGAAGACCCCCAATTATTTACCTTCGAAGTTATCACTGAGCTATGACCCTCCTTGGTGCCTCTGAAGAGGTAATGGCCCAGATGTTCCAGCAGAACTTGAAATAAAGTGACCTACATTGATTTTTATCCCTCAAAGAATCCAGAATTCGTAGTTGGGAGGATGTCGCCGGAGAATTCATGTCTCAGTACAAGTTCAATGAGGAGATAAAAGTTACACACCGAGATCTAGATCTTCTTAAGTGGAATCCCGAGGAAACAATTAGTGGTTTCATAAGAAGGTGGAAAGAGAAAGTTTCTACCTTGATCAACATACCCTCCAAGGAAGAACAAGTTAGTATTATGAAGAATATTTTCTTACCTCATATCCGAGCCTCCATGAGAGAACAATACTACCCACACTTTCGAGCCCTTCGTGAGGCTAGTGTAGAAATTGAGGAAGTCATTTCCAAAGTCCAATATGAGCCGAATAAAGTGACCGAACAGTCCATTCCCCAAAATATGAGAATCTCTCTAGTGCTACAATCTCAATCATTAACAACATTTCCTAATATGCTACCTCTTGGGCACCAAAAATTTGACCCAACCCTACCAAGAAAGAGTATATTGAGCTCCATGCTCCATTGTCAAAAGTTTACTAGGCCCTGCTGAGATGCAATCTCATTAAACCCTTGGACCTGCATCCACTTCCAAATACACTCCTTAAAAACTTCAAATTCACTAAACGTTGTGATTTCCACCAGTCTTCTGGCCATACTACCGACTAATGTTTCTATCTTCAAAACATGATCCAAGGTTTAATTGACCGGGTATCATCACCCCACAAGCCAATCCTAAACCCAATACCACTCATAACCCACTTCCAACCCATACAAATGGCATCTTTATAGAGATTGACCTAGAATCTGAGTATGCCTAGTAAAAGATCCCATCTTACTCGTAATATCACCCCAATCGCTCAAAATTTGCCTGTGTTTCCTTTTACACCCTAGTTACTTCACCGAATAATCTTTGTCACTCCTCACAAGGGCTTGCATTGCCATCCGTACCCAGTCTGAAGGGAAGGATATGGAGTTACCTACTGAAATTGCCCATTGAAATGACTGTCGATTATGGAAAATTCAGTGGCTTATTTATGGAAGCCAATAAATGGGCTCGAATGTCAGATAATTGGGTGGTACTCGTTAATGAAGTAAGTCTAGATGAAGTAGTGAAAATAATGGGCAATGAATTTTAATAAATGTGTGAAATTTGCAGTATTGATGAGCTACTAACCATTTGAAAGCTTCATGGACGGTTGGTCCCTTTACTTCTGCACCTCCCCATCGAGTGGGAAATTTGTACGATAAATCCATCGAGGTCATTGAATGTATTGATTTCTCTTGGCAAGAGGACATAGTCTCCATTGGATGGGGGGATGACTTTAATAGTTTAAATGACAAATCCAGTCAGGAAGAAACTAGTTTAGTAAACAATCTGTACAAAATGATATCCTTAAAAGATCTATTAGGGTAAATCAACAAGGTGTCCATTCAGCCAGAGGTAGATAAAGACATGGGGTTCTTATTTTTCCCCACCTCAGTAAATCACATACAAGGTCAGGGAGACACTACAAAGGTTTGATTCTTCATGTGACCAAGACAAATAAGGTAAAGGGAGTTGTCGAAGAACTTTCCATGCCATAAATGATGATCGAAGAAAGTAAAGCCCTTGATCATCTCAAGAAAACCTAAGCTAGCATCACCTTGTGGGGGATTTTCATGTCCTCCCAATTTCACATAAATGCTCTAATAAAACTCCTCACTGGACCTACAGTCCCTCCATCCACCACTCCCTAAGAAGCCGTAAACAAGGTTGGGTCTTTAACCTCTTCCAAACTCCTCTTCTTTTTCGAAGTAGAGATATAAAAAATTATCCTTGACCACAATTATGCCCTTAACATTCCATTAAAGTATTGGGAAAGTCAGTCACACTCTCACTTGATGATAACATATCTGCTTTCAATATTTGTCCTCTTAGAACCTTCAATTACTTGGGCTTGAAAGTTAGTGATCTCACTCCCACTTCCACCATCGTGCGTGCATACAACAATACTTTTCGAGAGGTAATGGAGTCCATAAAACTCATAATAGGGTTTGTCCCTATCAATCCTATTACTGAGTTCTAAGTAATTGACATCCCTGCCTGTTTTAACCTTCTCCTTGGCTGTTCATGGCTCCATAGTATTCGAAGGGTATCGTATTCTCTTTATCGAAAACTAAAATTCTTCGCCAATGGCCTGGTTATCACTATCTTGGGGGATGATGACAGTTTAGACACCTCCTATATTATTAACCCGATATTAGAGATCTAACATAGGATGAATTACATGATCTTGTCTAGTTTTAAATTTGACCCACTTCCCCTTTCAACATGAGATAGTTTTAAAGAATGGGTTTGTCTGGAACACAACCCTTAAACAAACGTCAATGTGATTCAGATGTTCATGAACATGCAATTCATTCCCCGAATGGGGCTAGGGCGATGCCAGCAAGGGATCCTTGAGGCCATAGTCTTAAAGATGTCCTTTCTCCCATGTGGCTTGGGCTACCAACCATCACCAGAAGAACTCAAAGCCCTATGGCAGTCACGATCAAAAAGAAGATTGGAATAAGAAAGGGCTGTGGGCATTCCTCCTCGATTTTGAGTCCCATCTCCCTTTCCATCTCCTGGGTTTGCGCTCATGTGCGCGATGGATAGAGAGAGAGATGTCTCACGTCCTTTTTAGGAATGCTTCAACCATCATCAATGTGGGTCAATATAAAGAGATAGAGTCACCAACCTATTTTGTACAAAGCAGGCAACAAAACATGTTTCCACCTCGAGAGAATGACATAAAAAATAAATCGATGCTTGGAAAATAAATTAGATTAGAGGTTCATAGGCTAAGTTACGAATTGAGAAAGTTTTAGGTACCCATCCCGCCCTTTTGATCTCTCATGGGCATATGTTACTATTTTCCTTAATTTCTTCGTGAAGTGTGTGCGCGTATATAAAAGTGGAGATCTAAATCTCTCAACTCGCATCATGAAAAAGACGGACTGAGGTCATCCATAGGAATATTCCCAAAATAATAACTAAAAATACGATGTGTGCGCTTATCGAGACATTGATCGTTATAATGAAATGATAACATATGTTGGACAAGATGAAAATATGAATCCATATATATGAAAAATATATGGATCAAATATGAAAAAAGAGGGAAAAGGGAAAATAGGAATCCAGGGTCTTAGCCCGAGAAGCCTACGTAGCCTATAAAGGCATCAAAGTCCACGTAGTTTGACGTGACACGAGGGTGGGGATTATCCCATAAAATCAAACGGGGATTTTATTATATGTATGTGTATGAAAAAGGTGTTTTTAATTTTTAGAGAATGTGGTGAAAAATTTCGTTTGGAATTTATAGGTGTAACCATCATTTCCTTTTTTTAAAAGAAAATATATTGTGTGAAATATTACTAATAAAGGATTAAAAATTAATATTTGTATGATCTACAGTATAATCTAAATTAAGAAATTATATAACTAATGCAAAAATAAAGAAATTTAAAGAGAGATAAAAATGTTTGGACCTTATTTTGAGACTTGGAGATTGTATTTGATTGATGAAGAGCTTCCTTTTAAGTGAGTGAAGAATGTAGGGGGATTTTGATAGATTGTGTGTGAAAGTGATGGAAATGAAAGGTGGAGAAAGTTTTCCAACAAGGAAACCTTGCTAACTTAAGAATAATGTTTATGAGATCACTAAAGTTAATTTTTTGAGGTGCCTTTCAGGGTGAGCTCATGATTTCCTTATACAGGGTCAAAGGACTGCCGATCGACATTATCCATGCCCTACCAATCGGCAGGTAACCCTAGACACACCACCGATAGGCAGAGAAATGGACCTACCAATCGCAGTCTCGTGCAAATTTTTCGAAAAATGCTCATAAAATGCAATCCATAAGTCCAAATCATGCACAGGGTATACTGTTGGAAAGGTTATTCATAGGCTTATTAGAATCCTTGGGACTCTACCGATTTGGGGAGTTTACGTTGGGTTAAACGAGGCTCGAAAGCTCCCGTCGATCCTTTAGATAAGAGATCGTGGGACGACGATGGATTGTTCTTCCAAACCGTAGGTTCGAATCGTACACGGGGAGGACCGTTGGAAAGGTTATGAAGGGAAATTCGATGTTCCAAAGAGCTTCACTTGGTTTGGAGGGTTGACTTTGGTCATACGGATTCGAAAATGCCCGATGACCTTTCGAAGTAAAATAGGTCATTTGTCTATACAATAATGATAATTCGCATATGGGGTGGACCGTTGGAAATTTTAGTAAGTGCCCTTAGAGGATTCATTCAGTCTCATTCGAGATGAAGAGTTAATCTTGGTGAACGGTGCCCGGGAGCGCCCGATGGACTTCAGATTAGTTTTGGGGGGAAAACGGATAATTTATCTAAATGGTTATGCCATTTTACGCATGGGGATTTCAGTGACCTTATAGGATTAATTGAGTTTTAGCTCTGGCGATGAAGTTGATTCGGGTCAAATCGGGGCCCAAGAGCGCTCAATGGATTCTAAATCGATTTTTGATAGTAAAATGGTTCGTTCGTTCGAAATATTATGCCAATTCATGAATGTGGAGGACTGTTGGAAAGGGGAGTCAGAGATCTTTAAAGATTAATTAAGTTTTCTCTCTGACGATGAAGTTAACCGGTTGTTAAACGGGGCTCGGGAATGCCCGATGGCCTCTAGATCGGTATTTAGAGTATGACCTAGGGCTCGTGGTGAATGGGGAGTGCTAGGGACCTAAGGGGAAACTTAGGGGGTCCTAGAATCTAGTGTCTACATAGCCTCTCACTGGGTAATCTTGGAACAAGTGAAAGCCGTCAAATTGACACCACATAATGTTTGGGAAAAAAGGGTCAATTCCGCAGATCAAAGGGATAAGGATGATCATTTCAGAGGGTCGAGGTCGATTATGAAGACCTAAGGTAATGATGGGGATGACCAATTTTACAAGCCGAGGTCAATTTTGAGGATCTAAATTTCGATTCGAGGTCAATTTTGAGGACCTAAAGTTATGGCAACCAATTCTGTGGGTCGAGATCAATTTTGAGGACCTAAAGTAAAGGCGACCAATTATGTGGGTTGAAGTATATTCTGAGGACCTAAAGTTGTGGAAACCAATTCTTCGGGTCGACGTTAATTCTTCGAACCTAAAGTAGTGGCGACTAATTCTGCGGATTAAGGTCAATTCTGAGAACCTAAAGTGGGGGCGATAAATTCTACGAGTCGAGGTCAATTCTAAGGACCTATAGTTGGGGCGACCGATTCTACGGGTCGAGGTCAATTCTGTGGAACTAAAGTTGTGGTGACTGATTCTGCGGGTCGAGGTCAATTCTGAGAACCTAAAGTTTGGGCGACTGATTCTGTGAGTTGAGGTAAATTCTGCGAACCTAAAGTTAGGGCAACCAATTCTATGGGTCGAGGTTAAATCTCGAGGACTTAAAGTAGGGGTGACTAATTCTGCAGGTCGAGGTCAATCTTGAGGACCTAAAGTTAGGGCAACCAATTATGCGAGTCTAGGTCAATTCTGAGGACCTAAAGTTTGGGTGACTGATTATACGGGTCGAGGTCAATTCTACGAACCTAAAGTTGTGGCAATCAATTCTGCAGGTCGAGGTCAATTCGATTGACCTAAAGTTATGGTGATCGATTCTGCGGGTCGAGGTCAATTCTGAGGACCTAAAGTAGTAACACAGGGGGGGGGGGGACAGGCTCTCTTTGGGGATTCTTTAATTTACCTCTTTTGAGATTCTAGTGGGGAAGAAAGATTCTTCTGGGGATTATGTCTTTTTAAGAGGAGATAGCTTTACTGGGGGAGCTGAAATTCTTATGGTGATTGTGGTAATGTTTAGTCAGGGAATTCCATTGAGAAAATAGTTGATCACTTGAGGTTTTGGGATTCCACTAGGGAATGTGTTCCTCTGAGATACTGTTAAGAAAAGAAATTCGACTAACTTATAGCTCCAATGGAGAAGTTAGATTTGGAAGTTCCGCTTGGGAAATCTTTAATTTTTGAGGTTTCGAATTCTGTTGGGGATGCCTTCAGGTTTTTGGATTTCCCTGGGAAATTATAGTGGACTTCGGGGATGCGGGCGCTCCATTTTGGGGGTAAGAATGTAGTTTTAATATATAGGGGAATTTTGAGAGCTTGAAAAATGGTTTTCTTGGTGAAGAAATGTTGCAATGTTTATTTGGCAATTTTAGGAAAATTTTGAATTTTTTTTGGCATTTTCTGGGATATTTTGTACAAAATCTTTAGGGGGTTGCCAACTGGCATGTTGCAAAGGTTGCCATTTGGCAATGGCATGGTCTTTTAGGCTGCCTTGGGAAGGGGATATGTAGGTGTCGATTAGTGGGTGTCATGGGACTATCGATCGGCATGCCCCTTGGCCTCCTATAAAAAGGGGGCGAGTTCTCCTCTTTTTTCACAACTTTAGCATTTATATCTTCTACCCTTTCTTGCTAAGATCTGTTCCCATGTTTTTTTCCTTTATTAGACTCTTAAAAATAAAGGATTTTTTGGGTAGCAGGACCCACATGGCATGGTTGGGTGTCGACGATCGGGCGAACCTAGTGTGGTGAGCTAGTGTGCCTCTGGTATTGGGCAACAAAAATTCCTTCGAGTTATTAGAGCCATTTGCTGATGATCCCTTTCTACTGCACAAACCTTTATATCACCAGTCGTCTAAGGTGAGGGACACTATATACTACGTAAGAATTAATGACCTTTGGCATTCTTTTACTTCTTTTCTTCTTTTTTATTTCCTTGAGTTGACAAAAGGTTTCTTTATTTTGGCAGATTGACATAGCTTTTACAAGCTTCCATTCTCGGGGGATGACGGGGTTTAAGAAAGTCTCGGAGTACCTTTCGACAATGGTGTACTGGGTAGTTTCTTCTACGAGTTTTGGTCACGTGGCATCTACTTTGGATGAGACACCACGCTCTAAGACTGTTCTGTGTGGTCTTGGGGAGAGGTGGCGGGACATTAATCACACCATTCATTTGGGATTCAGGGAGATGAAGGTGACTCCCATTGATGTCTAGCAGCTGCTGGGGATTGACTATGCGGGAATGCAGATTGAGGTGGACCGGTCTTTGAGGGTTACACCTGAGGCAATTAATGCTGCATTGGGAGATGTGGGTAGAATAGTCTCCGATGACTCGATCCATATTTATTCTCTCTAGGAGGTGTTGTTGAGTCAAATAATCAATGAGACAGACATGTTACAGGTGCGACAATGGCCCATGTATTCATTCTTCTTTTATTGGGGGTTTTCTTGGTGGTGTCGAGTGGAGACGTCGTTCATTTATAGGTTTTTACCATTTTTGTGGTTATTTTTGAATCCCTCTTTATGACTGGGGAGCCTGAACTTGGTGATCCTTTATTCTTCTTTGGACTCTTTAAGTTGGTGATGTTATTAGACCTTTATGGGAGCCACGTACCTTCTAGAGGTAATTCTCGCACTTCTCTTTATGTATTTTCTTGCATTTTTCCTTTTGGTTTTTTTCTGATTGGTGACTCTTGTTCTTTATGCAGACGTGGTTTTATGAGGTGATCGGGTTCAATGCCCATTTGATAGGTTTGCATGATGATGAGGTGGGGGGCTTCTTCCGGAGGTACTGGCAGCGAAAGTCCAACTGATGGTCAAAGCAGTCTCCTTCTTTGTCGACAGTGCGTCAGTCCTTGAACACCTCGACGAGCGACTAGGTTATTCCCTTTTTCTTTTGAATCCTTTTTTGACATTTTCTCTATTTTTACACATATTGATATTTTTTGGGAATTGCAGGTGACTTTTTACCCCTGGTGGATGGTTTCCAATACATAGGGGTGACTGGGGTGCATACGTAGATGCGCCTACTGCTTACGCACGAGTTCGGCTAATCTTGGTATTTGGGGGATAGAGTGTCTCGATAGATTGGGGAGGATGAGGTGGTGGTGCCACCAGTGGATCCCCCAATGTGCATGTGGTGGGTGCGGGAGATGTAAGAGGAGGCTAAGACAATAGCTATGATTGGAGAGTCTTATTCTTCATATACTGATACGGTGGCGACCTATGACTACCTCGACTATATGACGAGCTCTCTACTGTTTTCTTGTATCTACTATGTGGTGAACATTCCTCTGTATGTGATGACTTTGGGCAGGGTACGAGTAGTCCTATGGGGTTCGCTCATAGCACATGTGGCGCATCGTCGTTAGCAACGGTAGCGAATGTTCCATTTATTTATCTTGCTTCACCTTCGTATAATTTTTGATTGTCTGAAGGGGAATTGTTACGTATGCTGCACCACCCTAATACGATGGATTCGTGGGTATTGGGGCTGATAAAGTATGTCCTTCATCCAGATGAATATTGTTTCTCTTTCGTTTTCCTCGTTTAGCTTTTCCTTTGCTTTAGACTGACTGATTTGACTTTTGTTTTTGTTGTATTGTTTACAACATGTTAAGGTGTCAACTACTTGGCTCAAGGACATCCTAGACTGGGTGGCCTCAGTAATTGCCTACATCAAGGACTCAGTCCCGATTCCTTATTTTCTGGTGCCGTCTACTACCTTGGAGGAGGGATCTGGATCGGGGAGTGGAGGTTCCACAACTCTCCGTCGGGGCAAGCGCGCTCGGCGTAGGGATGGGGGGTCTTAGAGAGATGAGAGATTGTGATTGGGGATTTCGTACTGAGTCCCGCTATTTTTTTTACCTTTTCCATTTTTTTTCTCGAAAAAATTTAATGATGCAAGTGGCAATATATATAAAATGAATGAGATTTTTATTTATTTTTATCTTTGCTCAAATGGCTTATTCTACATGCACTTTTTACTTTGTTGCTCAGACCGTAAAAAGGATGGGATTTTTAAATTAGTAGAAAATTTATTTTGAGAAATGTAAGAGGGTAGTTTAGATAAGAAGGAGGTGTAACCCCTTTTTGAGTACTGTAACGAAAATTTAAACAACACCACCATTGATTAACCACAGGACATACAAACACGACTCAATGAAGATAGACCCAGTTTGTACTCACAAATCTCTCGTGTATAACTCAGAAGGTAGTAATGAACTTATAAGTAACTTAGCTAGAGGGAGAGAGAAGTAAGCACCCTAGATACACCTTAGCAGGAAGCCAAACACACCAAGCACCCTCAAGAATCTCATTCAAGTATTAAAAGCTTCATAATAAATCATAAGGGTGGGTCAGTAAACTCTCTGGTTTGCAATAACTCTCTCTGATGTATATTATCTCTAGTAATAACATCTGAACTCTCAAAAAAGATCATGCTCTCCTCGGAGGTGGTTGGGGTCCTTAAATAAGCTCTCACACCACCCCCAAGGTAACTCCGTCATTAATGCCTGTGAAAGACATCCCTCATACTTTATGTCACAAACATTAAATACCTGATGAACTAGTTATCTCCACGTCATAAACATTAAATGCCAAGACATGCCTTTTTCCTAACCACTGTGTGTCAGAGGGCTGTTGTCACAGAGGTGGCTCACCAACTGTCTGACAGACCCAAATACCACAGTGCTTTACTCAAGTGCAGGTCTGATATTGCCTATCTAGTTAGTGACCTAAGATAAAGTGGATGTGACATTAAGTAGAGGGTTGTTTGGCTCATAACTCAATGCCCGATGGGACTCAAGGCTGCTCCCCCCTGAGGTTCCATGGTGAGGGTCCTTCGATGTTTTACCAGGTTTATCTAAGATGGTCAGGACAAACCCCAACAACGCCTCACTTCTAAATCCTTCAAACTAAGTCCCTTCAAAGTTTCCATGGCGAGGTCGTTCGATAGAGCATGAAAGCTCTCCCAGGCCCTGCCAAGCCTGGTCTCTCGCGAGTACCGTTTGACCTCACACATAATCATTATTCTTGTTACATCGTTAAAATTGTTATATCCCATAGTCAGTACAAATAAAAGATACAATATGGCTAAGTAACACAACAAGCTAAAATATGAGTTGCCATGCTAAGCTGCCTCATTGAGATGCCATGCTGAGTTACCACGCTAAGCTGCCTTATCCCCATATACTGTTGTAAATAGGGGAATTATCCCTAATCTCAGGATTACCTTCAAGCCCCCTCTACAAGAAAAATTGACAATATAGGAAGAAACAACCCGGATTTTTTAAAAGAAGGATTAATTTTTTAGATTTTTGATTTTGACAAAAAAGGAAAGATTGAATTAACTAAAATAAGGGGGTGCCGATCGACATACCCCTTGTCCTGCCCATCGACAGGTGAGTTCAGTCTAATCACCTTAAGGATTTGATTGTACCTTCTGCACATTCAAAGTACTTGGCGAGGCAATCATTTATTCGAGTTTCTATGATTTCTTGTCGTGTATCCAATATTTTCATGTATAAAATGGGGTAAGGTGGGGAGGTTTTTTCACCCATTCATATTTTCTCTTCTTTCTTGGTTATTTTATGGATTTTATCTTATTATTTCCTAAAACGTCCCTTCCCATGAATGCAAAATTTGCTTTATATCTCGAGAACCAGGAAGGTATGTGTTTGTACAATGTAGATTACAATATTTTCAACTTGTGCCGGGTCTCGTTGTGTCACAATCGACCCATCGACTAGAAGATGCTGGCAGGGAAAGCACAATCATGGTATCCCGAGGATCATGTTTTTCACTTTGGCTTAAGTGAGGTCTATCTGACCTAGGAGGAGTTTTTAGCTATACTGGGGGTTAATCCCAGTGTGGCGACAACCATTCCTGAATACTCTCGGTCTCCTCGAGAGCTGTTAGTAGGATTTTCTCCACATCTCTCCTTTGTCAGCTCAACAATTGGTCATTGGGGGAATGATCTCTCTCCCAGATGTCCTATATTCTGTGTGTCTGTAGGACTTCAACGATGCGGGTAATGCTAGAGCTATCATCCAAGGTCTAATTTTAAAGCTACTACTGGTGACCGGGGATTTGATGGTGCACCCTCAATTGGATGCCATTACAACATGGATGTCATATCATCGCAATCCTATGGAGGTGATACTGGAGATGACTCTAAAGGGTCTAGATGCTTGGTGGGAAGCCCGTTATGATTTTCAAAGAGGAAGCCCGGTTATGCTGTTCATATGGCTGGCTGAGAGATTCCGTTTGGTGGTCCCTATGAATATCCCTTGACATCTGTGCCAAATTTCTTCACTCATGATTTCATCAACTTTGACCCATCCATAGAGAACTGGGTAAACTAGTTCGTGGAGCACGAATCTTTATGTTTGCATTAGTCGATGCCGTGGTGGGAGGAGCTTCAGCCTATTCTAAAACTGGGGAAATACCGGTACATTTAGTTAGTTTGCCTATGGCATACCTCATTCTATTTCCCCTGGTGGGTCCTACATTAAGTCGGATGGGATCAAATTGTACCTTCCCATACCCTAGATTTCTTTCCTATAAAGGATTTGACTGAAGGATTGCACATGCGGTTGGGTTCTCTGTAGGAGAATCGTCAACCGTCAACTCGTCCTTCTCAAGGTAGGGTTTGGCATGTTTCTGGAGATTATATGAAATGGGTGTGGAAGAGGGTAGTGGCTAAGATCTTGGAAGATGAGACCGAACATAGATGGTTTATAAAGTTTGACATTATGGAGGGGGTGTAGTCATTTTCTCTAGGCTAGTCAGGGATTATCGCTCCATGGAGAGCCTTGAGCATATCAATCGACCAGGGAAAGTTTGGGGTCCCCAAGGAGAAGATGATAATGAAGTTGGGTCTTTCGAAAGCTACAGATAGGGAAGCAGGTGTTTATTTTTAGGGAAGCTTTTGTGATGGAGATGTGTTTTGATTTATTTTTGGGAATAAATTTGGGGAGGTTTGGTTAGATATTAGGGGAAATTTGGTTTTATTTATTTTAGGGAATTTTGGTTAGCGGCGGGGGGGGGGGGGGGGGGGGTAGTTGTTTAACTCCCTACGCTGATATTTCATGTAATTGTGCCGAATTATCCCCTTTTGTGGAATAAACATGATTTTAATTATATTGTTGTGCCTCTTGATGAGTTTTACAGTTGAATTATCTATACCAATCGCTAAGGAATACATAATCATTTTGTTCATGTAATTAATAAAATAAACTATCGTTCTAGGGGGAGAAAAGAATAACATTTTCTGAAAAAGAAATGGACCGTGTCCATGTAAAGCATATGTGCTACCTACGTATCTCTAGGGGTTTTGAAATTTTTTTGAGTTTCATTTTGAAAGTTTTTTAGAGGATCGGGACCCGCGTAGTTCTGAGCTGAGGGAAATTAATAATTGTTTTTTAGAATATAGGTGGGGGTGAGAGGAGTAACGCGTCGAGATTTTGGACTAAGGGTAGAACATTTTGAGACGGTCCAGATTTGCTGGCAGTGCCATCTCTTCTCTGTCGAGTTTAGTGAGCATAGCAGCGCCACCAGATAGGATCTTCTTCACAATGTAGGGGTCACTCCAGTTTGTCTTGAATTTCCCTCTGGGGTCTCTTTGAGGGATAAATCCCCTTCTTGGACACCACAATTCTAGACTATTTGGTTGAACGATCGCTCTATCCAGTTATGGTTCCCTTGTATATGATATAGATCCGTTAGCCTCCTTTCCTCTAAGAGCAATAACTCGTCGAAACAAATCTGATGCTAGTCTTTCTCATTGACTTTTCTATCAAGAATAACGCGTAATAAAGGTATTTCTAGTTCAACGGGTAGGACTTCTTACATGACGTATAGCAGAGAGTAAGAGGTAGCCCCAGTAGATGCCTGGACTGAAGTGCAGTAGCCCCAAAGGGAATAAGAGATCTGATCAACCCAATCTCGATAACTTTTGGTTATCTTGTTGATGATTGATTTAAGGTTTTATTTGGCAGGTTCAACTAGACCGTTGGATTATGGTTGGTAAGGAGAAGATTTATGTCTCTGAATCCCTTACTCGTCGACTAATTCTGTGACTTTTGGCTTGAAACGTAACCCCTTATCTTACACTAGCTCATGCGGAACCCTGTATCGGCAGATGATGTTCTTTCGAATGAACCTGTCTACTTTTTAGTCATTCAACACTGCATATGACTTGGCTTCGACCCATTTGGTGAACTAGTCAATGGCAACCAGGATGAACTCGTGCCCATTGGAGGATTTCAGTGTGATTTTCCCTATGATATCGATGCCCTATGTGGAGAACCACAAGGGAAAAGTCTTGTTATATATTTCCCATGGAGGTAAGTGCTAGAGATCAGAAATTTATTGGCATTTAGGGCATCTCCGAACATAGGTGGTGCAATCCTAAACCATAGTGGTCCAATAGTAACCCTGTCGAACAATCTTCTTAGCGAATACATTACCATTTAAGCGGGGTTCGCATTCCCCGCTATGGATTTTTTGCATCATTTCTTCAATGCCAGCCCTTGCGATGCAGTCAAACGGGTTCCATTGAAGTTTCTCTTGAACAGTGCTTTATCACAGACAATGTACTAGGGAACGAGTTTTAGAAGGGTCACTCGATCTTTCTTATTGGCATCTTGGGGTACTATTGTGCTTGAGGTGGCGTTGAATATCGTAATACCAATACTCAGCCATATTAGAATCCTCATCTATGGGCATTGGGTTAATTTATCTTATTTGGAACTATGAAGGAGGACATCATTATTCCTTCCGGCATGTCTACTATGGAAGCTAAGGGGGTAAGGGAATCTGCCAAACTGATCTTTTCTTGGGACAAGTAGTGGAGGGTGATATCTCGGAATTAGGGGGGTAACTTTTTTAGGTGGGCATGGAAGGGTAAGAGTTTTTCATCTTTAACTTTCCATCTTCTAAGGGCCTGACCGTTGATGAGGGCAGAGTCCTTATAGACATTTAGGCATTAAATACCTTTCTTGAGAGCAACTTTGAGGCCTATAGTGCATGCCTTGTATTCAGTCATATTGTTGGTGCAGGGAAAATCTAGCTTGATGGTAATGGGAGTGTGAGATTCATCAGGGGAGAGCAGGATTATCCCAATGATGTATCGATTTTTATTGGTAGCACCATCAAAGAAAATTTTCCACTGGAATTCTTCTCGAGAGATGCAAAGGATGTCTTTCGTCCGAGAATTCAGAGAAGTAGACATCGGCCTCTTCCATGGGGTAGTCAGTAAGGTAGTTGGAGATGGATCTTACTTTCATGGCTTTTTGCATGACATACACAATATCAAACTCAACTAGACGCATCAACCATCAGGCCATTCGACTCGATAAGGCGGGTTTCTTTAATAGGTATCTGATAGGATGCATTTGGGACACAAGTCTGATAGAAAAGGTGAGCATGTAGTGTTGTAATTTCTGAGTGACCTAGACAAATGAACCACATGCTTTCTCTAAGGTAGTGTAGTTGACTTTGTACCCGAATAATATGTAACTGGAATAGTAGATAACCCTTTATTTATGGGATTCTTAAAGGTATTGGGATAGCAAATCCCCAGTTGCGATGTCTATTACGGTCAAGTGTAGGAGTTATGGGATACCAGACAACAATGGCATGAGTACTAGAGGTCGGGTAAGGTATAACTTTGTTTGGTTAAACGCTTCCTGACAGGCCTTATTCCAGACTTTGGTGGAATCCTTTCGGAGGAATTTAAAGATGGGTTCATAAATAGAAGTCAATCGGTTGATGAATCGGCTGATATATTGTAATTTTCCCAAGAATTCCCCAACTTTGTTCTCCGTTTAGGGTGGTGGAATTTTGAGTATGTCTTTCAGTTTGGCAGGGTCAACTTCAATTCCCTTCTCGCTAACCATGAATCCTAAAAACTTTCCTTTGGTTATGTCGAAAATGCATTTCTGTGGGTTAAGTCGCATCTGATATCGTCGTAGCCGTTCAAAGAACTTTTAGAGGGCAGGAACATGAACTTCCTGAGTCTTAGAATTAATGATCATACCATCCACGTAGACCTCAACCTCTTTGTGTATCAGATCATGCAAGCTGGTTATGGTAGACCTTTGGTAGGTAGCCCATATATTTTTATGACTGAATGGCATAACAGCGTAATAAAAGGTTACCCAAGGGGTGATGAATGTGGTTTTTTCTTGATGATTAGGGTGTATCTTGATCTGATTGTATTCGTCAAACCCTTCGACAAATGATTTGAGAGTGTGAATGGACGTATTGTCCATAATCATATCGATATTGGGTAGTGGGTAATCATCTTTCAGAGATGCTTTGTTCAAATCCCGTTAATCGACGCACATGCAGACTTTTCCATCTGATTTTAGCATGGGTACAATGTTGGATAGACATGTGGAATATTCTATCACCGAGATGAAGTCTATGTTCAACTGTTTGATCACCTTTTCTTTAACTTGAGCGACCATTCAGTGCGAACCTTTATAGTTTTTTCTTGACCGACTTACATTTCGAAAGAGTTGGAATCTCATGATGAGCTATTTCGGGATCAATACCACGCATGTCATCATAGGACCATACAAAGACATGCACAAATTCCTTCAGTAGTTCTTTGAGTTATGTGCACTTATGCTCATCAAGGGTGAGCCCTATCCTAATCTCGTGTTATTAGCTTCTAGAACTGAGATTAAGGACAATAGTTTCATCCTTATTGATTTGAATGTGGTTATATTGTTTGTTATTAACCTTCTTAAGATGAGTTAGGAATTATTCATTTACAAAATCAACATCATAAAGAGTTTGATTAGAATAAGGATAATTAATGTGAGGCGCAACATGATACTCAAAATTTTCATTTATTTCATTCTCGGGAAAAGCAGCGTTGAGAACCTCATCAAAGGAGGTCTCGATTACATTATTATAAAAAAAAAGAGGAATAACAAAAGAGAAATAGATAGGATAAACATCTGGGTTAGGTTGAATTTCTGTAGGTGGAGCCGATTTATCATTTCAGTTGAGGAGGGGTTCATTAGAAGCCTTGATCAGGATGGACGAATTCGATGATATAATGCTTGAGTGGATCATATAGAGTGTCAGTCCCAATATTTGTAGATTTAACGAGTCCTCAGAGTCACTTCCCTTGAAAACCCCAGTATTAGCTATAGCTTTCTCAATGAGTGGTTGCATATGATGTTGGGAGTCATTGGCTGAGGAGTAACTATATTAAAAGAAGATCTCCATCACTGGCTTCATCTTCTTGTCCATATGATCATACCATGATTCGGGAAAGACATAAAAGGGAAAATATTCACCCTCTTTAAAGAATCTTCCATTCAAGGAATCCCCTAAAATAGTCTTGGCACTTTCTAAACATCTCTTTAATCGGGGTTGGTGAAGTATTCTGAGTTCCTCTGATGAAAATTGATAACCTAGGAAATATGGAGGAAAGGCCTTCTTCAGTACTACAAGTTTAAGTATCCCTTGTTGTCGTTATCCCAGTCCCTATCCGAGCATGAAGTGCATATTCTTGAACATCTGTATTACATTGACATTGCTGTGAGGCTTGTGCTTTGACATAGTTAATCTTTGAAATCATCCCTTATTGGGAGCGGAAGTGGTTCGACTCGAAAGTCAAAAAGAAGCATGTCATTCACCCCATGCTATATTTTTAGTACCGGATTACTGATGCTTGCATTCTTAGTATTATCATCATCACCCAAGATGGTGATAAGATGCCCCTTGGAAAATAACTTTAGTTTTTGATGGAGAGATAAAGATACCCCCTTGATGATGTGAATCCACAATTGACCAGGCAATAGATTGAAACAAGTAGTTACATCAATAACTTGGAACTTGGTAACTGGATTTATAGGGCCAACACCTATTGTGAGTGTTATGGATTCCATCACCTCTCAACGATTGTTGTGATAGGCATGCACTATGGTGGAAGTTAGATCAAGGTTACTTACTTTCAAACCAAGGAAGTTGAATGTTCTTAAATGGAAAACATTAAGTGCTGATCCGTTATCGATGAGTGAGAGAGGGACTGTCTTCCCTATCACCTCAACGAAGTGCATAGTTGTGATTAGGACCAAACTTTTGGATTTCTTATTCAGAGAAGGAAATCAATCTAGTAGAGTTTAAGGACCCAACTAGGTTCACGAGTTTGTAATACCCCGTAATTTTGTTGATTTTTATTTAAGGGATTAATTGAATTAAATGAGAATTAATTGGGAATTAATCCGGATATAAATACTAGCGAGATGTGAGTTGGTATTTGATTATGATGTTAAAATTGAATGTTTCTGAGTATATATGGTAATATATGAGTATTGAAAATATTAAAGTTATTGCGAGGCAGAAATACGACAATTTGGAAAATTAAGTCGGGACGCGCGTGTCAGTCGCGTCAGAAATGAATGTAATTAAATTAAAAATAATAATTTATATTTTTATCAATCGAATTATCATTTTGAGTGCGCCAACGTGTCCGGAAGGGTTGAAATAGTCAAAAAACACTAGCCGGGAGTTTAAATTGGGTCCCGGGGTATTATTAGGCCAAACCGGCAACCTAGAAGGGTATTTTGGTAATTTTAAAAATTGAGGAATTAAAACCCACGAATTTAAGAGTTTATTTTTATATTTTTAAAGAGGCCACTAAGGCCATTACCAGCCAAAAGCATTAGAAGTGGGCTACGGGAGTTAGAGATAAGTTATCATAGGGTTCCAAACCAAAAACACCCACCACCATCATTTTTGGAAGAGATTGTGACCATAAAGAGGGAAGAATCAACCTTGAAACACCGAAAACACATCTGAAGAACAAATCTAAGGCAAGTGATTTGATGTCGTTATTTGCAATGAATATTTCCTCCATGTTTAGTGTAGAAACTGTTTATGTCTTGGAAATTTTGATGAAGAACACCCAATGGAATTATTGTGAAACTCGTGGTTTTGGGTAGGGATTTGCATGTAGAATGATTATGGACGGATTCAATATGCAAAAATGTAACTTTGGATTATTTAAATACGGATTAATAAGAGTTTTGGTAAATTAAATTCTGAGTTCATGTTCATAGGGTTTAGGACAAGAATTGGGGATTTATGATTTTAGCATGTTGATTTGTAAGATTTGACCCCAAAAATATGTAAAGGAGTGATCAAGGGTGACTTAAAATAGTTTACAAGCATTAAAACGTAATTTGGATGATCTTAGGATGGATTTAGAGAAGAGAAAAATGAAGAAAAACGAGTTGGGAATTTTCTGGGCTTATTCTGCCATCTCGTTAGAAGACCTGCCCAGGTCGTTCGAACGACCTCGTTCAAATGAGCTTCTAACGAGATGATAGTATCCCTTCTAACGACTTCGTTCGAGGACTTCGTTCGAACTACCCTCATTCGAACAATCTCGTTTGAACGAGATTTCTAACGAGTTGACAGAATGGACTTTTTAGGCCTGATTTTATTTCAAACCTTCAGTAGACTTATTTAACTGAGTGATAACCTTCCCTTGTTGACCAGTGGGTATAGTTGTGAGAGTTGAGTACGTTGAGGAGTAAAACTTAGAATTTTGTAGAAAATCGGATAACATTTATGTGTTAGGAAATAAGTATCTAAAATTTCGAAGTGAGAAAGGTTGATAACTTTTAATGTGTATTATTCGGGGATTTGTAAACGTGCAACATCTAATGAAGGTATAAGAATGTAAGACATACTTCCACTAATATTATGAGATATCTAAGATGTGAGAATACTTAGTATATGTGATTATCTGTGTATAACCTACCTACCATACTTGCTATCACGGGAGGTCGGCATTCGATCGGGACCATCTAATCTTTGTGTGCCTACGGGGGGATTTAGTTTGGTACCTCGAGGACATAGGTAGGAGAAGGACTTATTGAGAAGTTAATAAGTCTGCTGATTATGGGAGCATAGGTATGTGCGTGACCCATGTGATGTGAACTATGTTCGCCTCCATTATGTGTGTTTGTTACTTGTTGTAACGATTCCTGAGAGATTCGGAATGCGTGGTCCTTATGTATGTGATGTACCGGGATTCGATAGCAAATATGTGTGTACCGCAGCTTAGTCTCGGGGTGCCAGTATTGTATATTTATGATGAGAAAAATATACTATTAATTGAAATGAACTGTCTTGTATAAATGTAAGTGTGAATAATAGCAACATTTTTGTAGAGTTAAAAATGGAAGATCCCTAGTGATTAGTATTTCTAATTGTGAGAACTAAGAAGAAAAGTAAAACTCTCTGTTTAACTTAAGATGTCAGGAATTAAATCGAAAATTGTATAGTAATGTTAGATTGTGTATTGGACTAGTGAGATATGGGAATAACTAGAACGGGTACGGGAACGATAGGAGTGCACACTTAGTTGATAGGTGAGGAACTCATGTGAGTGCACGCACTATCATGTATCTTATATTCACTGTTTAATGATATTAAACACTTGCTGTATTTTAAACTATTTTCATAATCGGGCTCTGATCCGTTTGCTTTCAAATCTATTTTATTGTAAAAACCTTTTAGGTGCCCAGCAACAAGGACACCAAGCGTAGGAATTCCATTCCGGTGACGTGCTATATCTGCTGTGGAAGTTACAGGACCTCGACAGTAGACGCCTCCACTTTCTATCTTGACTCTATTTTCATATTTTCTCATCTGTTGGGCATGTCTCCTCATTTCTTTTAGAGACATCTTACTCACCTAGTTTTATTTCAGATTTTGGGTTGTAATTAATTAGTGATTCAAACTTTGTATTTGGTTGTATTCAGTATTCGGATTATTTAGAGGAGTATTCCTCCAGATTCATTATTATTCCATGGATATTCTATTGTGACTATGTTGTGGTTGTATGTTAGCATTTCATATTCTAACTTATTGCATGTTAATCGAATTTAATTAAAATTGGCATCTCACTTTTTATATATTAGGTGGCTAGTAATTGTTAAATCATTTTCGACAGTGATGCTATGAACTGAACCAACTTGACATTTTCTATTAATTTAATAAAGGAGTAGCTACCCGGTATTTAATTAGTCGGGATGTCACAGAGTTGTTTTAGATTTGTGGATGAAGGGACTATGGGATCGGTAAGAAATTTTATCAGAGCATTTATAGGTGTAGCTGGGAAGAGATAAAGAGTCCCCATAATGTGATGTTGGCCTGAGTTTTCTTGAGTTAGTCGAGGATCTTACTTTCCTCGATAGCCAATTCTAGCATGAGGAGTTTCTCGATAACTCCTTTACCTTTATTTATCCCTGTTGGATGAGGATTTGAACTCTAGAAGTGTCTCCTAGATCTTTTCATATGGTTCACGAAGAAGGGGAAGAATAAAAACCCCATTTCTCCATTTATTTTGGGTTGTTCGACCACTTTATTGATTTACCCTAGAAGATCTTCAGAAGATATCATCCCACACACACTGATTACTAGAGTAACATTTTCTTGGCTTGGTTCTTCGCCTGAGCTATCAAACTCATCCCCCCATATGGTGGCAACGATGTCGTGTTTCCATGAAAAATTGAAGCATTCCATAATCTCAATGACTACTTCATATAAATCCTCCCACTCAACGGGGAGATAAAAAAGTGAAGGGATCAACTGCCCTCGTAGCTTTAAAGCATAGAGTAACTAGAATATACTGCATATCTCATTGGTTTGTCGAAACAAGCTTGCCATAATCTGTATTTCATCATCTAAACTGGCTTCATCAATGGGTATAACCCAATTATTTTACTCTCGAAACCACATTCGGGATTCCATGAATAGGGTGATGAACTTCTGACGGTCAATGGTCATTTTAGGGGGTAATTTCAGTCCACACTCTAGAACCTAGTTAAGTACTACTGGAAGTTCCACATCTTTCCCTCCGAACCCGATACGAATTGTAATACACGCTCTTATGAGAAGTGACAGATCTTGGTTGGAAAAATAGGTAGGGTACAGGAGAATATATAGGCAAATTTTAAGGGGTTTGGGTAAAGATACGGGTATGATGGGTGCTTTAATGGGTACAATTTGGGTAAATGGCTCGAAATTTGGGTTATTATTTAGGAAGATGGCATTTGTATGGTTTAGAAGTGGATTGTGAGTGGTGTTGGGTTTGGGATTGGCCGATACACCCCGGTCAATTAAACCTTGGATTACATTTTGGAGATGGAAGCACTGATCAATGGTATGACCGACAGTTTGGTGAAAAACACAATGGGCGTCGAGTTCGAAATTTTTGGGAAGTGGGTTTGGTAATGGATGAAGGTCCAAAGGTTTGATGAGATTTAGGCTCAACAGTTCTTGGTAGACTTTAGATAGGTAATAATGGATCTTGATGTTTTCTTTTTTGACTCGACTAGAACGGATTTAAGGTGCCAAAAAGGTAGAGTGATGAGAGATGTTGTTGATGCTCGAGACTGTAACAGGTTTCTCATGTCTTTTTGGAGTGAACTGTTTGGATACTTTCTTTAGATTAGGTTCTATTTTGGGAATACTTTCTTCAATGTCCACTCCTGCTTCCCAGAGGGCTAAAAAAATATGGGTAATATTGTCCTCCCATAATCACTCGGACATGGGGTAAGAAGTTTTTCTTTACAGTACTAACTTGCGCTTTTTCAAAAATCCGGTTGGTCATAGTAGTCGCTTTCTCTCTCTCCACCTTGCTATGAAATTATTGATAGTTTCTACGGGATTCTGCATGAGAAGTTATAAATCATGGCGTGCAATCTCCAACTCCTCGTTGTATTTGTATTGTGACATGAATTCGCAGGCAATATCTTACCAACTTCGAATTATGGATTCCTCAAGGGATAAAAATCAACGAAGAGCGCTATCCTTTATTATCTATTAGAATATTCGGGCCACAATTTCCTCGAAGACACCTAGGAGAGTCATGGATAGATGGTAGCTTCGAATATGAATAATTGGGGGCTCGCTGCTACCGAACTTCTCAATGATAGGCATCTTAAGCTTTTTCGATAGCCTTGCTTTAAATTAGGGAGACATATGGGTGTAATTCATGTAGTTCTAAGAGATTTGGTCCTATTCAAAATTCTTGGTTAATAGTTTAAGGTCCTCCTTAAACTCGTTTAACTCTTCTTCCTTCAGGTCGACAAGTACTAGCAGGTTAGCCTCTGGCTGGTCTAGGTTCGATATAGGGAGCTGAGTTGGTGGTGGCCCATTAGCAGGAGGAGCACATAGAGCGTGCTTATATTCTTTCGAGACCAAAATAGGCTCAGGTATGGGTGGACCCATAGCATGAGAGAAGAGGACCTTGGGATCCTCAGGAATATGGACCCGATTTTGCTTCATCTCATGAACCTCGGTCTAAAAGTTGTCAATCTTGGCGGTAAGTTAGACTAGAACAATTATCAAATCAAATTGCATATTCGTTACTTGGTCCTCGTTCTCCATGAAGGTTTGGTGAAGGTATATTCCGAACTCATAGGAAGTAGAGGAGAACTGACAGAACTCCTGGGTGGTTCTACGGAAGACCGAAGCCAATAGGGATCCTAGAAAAGGGTCAGGTATGCGATTGATATGAGGAGAAAAAGATTCAAATTTATTTCTGTAAGGACATTTTTGTCCGTTATCAATTTTTATGTCGTATACCACTACACCATTGAAGAAGTTCAAGATCACATTCACATTAAGACGGATTCGAGTAATCAATGTTCTTCAACAAACAACCTCCGTAAGGTTAACTTTGGTGAGGTTACATTTTCGAGTATCTTAATAATGCACTCAGAGTATTGGGATATTTTTCACAAAATATTTTCTAAGTGTTGGAGCGGAGCTTTAATTTTTTTTTCAAAAAATATATTTTTGGAGTTTTTAAGGAGGTACATTTAGTGAAAGGATAAACGGGAAAAAAATATTTTTTAATCATCTAGTTCGAACGACATCGCATCTGGTTCGAACGAGTTTTTCCGACTTAGTTTTTTCTATAAAATCTCATTAAATGGTTTTGTTGTCGTTAAGAAGTCAATAATTTTTGAAAGATTGAAAACTGTGAAACTGTAGAATCCTTTTGTCTTCTTCTTTTAGGGTTTAATCCCTTTTTGTTTTCAATTCACAAAATCCCGATATCTTTATGTGAGTTATTTTGGAACCCAAAGAACATACTTTGCTATTGTTCATCCTTTGTGGGGAGATCTCTACAACCGAGAGCTGCGTGCTATTGTGGAGTGAGTCTCTACAAAGTTTATGACTGCGTGTCATTGAGGTTCTTTTGCATGTTGATTCTTTGATGAAGACTGCACGTCTGGACTGCATGTCCTTGTGGTATAGTTGCCTGTGAGTCATTGTTGATTTTTAGCCGATACTTTGAAGGTTTGACGAAGGCACCGTGCATTATACTTGTGGGCGATTATCAGGTTGTATGTAAGTCAATGGTCTTGTAAACTTGTCAAAGTTCTAGAAATAAAAGTTTTTCCCTTCGGGGATTTTTCTTGAATTATTGTGTCCCATAATTTAATTTTATTTGTTTGGACACGTAGATGCATGCTAGGATTTAAATAAAATTGGGTTTTATATGCTTTGGAGTCTAATTGATTAAAATATTGAATTTTTTTTGAAACCACACGTCAAAAATTAATATTTTGCATTCACAATTTTTTAAAAAGAGAAAAGGAAGTATTATTTTATTGGAAAAGAGGAAAATTTATTTGACACCTTTTTTGTATAGGGGAGGAGGACAAGATGTTTTTGGTATTTTGATAAAGGAATTGGAAAAATGGTTTTGGTATTTTTGATAAAAGAGGGGGAAATGTTTTTGGACTTTTGGTAAAGAAGGAGGGAGAAATGAGAGAAGAGTCTCAACATGATTATTATTATGTTTAGATTTTCACTTGTATTGAGTTTACCTAAATGCAAAAGAAATGAAGGACGGGACCCGAGCCTGGGAAAAATTGGGTTTGAAAAATATGTAAAACATGGTTTGACTTGTTGCCAGACTCATGAATAGGATGCCATTTTGAAAAAAGACAAAGTCACGCAAAAATTTGGGTGGCATGCCAATCCAGAATTTCGGTAGAGTTTCGTGTACTAACCGACAAACTAAATATGAGTGCCCTAGGTTTGACGCCTATATGAGAGTATGAAGCTGTTGGGTTAGTTGAAAGGTTCCCCTCTTTGGCATGACTTCCACGATATACATCTTGCTTTTGAGGGTAATCAGTACATATGGACAAGCAATTTGATATATCTGAGTGTACGCAAATTGCCTCACTATATACCTTGTGGGGACAGTACGTGTGAGAGAAAATTTGATATATTCAACGCAGTGAACGAGTTCCCTACTATACAATTCCCATCGTGAGTTCGATCAAGCGATACGATATGAGGGGAACCGTTCGATATATGTCGAAGGTACTTGGCCAATGGAAGGTGAGAGTCATATTGCTTAGGATAACTATGCCCTTTCCGACCAGAGCTCATCACAGAGTGACCCCGTAGTACAAGACATTTTTTGGTCAATATAGCAATGCTCTTGGTGATGTAGTGTGCAAAATGCATGATTTATGATTAGTATATTATGGAGAGAGTATTTTGTTTGACATGATGAGCATTATACTAACAAGGAAGAATATACAAGTAAAAAGTAAATCTAGCATGGAGTATGAAGATTATACTAAGCATGGATACATGAGAGTGAGTGATGTGTGAATATCTATGAGTTAGTGTATGACAGTATAAGAACCGGGAATTTCCTAACCCTAATTTAGCTACGACCATGATCTAAACCCTCACAAGATGTGCAAATACAAAACTCTTATGAAGAAGAAAGAATTTATATTTAAAGACCTTTATTTTTATTAATTAACTTAAACCCCTTAAAGTTTCAGTAAATTAGAAAAGGCCCCCTGAAGTTTTCAAAGTAAGATAACTTGAGGTATATTTAACCCCTAAACCCCAACTTCACATCAAATGATCATTTTGACCATAATTAACATAAAATTACAATTTCAACCTGAAAAGTTTTTTAAAATTATCAAAATACCCCTATACTTTACAAAAAGTATACATTTAAGGCTACAAAAGTAAATATACACATAACTAAGGACCAAACCTAAAAACTTCTCGATTTACGCTTCAACCCCTGCCACATATTGCTACACCTTAGCACAAGAGGTTAAAAACCACATGAACCCACTATGAACCCATGTGCACTACATTTACCCATAAACAAAACTTCATCTAAACTGATTCAAATCCACCTCCAATGAGCTTCAATCAAATCTCTTGAGAAGTAGTATAAATACCCCACGATCCTATCTAGTAAAAACTTACCATATAGTTCAGTTCTAAATCTAAAAAATTCTCCCAAGTTAGGTGTCTTATCTCTTTATGCTTCATTATAAATTCTATTAGTTTTTTGCATAGTTAATATACTTAGTACAATCATAATAGGCACGCTTTTACGTGTAAAATAGCCCGAAATAGCAAAAATAGGTAGAAACACCATTAAACCTTGAGCTTTAATGGTGAATCTTGATGTAATGCATCAAAATGTTATTTGAAGTCATATATAACGTCATTGTAACTAAGGATCTCGAGTGTAATGGTTAAAAGTCATAAATTGAAATGTTCATGTAGAGCTTAAATCAATCAAAAGTGTATTTCGAACTCCAAAACTCAAAATTCCAAATTATCCATGTATAGTTTAGCTTAATCCTTGAAACCAAAACCAAACTACTCTCACATATAGCATAAACCAAACCCAATTCTTAAGAGACATTTCCATATTCTAGAATTCCACAAAGATCATGTCAAAATTTCAAGTAAAAACACAGTTTTGGAACTTGAGTTATATTGAATATCAATCCACGAAACTTATATATTTCGATTCCTCATAAAAAATTAGGTTAAGTTTGTTAAAGAATCGTCTCAAATGGTATAGCAACGAAGGAGACAACCTTGGTAAAAAACTGAAACCCTAAAAAGTCAAATTTGAGAGGTTGAAGATGAAGAATTTTTTTAGAAACCTTGACCATATGCATGATGGTGCATTGTCAATCAGGAATTTCTGATTTTTTTTTTCAAATTTTTTATTAAATTTTTCTGGTCAAAATGGTATAAGGTAAGGTCATGTTTGGATATTCATAGCTCAAGTTACGCAAAAAAAAAGATTTTTACTTAAGAAAACTTTTTTCAAAATTATAAATTAATCCCTATTAACTTTCTGAATTTATGAATTTGATCCCCAAACTTTGTCCATACATACATAAAAATATTTTAAGACTAAAACTCTCTTCACCAAAGGTACCTAATGAGCCTAAGTTCAATATTTTAAAGTCCCAAGATAATTATAAATAAGCCCCCAGAATTTTAAAAAAGGCAGTTTTAGTACCAAACTCACTGATTAAACCCCAAATACTTATATATGCACACATTGTATATGGAAGACCAAGCCCCAGATCTTCAGTGTGATAGTAAGCCAATCGAATACCAAGCAAGTAGGTTTTTCCTACCTTTTTAATAATATTCTTTGCATACTTAACATACTTCTATTGATATCACTATGTGATAGCCCCTATTTACTCTTAGTGTGCGCATGTTATTGTACCGCCATACTACATATTTGGTTAACCATCATTAGTATTTGAATTTATCACCGGTATTTAAACTTAAACTAAAGATCAATTTTAACCCATCTCATCTATTAAATGGTATCTTATTTCATATTGATTAAGTTACCCTAGCATTTTTTGCTATTTTTTACTATAAGCATCAGAATTAACTAGGAAGTAGACTGACATGTTATTCCATGAAAATTTATACTTGGCCTACTGGTCTCAGATGATTGAGAGCCGTGAGTTTTGCTACATACGTATGGGTGCCACTTTAATTGTGTGCATAGCAGGTTACTTTTCCCCAAAGTTCGGGGTTGATTATTATTATTATGGTTTTACTAAAGGCTTAACTACTTATGCACCCTTTAATGAACTAGTAAGTGTGATATTATTAGTTCAAAACTCTTTGAATTTTTTTACATGATCCTAAATAAACTAGTAATGAATTGTATTTCTTAAAAGGACTAGTCAGTATGGAATTGTGAGTTCCAGCACTTTAATGTTCTTATAAACTGAAAGTATGGAATTACCAGCTTATTATTGTCAATGCTTTAAACACTGATTCTATACACACTCCAACTCTTTATTATTTTAAGTGAAAGAGGATAGTATCTCTTCCTTACTGATGATAGAAATCGGTCACCTATTTGCGTATGTGATCATGTGGGCAGAGATTAATCCAGATGGGAGCAAGGAGTGGCGCTTTTCAATTTTTTATATTTTCATGTTTACTGAAAACATGTAACTCACCCCTATGTTGGTTCAACCCTATGTAAACCTATTAATAATGAACAAGGTTATGTTATACTGGCTTAGCTTTTATTCATTACTTTATGTGTACTTCTTATTCATTCATACCAAAAAGTAGGGCGTGACAAGTTGGTATCAGAGCATGTTTTAATTCGAAACATATCGTTGTGTTAGCATTCTATGCGAGAAATAAATTAGATATTAGCTATTTGTTCTTTTCATAACTTCTTTTATTACTATTATTATATGGTAAACCCATTTTATAGTATGGACGCAAGGGACACATTCTTGTTTAACATAGATTTCGAACCAACCCATAAATGGAAAATGTGTGTTAGAGAGGAGGCTCTAACCAGGTGAAGGGAACTGATTTTTCTGAAGTCGAGGAAGATTGGGTAGGGTCAAGTAATAAGATTAAAAGGATGATGTTGACTAATAGAGTGTTGGGTGAGATGCAAGTAATGCAAAAGGTATATGATTTTGCCAATGATTAGGTAATATTTCAGGAAGCTATGAATTTAGCACTTGCAGATGAACTGCCAGCTCCACCAAAGTACCCTGAAGCAACATCTAATGTTGAAATTCATGGTGGTTATTCTTCTAGCACCACAGGTGACTCGATTGATGATACAGATCAAGGAGATTATGTAGTCAGCCCAGAGTCTACATCTAGTGACAAAGAAGTCATTCCTACTTAAAAGACCCCAACGTTAAAAAGTTATTTCAACATGAGATGTTGTAGAAAGTATATAATTTTAGCTGCACTGATACGGGTTATGATGTATAATAGTATTGTAACATATAACTTTATGTGAAATATATTAGGCTTGCTACTTCATTTTGTTTATAACTTTTGTTATTTAAACTGTTCTATTTTAGGATGGTTAGTAAGCGAATTACCTCTGCTGGGACTCAACCTGAATAGACTCAAATTGAAAGAATTATGCAATGTCTCCAGGAACTTAACTGCGTTAGCCCGAAAACAACAAACTACTCGTTCTACTACTGAGTATGTTTTTGAAGAAATTCATAGAATGAATGATCTTAAGGAATTTCTAAGACATTGATCCCCGTCTTTTCTTGAAAAGTCAGGTGCTAATGAAGTTGAGAAATGGATATGCCAGATTGTGAGAATTCTGAATGGAGTAAGTATAGCTACTAATCTCTGAATAACTTTGGCCGCTTATATGTTTGAATATGAAACCGATTTCAAGTGGCAAGCAATGCCACTTAATCAGAATGTTGTTGATTTTACTTGGGAACAATTTGAGGAGACTTTTTTC
The DNA here is from genome assembly GCA_949130495.1 of Sambucus nigra. Classification (NCBI taxonomy): domain Eukaryota; kingdom Viridiplantae; phylum Streptophyta; class Magnoliopsida; order Dipsacales; family Adoxaceae; genus Sambucus; species Sambucus nigra. The sequence goes on along the minus strand of OX422211.1, from coordinate 498,742,072 downwards.
AAAAAGTACTTTCTCGAGACTGAGCATGATCAACGAACCGTTGATTTCTTAAAATTGTAACAACTTACCTTTCAGTAGCCCAATATGTGGCTAGGTTTATCGAACTATCTTGCTATACCCTAGAATATGTGATAATGAGATCAAAAAATGCAAGCAGTTTGTAAGAGGAATACATCCGAAAGTTAAGGATTGAATTACTCTGTTTTTAATCCGTGAGTATTCTCAATTGATTGACCTTGCGACTGTTGTGGAATGCAATTATTCTACCATGATCCGATCTTCACCCCCAACCATCAGAAGTAACCATATCATTAGAACTCCATATCATTATAAACTTCATACATATGCAAACTCGAGGGGACAAGCTTATTCTCAGATCCGTCATAACACAACCCAATTTAAAATTCGTTGTCACGAGTGTTATGAAGTAGGATATATTCGACCCCAATGTCCTAAGTTAAAGTTAGCTCCAATCCACCGCAAACCAAATAAACCCTCATAAAATCCAAAATTCCGTTATGTTCCAAATCACTCTAAGCCAACACATAGAGTTAAGACAATCATAAGTCATGGGAGGAAGTATGCTATATGACCTATGAAAAATACACATGACGTGATGGAAGGTATGATCATCGTTCAACATGTTCTTGAACATATTTTTATTTGATACAGGATCTATGCATTCTTTTATTAGTCTTAGAATAGATAAATTATTATAATTATCTCCAACATCTTTAACTATCCCATTAAATATTCAATTACCAACAGGTGAAATAAATACATCAACACAAGGTTATAGAATTGTAAAATTTAGTTTGGTCTAGGAACTCTCTTCGTTAACTTGATAATCCAAGATATTTGTGGTTTTGATATTATTATCAGAGTGGATGTTTTATCCAAACGTCATGCTTATATCAATTTCGAAGCTAAAAAAAATTCATTTTCGAAATAAAGAGAATTGTTCTTTTATGTTTCAAGGATCAGGTCCCTCAAAACCTTCAAATTTCCAAATTCAGATGTTTTCTTTAATTCCAAATCTGTTGTAACAATTCGAAGATGGTTTTCTCAAGAATTTACCAAGATTAACCCCTCCTAGAAAAATTGAGTTTAATATCAATCTTTATCCCGATACACTTCCTATTTCGATACCTCCATATCGAATGGCTCCTTTGGAACTTAGAGAACTTTGTACCCTATTAGATGATCTTTTAGAAAGAGGTTTCATTCGACTAAGTTCATCACCTTAGTGAGCTGCGGTATTATTCGTTAAGAATCCTGATGGAAGCTTTAGACTATGCCTAGATTATTGTAAATTGAACTGAGTAACTATTAAGAATAAGAATCGTTTACCCCGAATAAGAGATCTAATTGATCAACTTAGACGAGCAAGGGTCTTTTAAAAAATAAACTTACGATCTGGTTATCATCAGTTACATGTTAGAGAGGAAGACATTCTAAAAATAGATTTTTGGACTCGTTACGAATATTTTGAATTTACTGTATGTTATTTGGTTTGACCAATGCCCCAACAACTTTTATGGATCTAATGAAAAGAATTTTTATATTTTTTCTTGACCAGTTCATTATCATTTTTATTGACGATATTCTCGTATATTCTCAAAATCTGATATAACATGCCCAACATTTGAAGACAGTCTTAAGTACTCTTAGAAATCATCAATTATATGTGATTTCAATAAAGGAAATCAAATTCTTAGGACATGTGATTTCTGAAAATGGAATCCAAGTAGGTCGAGCCAAAATTTCAGCCATTTTGGAGTGGAAAAGTCCTACCAATATTACTGAAATAAAGAGTTTTCTGGATTAGCTAGATATTATCATCATTTTATTGAAGGATATTCACACATTGCTATTTCTCTTTCAAAACTAACTAGGAAGGAAGTTCCATTTGTATGGACAGAAGAATGTTACCAATCATTCCGATTATTGAAGGACAAATTAACTACTGCTCCTATCCTCACTATTCCTTCTAGTGACATAAGTTATGATATGTATACTGACGCTTCATTACAAGGACTAGGATGTGTGTTAATGCAAAATGAAAAAGTGGTAGAATACGGGTCACGATAACTCAAGACTTATGAGCTTAAATATCCAGTTCCTTATCTTGAACTAGCAGCTGTGGTTTTCACATTAAAGATTTGGCATTGTTACCTTTCTATTTTCAAGTATTTTTAGATCATACAATTTTGAAACATATTTTTACCCAAAAGGATTTGAACTTAAGACAATGACGCTTGATAGAATTTTTTGAAAATTACCGATTTAAACTCAATTACCGTTTAGCCAAAGGTAATGTAGTTGCCGATGCTTTGAGTCAAAATCCATTAGGAAGACTTCATACTCTAAATTCTTACGATATTGCTGCTACATTAGAGCAAAATGATCTACAGTTACTTACCCATTATGCGAAACGCTTTAACATTATCGCTTATCCCAAATTAAGAAAGAAAATCTTATTTCAGCAAGCCCAAGATTCTTTTGTACAAAAATTTTTGAGCAAAAATTCAGATTTTTTCTACGATAAAGAAACATGACTATGATTTACAAATAAACTATATGCACCTGATAATGCATCTCTACGAGAAGAAGTATTGTGGGAAGCTCATCGTTCGAAATTTATGATACACCCTAGAAGCTCGAAAACGTACCATGCTTTGAAGAAGCAATATTGGTGGCCAAACATGAGAAATGATATCCAGAATTTTGTAAGGAAATGTCTTACTTGTCAATAAGTAAAAATAGAATACCAACACCCCGGTGGATTTCTTTAACCCTTACCTATTACTGAATGGAAATGGGATCATATTACCTTGGATTTTGTTAGTGGACTATCTTGTACGTCCAAAGGAATTAATTCAATTTGGGTAATAATAGATCGAGTTTCCAAATCTGCCTATTTCTGGCCTTTAAAGACCACCGATTCTTTCCAAAAACTTATTAAGATGCATATTTGAGAAATTATTCGATTACTTGGAATTATTTTTCTATTATATCATATAGAGATTCTCATTTAATAGGAAAATTTTGGCAAGCATTGCAAACTGCAACGAGTACTAAACTTCATTTAATGCCACATTCCACCTCCAAATGGATGGACAGTCCGAACATACAATTCAAACCCTAGAAGATATGTTATGCCTGTATGTTGGATATGTCTGACCAATTGAATGTATATTTAACTCTTATTGAATTTTCATATAACAATAGTTACCAAGCCAGTATTAAAGATGACACATTTAAAGCTTGATACGGAAGACTTTGTAGATCCCGCCCCCCCCTCCCCGTATGCTGAATAGAATTTGGAGATAGTAAACACTTTGGTTTAGAACTAATCCAAGAAACCACTGAGGTAATACAACATATTCAAGAGAAGTTAAAGACGACCCAAGATTGATAAAAAATTTATGTAGACCAACACCAAAAATCTTTAGAATTTCAAGAGAATAAGTGTTTTTGAAGGTATCTCCCCAAAAAGGAATTTTACACTTTGGGAAGAGAGGAAAATTAGCCCCCAGATATAGTAGACCTTTCACAATTTCTAAAAGAACTGGCTCCGTAGCCTATCAATTAGAATTACCTGCTAAATTATCCAATATCCATAACGTATTTCATGAATCACAGTTACGCCGGTATATTTCATATCTATCCCATACCATTGCATGGAAAATTGTTTCAGCCGAACCTAACCATGAGTTTGATGTACGTCCTATACAAATTCTTGATTGCCAAGTGAAGTATCTCAAAAACTAGGAAATTCGCTTAGTTAAAGTACTTTAGGAGCATTGAATCAGCAAAAGGCTATATGGGAACTAGAACAAGCAATGAAGAGTCAATACCCCGACTTATTTTAAGGTAAAATTAGAGGAATATTTTTTTTTCTTAGGTAAGTAGACTGTACGAGCTGGGAATTTCTTAATCCTAATTTACTTACGACCATGATTTAAACCCTCATAAGGTGTGTAAAATCAAAAGTCTTGTAAAGAAGAACTAAGATATATTTAAAAACATACATTTTTGTAATACCCCTTGAATTTTAAAATAAATTACAAAAGAGTCCCTAAAAGTTTAAAAGTAAGACTTTAGACATTAATTAATATAAAATTATAATTTTAACCCTTAAAACTTTCTGAAATTACCAAAATACCCCTATACTTTACAAAAAATATACTATTAAGGCTATAAAAGTAAATATACGCATAAATAAGGACAAAATCTAAAAATTTCTTGATTTTCGCTTCAACCCCTATCCACATACTGATACACCTTAGCACAAGAGGTTAAAAAACACATGAAAGAACTATGAACCCATGCGTGCTACATTTATCCATAACAAAACTTTGCCTAAACTGATTTAAATCCACCTCCCATGAGCTCCAATTAAATCCTCTCAAGTAGTATACATACCCCACGATCCTAGCTAGTAAAAACTCACCCTATAGTTTAGTTTTAAATCTTGAAAATTCTCCCAAATTAGGTATCTTATCATTTTATGCTTCATTTTCAATTATTTTAATTCTATTATTTTTCTGCATAGTTAATATAGTAAGAACAATCATAATATGCAAGATTTTACATGTAAAATAGCCTAAAATAGCAAAAATAGGTAGAAACACCATTAAAGCTTGAGATTTGGTGGTGAATCTTGATATAGTGCATCAAAATGGGATTGGGAGCCATATATATCTTCATTATAACATAAGGATCTCAAGTGTAATGGTTAAAAGACATGAATGTTCATGTAGAGCTCAAATTGATCAAAAGTGTATTTTGAACTCAAAAACTGAAGATTCGAAATTCTCCACCTACAGTCCATCTTAATCCTTGAAACCAAAACCAAACTACTCTCACATATAGCAGAAACCAAACCCAATTCCTTAGAGACCTTACCATATTCTAGAAATTCATGAAGATCAGGTCAAATTTTCAGGAAAAAACAAAGTCTTGGAACTTGAGTTATACTGAATATCAATCCACAAAACTTATATAATTGGATTCCTCATGAAAAATTAGGTTAAGTTTGTTAAGGAATCATCTCAAATGGTATAGAAACGAAGGAGAAAATCTTGGTAAAAAACTGAATCCCTTAAAAGTCAAAATCGAGATGTTGAAAATGAAGATTTATTTTAGAAACCTTGACCATGCGCGTGAGGGCGCGTGACCAATAAGGAATTTTTGATTTTTTTCCTCAAAATTTCTATTAAATTTTTCTGGTCAAAATAGTATAATGTAAGGCCATGTTTGGATATTCCTAGCTCATGTTATGCAAAAATAATGTTTTTACTTAAGAAAACTTTTTTCAAAATTACAATTGAACCGCTATAAACTTTTTCATCTTATGAATTTGATCCCCAAACTTTATCTATACATACATCAATACATTTTTGACAAAAACTCTCTGGCATCGAAGTTAAAAAATGGGACTGAGTTCAATATTTTAAATCCCCAAGATAATTACAAATAAGTCCCCGAAACTTTAAAAAAGATAGTTTTAATACCAAACTGACTAATTAAACCCCAAATACTTATATACCCACACATTGCATATAGAAGATCAAGCCCCAATTTTTCCAAATATCCCTGTGTGATAGAAAGCCAACCGAATAACAAGCAAGTAGTTTTTTCATACCTTTTTAATAGTATACTCTACATACTTGAAATACTGCTATTGATATCATTATGTGATAGCCCCTATTTACTTTTAGCGTGTGCCTGTTATTATACTGCCATACTATATATTTTGTTAACCATTATTAGTATTTGAATTTATCACCGGTATGTAAACTTCAACTAAAGGATCAATTTTAACCTTTCTCATCTAATGACAGGTATCATGTTTCATATTGATTTAGTTACCCTAGAATTTTGTATTAACTAGGAAGTAGACAGTTGTGTTATCCCACGAAAATTTCTACTTGGCCTACTGGTCTCAGATGATTGAGAGTTATGATTTTTGCAACATACGTATGGGTGCCACTTTAATTGTGTGTATAACAGGTTACTTTTCCCCAAAAGTTTTGGTCTGATTATTATTATTATTATGGTTTTACTAAAGGCTTAACTACTTATGCACCCTTTAATGAACTAGTAAGTGTGATATTATTCGTTCAAAACTCCTTAACGTTCTTTACATGATCCTAAATAAAATGGTAATGAATTATATTTCTTAAAAGGACTAGTCAGTATGGAATTGTGAGTTCCAATACTTTAATGTTCTTATAAACTGAAAGTATGGAATTATCAGCTTATTATTGTCAACACTTTAAACACCGACTCTATACACACTCCAACTCTCATTTATATCTATATAATTGTTATAGAGCAGGTAGAACCTGCTTAGCATATTTGTCCTAATTCCTTCCTTCTTCAGATGTTCCAGGAGAAAGAGGATAGTATCTCTTCCCTACTAGAGACAGAAACATATCACTTTTTTTTTATATATGTGACCATGTGGGCAGATATGAATCCATATGGGAGCAAGGAGTGGCACTTTTCAATTTTTATATATTATCATGTGTATTGAAAACATGTAACTCACCCCCACAGTGGTTCAACCCTATGTAAACCTACTAATAATGAATAAAGTTATGTTATTCCGCCTTAGCTTTGATTCATTGCTTTATGTGTAGTTCTTGTTCATTCTTACCAAAAAGCAGGGTATGACAGATTGTGAGCCTAAGCATAGGTAAACTACAAGTGGTGTGTGATAAATATAAGTGAGAATGGATATATACAAGCATTTTAAGTGGAAGGTGTGCTAAGGACACCTAAGCGTGGATATTCTAAGTGGTGTGTGAAACATGTCGATATAAGTGAGCCTATAATATAAGTGTAGGTAGTGTTAAGTGTACATGGAGTGTATTTACAAATGTGTGAAGTTAAAAGTGAGTGAGAGGTGATATAAAAATGAGATAGATATATACAAGAAGTAATAAAGAGGAAAAAAGGAATATACAGGTAGGTACTACGCACACCAGCATAAAATTATAACACCCATGAAAATAGAGTCCCACCCTCTTAAGTAATTCAGCATCCTCAACAGAATCGCTAATGTGGTCATCCTTCTCGAATTTGCTTCTCATCTCCTTCTCCATATCATGGGTTGGCGCTCGCATGTTTGTTGGAGAGAGAGAGGTCTCGCGTTCTTTCTAGGAACGCTTTAGCCGTCATCAATATGGGGTGATATAAAGATATAGGGTCACGAGGCTATTTTGCACAAAATAGGCAAAAGAACATGTTGTCGCCTCTAGAGAACGACATTATAGACAAACTGATGCTTGAAAACCAATTAGATCAGAGGTTCGGGCTAAGTTACGAAATAAAAAGGTGTTAGGTGCCCATAACTCCATTTCGGTCTCTCATGGTCTTATGTTGGTGTGTGTGTGCATGTATTATAAGTGGAGATCAAAATCGCTCAACTCGCATCATGGAAAAGACGGAGTGAGGTCATCCAAAGGAATATTCCCAAAATAATTATTAAAAATATGATGTGTGCACTTATAAAGATATTGATTGTTATGATGAAACAATAATATGTGTTAAATAAGATGCAAATATGAATCACATGTATGATATATATTAATAATATAAGGATAAAGTAGTGAAAAAAAGGAAAAAATGGAAAATAGGACTCGAGTTTTGGGTCTTAGCCCGAGATGCCTACGTAGCCTATAAAGGCATCTAAGTCCACGTAGTTCGCATGCGACATGGGGTGGGGTTTATCCCATAATTTCAAATGGGGATTTTATTATATGTGTGTGTAAGAAAAAAGTGTTTTTAATTTTGAGAAAATGTGGTGAAAATCTCATTGGAATTTATAGGTGTAACCCTTTTTTTCTTGTGTTTTTTATAGAAAATATATTATGGGCATTATTAATAATAAAGGATTGAAAATTAATATGTGTATGACGTAAAGTAAAAGCTAAATTAAGAACTTATGTAACTAATGCGAAAATAAAGAAATTTAAAGAGAGAGAAGAATGTTTGGAGCTTCTTTGGAGACTTGGAGATTGATCTTAATTGATGATGAGCTTACTTGCAAGTGGGAGAATAATGTAGATTTTTTTTGGATAAATTGGTTATTCAAGTGATGGGAATGAAAGGTGGAAAAATGTTTCAAACAAGGAAACCTTGTTGACTTAAGAAAATTGTTGGTAAGATCACTAAAGTTGATGTTGTTAAGGTGCCTGTCAGGGTGAGCTCATGCTCTCTTTATACAGGGTCAAGGGAGTACTGATCGACATTGTCCTTGCCCTGCCTATTGGCAGGTAACCCTAGACACACTACCAATAGGCAGAGATGCGGACCTGCCAATTGACAACCTCGAGCAGATTTTTGGAAAAATGGTCCTAAAACACTGCCCCTAAGTCCAAATCATGCATGGGGCATACCGTTGGAACGGTTATTCAAATACCTTTGAAAATCCTTGGGGTGCTCTGGGTCCAGGAGACGACTTTGGGTCAAATGGGGCTCAAAAGTGTTTGTCAGTCCGTTGGACAATAGATTGTCAAACGATAACGGATCGTTCGTCCAAACTGTAAGTCTGAATTGCGTACGGTACGAACCATTAAAAAGGTTATTCAAGTCACTTCGATGTTATAAAGAGTTTCTCTTGGTTCAGAGGGTTGACTTTGATCAAACGAGGCCCGAAAGCACCCAATGACCTTTCGAAGTAAAACGAATCGGTCATTCGTACTGTAAGGCTGATTCATACATGAGGTAGACTGTTGGAAGGGGTATATAGTGCCATTAAAAGATCCATTCAGTCTCATATGATTTGGAGAGTTGACGTTGTTCAAATGGAGCCTGAGAGTGCCATGTGTCCTCTGGATCAGTTTTAAGAGGAACATAAATTATTCGTCTAAATGGTTATGCCATTTAACACACGGGGTGAACCGTTGGAAAGGTCTTTCAGTGAACATTAAGGATTAATTGAGATTTATCTCTAATGATGAAGTTTATTGGGGTTAAATTGGGGCGCGAGATCACTTTATGGCTTCCAGATTGGTTTTTGATAGTAAAATGGTTCGTTCGTCTAAACTGTTATGCCTATTTGCATATGGGGCAGACCGTTGGAAGGGGTATTCATAGTCCTTTATAGATTCATTAAGATTTATCTTTAATGATAAATTTAACCAAAGTCAAATGGGAATCAGGAGCACTCGATGACCTCTAGATCGGTATTCAGAGTATGACCTAGGGTTCGTGGTGTATGGGGAGTGCTAGGGACCAAAGGGGAGACTTAGGGGAGGGGGTCGTAGAATGTGGTGTCTACACTCATCAAAGGAGGTATTGATTACACATTTATAAATATAAGGAGGAATAATAAAAGAGGAAGAGATACGATAATCGTCTGGGTTGGATTGCATTTCAGTAGGTGGAACTGGTATAACATTCTATTTGAGGAGAGGTTCATTAGCGACTTTGATTAATATGGAAATATCCGATGATGTAGTTCCTGAGTGGATCATATAGATTTTCATCTCTAGTGTTTGCAGATTGAACGAGTTCTCAAAGTCATTTCCCTCGAAAACTCGTGTAACAGCTATAGCTTTCTCAGGGAATGATTAAACATGATGCTGGGAGTTCTTGGCCTAGGAGTGACTGTCTTGAGAGAAGATCTCCATCCCTGACTTTATCTTCTTATCCATGTGATCATACCATGGTTCGGGGAATTCGTAAAAGGGAAAATCTTTACCCTCTTTGATGAATCTTCCATTCAAGGAATCCCTTGAAACAGTCTTGGAACTTTTTAAACGTTTCTTTAACCGTGGTTGGCAGAGCATTCTAAGTACCTTAGATGACAGTTGATAACTTAGGCCATATAGAGGAAAAGCCTTTTTTAGGACAATGGGTTTAAGTATCCCTATTGTCATCATCCCAGCCCCAGTCCGGGTATGAAGTGCATATTTTTTAACATTTGTATTACGTTGACATTGCCATGAGGACTGTGCTCTAGACCACCTCGATCTTTGAAATCATCCCTTGCTAGGAGTGGAAGTGGTTTGACTCGAAAGCCAGAAAGAAGCATGTCATTTTACTTATGCTATATTTTCAGTATCGGATTACTGGTGCTTGAATTCTCAGTATTATCATCATCGCCCAAGATAGTGATGACCTGCCCCTTGGCGAAGAACTTTAATTTTTGATGGAGAGAGAAAGTTACCCCTTAATGTTGTGAATCCACGATTGACCAAGTAATAGATTTAAAAAGAGGGTATGTTGATAACTTGGAACTCGATAACGGGATTGATAGGGCCTGTCCATATTGTGAGTGTTATGGATCCTATCAACTCACGACGAGTTTTTTCATAATCACACATTGCGGCGAAAGTTGAAGCAAGTTCTGTTACTTTCAAACCTAGAGAGTTAAAGGTTCTTAACGGGCAAACATTGAGTGATGATCTATTATCGATGAGTGAGAGTGGGACTATCTTCACCATCTCGTCAATGTAGATGTTGAGAGCATAGTTATGATTAGGACCAAACTTTAGGATTTTTTATTCAGAGAAGGAAGTCAATCTAGTGGAGGTCAAGGACCCAACCATGTTAATAGATTCTTCTGGAGTGGTGGATGGAGGGACTGTGGGATCGATATGTAATTTTATCAGAGTGTTTTGGTGTAGATAGGAAGACATAAAGAGTCCCCACAAGGTGATGTTGGCTTGATTTTTCTTGAGTTGGTTGAGGATCTTGCTTTCCTCGATGGTCATTTTTGCCATGGGGAGTTTCTAGACAACTCCTTTTCCTTTATATATCCCTGCTGACTAAGGATTCAGACTCTGGTAGTGTCTCCTAGATCTTATCATATGGTTCATGGAGGAGGGGAAGAATATAAACCCTATTACTTCATTTATTTCTAGTTATTCATCCACTTTGTCGATTTCCCATAACAGATCTTCAAAAGATATCATTCCCCCAACACTGATTATCAGACTAATATTTTCTTGACTTGCTCCTTTATCCGAGCTATCAAAATCATCCCCCCATTCGGTGGAAACGATGACGTCTTTTCATAAGAAATTAAGGCCTTAGATAAGCTCAATTAATTCTTTATATAGATCCTCCCACTCAACAAGGTGGTGAAAAAATAAAGGGACCAATTGCCCTTGTAGATTTAAGGCATTGAGTAACTTGAATATATTACAAATATCATTGGTCTGTCAAAAAAAGCCTTCCATAATTTGTATTGCATCATCTAAACTGACTTCGTCAATGAGTACCACCCAATTCTATGACTCTCGAGCCCACTTCAAGCTTCCATGAACAAGGTTCTTAACTTCTAATCGTCAATGGACATTTCAGGGGCAATTTTAGCCTAATCTCTAAAAGGTCGTTATGTACTGTTAAAAGTTTTATATCATTCCCTCTGGACTGGGTATGAACTAAAATACATGCTCTTATGAGAAGTGACAGAGCTTGATTAGCAAAATAAGTAGGGTGTAGGAAAATATGGGAAGACTTTTAGGGGTTTGGGTGAAAATATGGGTACGATGGGTGCTTTACTAGGTACAATCTGGGTAGATGGATTGATTTTTGGGTCATTCTCTAGGAAGATGGAATTTATATGGTTTGGAAGTGGATTGTGAATGGTGTTAGGTTTAGTATTGGATGTTGGGGAGATGGCACCCTAGCCAATTAAACCTTGGATTACATTCTGAAGATAGCAGCACTGAATAGTGGTATCGTCGACAGTTTGGTGAAAATCACAATGGGCGTTGGGTGTGAAATTTTTAGGAAGTGGGTTTGGTAGTGGATGAGGGTAAAAATGTTTGATGAGGTTTAGGCTCAACAAGGATTGGTAGACTGTAGAGAGGGGAACATGGAGCTCAGTGTATTCTTTTTTTACTAGACTATCACAACTTTCTGGCACCCAAGAGGTAGCGGGGTGAGAGATTTTATTAATGGTCGTGATTATAACATCTTCTCATATTTTCTTAGGGTGAAATGTCAGGATACTTTCTTTGTATCAACTTATCTATTGGCCATACTTTCTTTAATATCCATTCCCACTTCCCGGAGGGCTCTGAAATGTGGGTAATATTATCCTCCTATCATCGCTCGGACACGGGGTAAGAAGTTTTTCTTTACAATACTAATCTGCCCTTTTCAGAAGGCGTGTTAGTCTTAGTGGCTGCTTTCTCTTTCCACCTTACTATGAAATTACTGAAAGTTTCTTTTCCAATTGAGAAGTTCTAGATTACGACATGTAACCTCCAACTCGGTATTGTATTTGTATTGTGACATGAATTCATGAGCAACATCCTTCCAATTGCGGATTTTTGATTCCTCGAAGGATAGAAACCAATGAGGAGTGTTGTCCTTCAAAGTTTGTTGGAACATCTGGGCCATTATTTCCTCAGAGGCACCTAGGAGAGTCATGGATTTGTGGTATCTTCGAAGATGAGCAATTGGGGCCCCCCGCTACATCCAAACTTCTCAATGTTAGGCATCTTGAACTTTTTCAGTAGCCTTGCTTTAGGGTAAGGAGACATATGGGTGTAATCCATGTATCTCCCGAAGATTTGGACCTAGTTAAACTTCTTGGTTAATATCTTAAGGTCCTTCTTGACCTTGTTTAACTTTTATTCCTTTAGATCGATAGGTACTGGCAGGTTAGGCCCTAGCTGGGCAAGATTCGGCATAGGGAGTTGAGCTGGTGGCGACCCATTAGCAGGAGGTGTATGCTAGTAACACCTAAGCATGGGTATTCTAAGTGGTGTGTGCAACATGTGGATATAAGTGAACCTATATACAAGTGTAGGTAGTGTGAGGTGTACATGGAGATTATTTACAAGTGTGTGAGCGCTCGCGCACGTAGTGGGGGGGGGGGGGGGGGGGAGAGAAAGAGAGGTCTCACGTAGGGAAGATATAAAAAGATAGAGTGTCCATCCTATTTTGCACAAAACAAGCAAAAGACATGTTTCTTCCTCGAGAGAATAACATCAAAGACAAAATGATGCTTGTGAAACCAATTAGATCAGAGGTTTGGGGGCTAAGTTATGGAATGGGAAGGTGTTAGGCACTCATCCCGCCCTTTCGATCTCTCATGGGATTATGTTACTATTTTTCTTAATTTCTTCGTGAAGTGTGTGCGGGTTTATATATAAGTGGAGATTGGAGTAGCTAAACTTGCATCATGAAAAAGATGGAGTGAGGCCATCTACGAATGTTCCCAAAATAATAATTAAAAATATGATGTGTGCGCTTATCGAGATATTAATCGTTATAATGAAATGATAATATATGTTGGATAAGACGTAAATATGAATGACAAGTATGATATATATGAATAATGTATATATGAGATAAGGAAAAAGAGGAAAAAGGGAAAATCGGACTCAAGTCTCGGTCTTAGGCTGAGACGCCTGCGTAGGCTATAAAGGCATCAAAGTCCACATAGTTTGCATGCAAAATGAGGGTGGGGTTTATTTCATAAATTCAAACAGGGATTTTATTATATGTATGTGTAAGAAAAAGGTGTTTTTAATTTTGAGAAAACGTGGTGAAAAATCCCGTTTGGAATTTATAGGTGTAACCCTCTTTTTTAGAAAATATATTGTGTGCAATATTACTATTAAAGGGTTGAAAATATGTGTATGATCTAAAGTAAAAGCTAAATTAAGAACTAATGTAACTAATGCAAAAATAAAGAAATTTAAAGAGAGACAAGAATGTTTGGACCTTCTTTGGAGACTTGGTGATTTATCTTAGGTCCTTACAAGTGGGTGGAGAATGTAGGAGGATTTTTCTAAATTGGATATAAAAGTGATGGAAATGAAAGGTGGAGAAAGGTTTCAAACAAGGAAACCTTACTGACTTAAGAAGAATGTCATTGAGATCATTGAAGTTGATGTTTTTGAGGTTCCCTAAGGGTGAGATCATGCTTTCCTTATATAGCATCAAGGGACTTTCGATAGAAATTGTCCTTGCCCTGCCTGTCTGCGGGTAATCCTAGACACACTACCGATAGGTAAGGAGATGGACTTGCCAATTGGTAGTCTGCAAATTTTTCAAAAAAAATGATCATAAATCACAATTCATAAGTCCAAATCATCCAGGAGGCATACCATTGGAAATTTTATTTAGAGACCTTTGAGAAGGGGTTTCTCCTGAGTTTGGACGTTTATTTTGGGTCAAAGGGGGCTCGGAAGCGCCCTTTTGGAGTAAAATGGGTCGTTCGTCCATACTGTAAGGCATATTCGTGCACGGGGCAGACTGTTGGAAAGAGTATTCAGTTTTTATCTCTGTTCAAGATGAAGAGTTGACTTTGGTCTAATGGATCCTATGAGCACCCGGTGGCCTCCAAATCAGTTTTTGAGGGAAAGGAGATCGTTCGCCCAAACGAATATGTTGTTTCATGCGCGGGGTGCACCGTTGAAATGGGTTCTCATGAATTTCAAGGATTCATTGAGATTTAGCTTTAACGATGAAGTTGATTTGGTTTAAATCGGGGCCTGTGAGTGCTAGATCACTTATAGATTAGTTTTGATAGTAAAACGGTATGTTCGTTCCAACCGTTATGCCATTTCGTGCACGAGGCAGATCGTTGGAAAGGGGATTCAGATCCCTTTGAAGATTCATTGAGATTTCAATCTGACGATGAAGTTTATCAGAGTCAAATGGGATTTTAGAGAACTCGATGGACTCTTGATCGATACTCAGAGTATGACCTAGGGTTCGTGGTGAATGGGGGAGTTTTAAGGACCTAAGGAGAGACTTAGGGGTCCTAGAATGTGGTTTATACAAGGACTATTTCAAGAGACTATTTTAATGGAAGTGTTATCAAGGAAGGAAAAGACTTCCCTTTTTGTGGCTTCCTCAAACCATGGTATGATCACATTGATAAGAAGATGTAGTCGGGGATAGAAATCTTATTACAAGACAATAATTCTTGGGCTGCAGACTGCCAACATGAAGCCCAACCTCTCATCGAGAAAGTCATGATAGTTACTGAGGATTTTGAGGAAAGTGATTCTGAGGACTCATTCAACCTATAGACATTGGGGATGCATCTTTGTATGATCCATTTAGACACTACGCCATCAAACCTATCTACTTAAATCAAACCTATTGACATGCCTCTCCTCAATTGGAATGTCGTGCCTTTCTAACCTTCCCCAATTCAAGTTGACCCTATTGCCTCCCCTATTAGAATATCTTCATTTGATGTTTTTTTTTCCTTTTTCTGATATCAATATAATTGAGACCTCTTTTGACGAGGTTCTTAATTATGTTTTTCCTAAAAATGAAATAAACGAAGATTTTTAGTATCTTGCTATGCCTTACATTAATTGTCTTGATTATAATCAAACTCTAGATGATGATATTTTGTAAATGAACAATTCTTAATTGATCTTAATATGGAGAATGAAAAACAACATAATCGCAATCAAATAAATAATGATAAAACTGTTATTATTAATCTCGATTCTAGAAGCCATTTGCGCGAGATTATGATAGGATCCACCCTTAACGAGCATAAGCATGCACAATTTGAAGAGCTACTAAAGGAATTCGTGGACGCCTTTATATGGTCCCATGATGACATGCCCGACATTGACCCCGAAATAACTGAACACGAGGTCCCAACATTCTCATAATGCAAGTCAGTCAAACAGACTCTAAGCGAGTGGTTGATCAAAGTCATTGAAGAAGTGGTCAAATAATTGAACGTAGGTTTCATTCGTATAGTCGAATATCCTATATGGCTCACCAACATCATCCATGTGCCGAAGTCAGAAGGGAAAGTATGTACGTGCATCGACTATCGATATTTAAATAAAGCATCCTCAAAGGACGATTATCCATTCTCTAACATTGACATAATTGTGGATTACATGGCTAGCCATGCCTTCAAGTCATTTATCGATGGATTCTTTGAATTCAACCAGATCAATATGCACCCTGACCATCAGGAGAAAATCGCTTTTATCACCCTATGGGGAACCTTATACTACATTGTCATGCCATTCAAAAAAGAATGTTAGAGTTACCTACCAAAGGGTTACCACAACCATCCTTTATGACCTTATTCATAGAGATGATATGTGTCAAATCTAAGACTCGAGAAGGCCATATTTTCTCCCTTCGAAAGTGTTTTGAGTAATTATTGCAATACCAAATGTTGTTAAATCCACATAAATGCATTTTCAACATTATAAATGGAAAACTCTTCGGATTTATGGTGAGTGAAAAGGGAATTGAAGCATTCTCTACCAAGCTAAAGGCCATACTTGAGATGCCACCACCATGGATGGAGAAGGAAGTTCGAGGATTCCTAGGTAAACTATAATACATCAATCGATTCATTAGTCAGCTAACTTCTATCTGCAAACCCATTTTCAAGCTTCTTCGAAGGATTCAAATAAACTCTAGAATGAGGCCTACCAAGAAGACTTTGACCAAATTAATCGATAACTTACCCGACCTCCAGTGCTTATGCCTTCGCATCATAGTCTCCCCTTACTCTTGTAATTGACTGTAACAAACACTCTAGTAGGGGCTTTGCTACCCCAATACATTGAAGAATCCCATAAGGAGAGAGCCATTTATTAGACCAGTTAGAAATTGGTAGGGTATGAATTCAGCTACACTGCTTTGGAGAAAGTACGTATCGCCCTGGTCTGGGTCACGCAGAAATTACGTCATTGTATTCTTGTCTTCCCCCATCAAACTATATCCCGTATGGATCCCATCAAGTCCTTACTAGAAAAGCCTGCACTGTCCAGTGGAATGGCCTAATGGTTGATGTTGCTAGCTAAGTTCGATATTATGTACGTCACACAAAAAACTATGAAAGGGATATCCATCTCTGACTACCTTACCGATTACCCTATGGAAGAAGACAATATTTGTGTTTCTGAATTTTAGTATGATGATATTCTTTACATCTCTCGAGGACCTCAGATGTCGGATGTTTTTTGACGAAGCTGCAAAAAAAGGATATAGAATTGGGATACTCTTGATCGCCCCTGATTTCTCTCGCACCCTAATTGCCCTCAAGCTAAACTTCCCTTACACCAATAACATGATCGAGTATAAGGAATGCATTGTAGGCCTCAAGATCACCCTTCATAATAAAATTCGTCACCTAGACGACTACGAAGAATCTGACCTTATAGTCTGCCAAATCCTCGAAAAATAGAAAGTTAAAGATAAAACCCTTCCATGCCCACTTGGAAGAGCTGGCCTCCCAGTTTAATAATGTCACCTTCCACTACTTTCGAGAATAATAATGGCCCCTTTTTTGGTTAAAAAACAAACTAAGACAACTCACTCCTACCACATTGAACTCATTCCCGAGGAATATTATGATATGGACATATTATAGTACTATGATATTTGGTACCTCCTCAAATATGGTAGGTATTCCCAAGGCGCCGATAAGAAAGACCATGTAACCCTTCACAAATTGTTTGCCTAATATATCATCTGTGACAAAGCATTGTTCAAGAGAAACTTCCATGGACCTCATTTGCACTGCATTGCACAGGCTGATGTTAAAATAAATGATGTCGAAGATCCATAGTGGGGAATGCGCCCCCCATATGAATGGTCATATTCTTACCAAAAATATCATTCGCCAGGGCTAATATTGGATCACCATGGTTCAAAATTGCACTACCTATGTTCAAAGATGCCTCGTATGCCAATAATTTTCCAATCTGTAAAACTTACCTCCCTGAGGACTATATAACATGACCTCTCCTTGGCCCTTATCTACGTGACAATATTGATATCATTGAGAAAGTCACTCCCAAAGCTTCAAATAGTCACAAATTCATCATGGTCACCATTGCTTACTTCACTAAATATGTCAAAACTGAGTTATACGCGGTGCTGAATGCTAAGAAAGTGGCCAAATTTATCAGAAAGAGCATCATATGACAATAGGTAGTTCCCTGTGAGTTAGTGTCAGATAATGGGCTCCACTTCAAAGCTGAAGCTACAGAACTAGTCGATAAGTACGGGATTCAGAGACATAAATATTCTCCCTATTGGACCCAAACTAATGGGGCCGTCAAAGCTGCCAATAAAATTCTCAAGACTATAATCAACAAGATGACTGAGAGTTACAGAGATTGGGACGACCGGATCCCTAAGACCCTTTAGGGATTCTGAACTTCAATACAAACACCTATTAGGGCTACCCCTTATTCTCTAGTATACATCATGAAAGAATTCTAACCCGTCGAGCTAGAAATACCTTCCCTCCCCATCTAGCATTAGAGCCTCTTGGACGAATTATCACTCTTGAATAGAAAGACACTTAAAGCTCTGTACCATATATAGGAGTGGCATTGCTGAATAGCATAATCATTCAACAGGAAAGTCAAGGATGTGGTGTACAGGAAGCAGAACTTTCCCTCAAAGTGATCATGGAACACGTTAAGGACCTTAGAGGGAAATAAAAGTCGAATTGGAGCGGCCCCTAAATCATGAAGAATATTCTCTCAGGGGGTGTCTCTATGCTCACAGATCTTGATGGAGAAGAGATGATGCGTCCAGTCGACCTGGACCATCTCAAGAAATATTACCCCTAGTATGAAATCTCAGCACGCTACGAATCTTCTCATCAACCTTTGATTCTACAAAAATCTCTTCATTTCCCCAACCCAAAACTACGTGGGACCTCATTCTCTCAAAAACCATTTATTTTCAAAATGAAATTCATAAAAAATTTCAAAACCCCCAGAGGTATGTAAATATCCCATACACCATACATGGGCCCAGTGAAGGTATATATATATAGAGCACACCTAGGGTTTGCTTTCCGTGCTTTAGCTATATAGACCTTCAGCTAGTTGGACTTGAATTTTGACTAATTAAATTTGTAATTAGGATTGTATCTCGCCTACCTACGCAAGCTCTTTATGGAAATCTACATCAAATGAGCTATTGACTCAGTCTGACATTCCAAAAAAGGTAATCTCCATACACTCAATGGCTCATAGGTTTTTAATCATATAGGACACCTAAACACAACACTGCATTTCATTGACTAATGATTGTGTGTTGATTTTATATAAAAAGATTTTTTTAAAACAGTTTAAAAATTAATTCATGTGTGGGTTTTTATATGTTTATTTGTTTGCGTGTGATTTGTTAAACTTTATGTATGCTGTCTTATATATATGTTTATATAAATGTATGTGTGGCCCTTTATTCGTAGATAAGTTGGCGCATGTTTTTTTTACCTGATTGCGTCCCATAGGTTTCTATCTTTAGAGCCTATTTGAATTTTAGTTAGCGTGTCCCCTTAGATATATATACCTGCTCACATTTGAACTGTAGCAGGTCATTTAGTGGACCTATGTTTGAAGATATTAACTAACTTTTTTTTGGTAAAGAAGGGTAATCCCGGGCCAGCTTACGCGCACCTCGGACTAGTCCCTCCTCCCCGAACAAGGCTTTGTATAACAGTCGTTTAATTCCTGCGGTCCGTGGCCCCAAGACGCAGCTGCCAAGTTTCGAACCCAGGTGTCTGGGTTTACAGCTACACCTTGGCTCTTACCAACTTGGACAACCCTTGGGGTTGATATTAACTAACTTATTTTAACCGATCTGACCTTAAAGTTCTGTTGTATGAAGTGTTTTTATATGTTATATATATGTATGTTTAGCCTCTAGCTTCCTTAGGCTGTCATGCTAACACCTCGATTTGAGTTATACCCTATACGCCTAAGCTTGTCATAGACTTAGGATATTGACTAAATAACCCCTTTGAATTAATTAAAAACTTCAGCTAGATTTTTAATTTCCATCACAAGACGTCGCATGGGTTTATTTTCAAAGGTAACAATACAGTTGGCCCTTAGATGTTATAAAACGACAATGTTATATATATTTTTTTTCGCCCATGGTTTTTTTCTCAAAATCGAGACTGGTTTTTAATATTTTTTGAAACGTGGTCATTTCATTTAACGACAATGTTTTTAATTGTCTTCAGGCCTTCGAGTTTGTTGAGAGTTGGTTACAACTTGCACTCCACGTGTCACTCATTTAAGCTGGTACTTTGTGTTTCTTTATGGAGCGTCAGATAATTTATTATCAATGGCTGTGTGTGTTATTTTTACAATCCTTGCGTATCTGTTTTGCACCAATCAACACACAGTTGTGCACTCTATAAATAGAGCCCTTTGGGTTTCATTTTAAAGAGGTCAAGAAAATAAATTTTGTTTCCTAATTTTGCCAAAAATTTTAGTGAGAGAAAGTGAGTATAAACGAGAATATTCTAGTCATCTTCAAGCATTGATTTCTTTTCAAAAATCAAATGAAGAATGGACAACTCTCATTTTGAATTTGTACTTATGATTTTTCAAGGCTTAAAATTATTTGTGAGTGATTTCTCTCATTTTTGTGTCGTTCTTAGATCAGACTCCAGATCTAATATTTTTGGTATTTGTTCACACAATATATTGCTTAAATAATTTCTATTTGTGTGCGTAAATAAGCGTCTATTGGTTTGTTTTTGTCAAGAAAGCACATATAAAATTTGTTGTATAAATATGTTAATGTTTTCTTACATTACACAATCACTCACATGTGTTGATTGATTTGTAAAAAATTTATGAGTTGCATATATAATATAAATCACACTTGATACCCGAAATTAATTTCTCTGTGTGAATATTTTGTTTTAATGTTGTTGTAAGTTCTAGTATCTTTTTAAACATTTTGTTTTAAAACATATTTTTCAGAAAAATTGATAAAATTCAGATATATCTATTTTGAGGTTTAGAGAGTTAAAACTAATATCTATTGAGGACTAATTTGAGAAGAATTAATTTTTGAATTATATTTCTGAATCTTGTACCTAAACTTGACTATTCTTGAACTTGGACTGAATATTAATTTTGTTGACTGTTTAAGACTGTTTTGGACTAATCTGAATTATTTGTTAAAATAGTATTGATAGGATATTAGACTAAAATCTGAATTAATCTAATATTAGTTTTCTGAAAAATAAGGTGTGTATATATGACTTTGTGATTTTATTGAATATGTTTGAAGTCATATTATTTTCGTGTATTGTTACACTGTTTATGAGTGCTTGATCTTTGAAGTGATTTCAGGAACATATACTTACATATCATGTATAAGTCACTCACCGGAATACTTCTCACTTAGACATTGATATTGTGTAAATATTTTGACAAATCTAATTATTCGAGAAAAAGAATTTTGAAACGCCTAAGTCAAGATAAGTTGCTTAGATGATCTTGAACATAAGAATTGTTAAGATATTTAGGAGACATGAAAATTGTTGCATTGCATTCGGTTGTATCATTAAGTGCGGGTGTGTCATCTAGGATAGAACACAACGCACAAATACTTCACTAAGAACTAGGACACAATAGGCACTGAGCCAACCTGCGCTAAGGAAGCTAGAAGGGAGGCTGAGACATGAAAAAAGCTAAGTGAACAAGAGCTGCATAGTGAGGATTATTGTGAAAGAGCAAGTAGAGCATAGAGAATCTTGGTTGAGATAGCTAATAACTTGTTGTGATTTATCTTGCTTTGAGTCTTGTTTCATGTTTGTATAATCATTCCTATTTCGTTTGGTTTTAGTGTAAGTAGACTAGGTTATCTCTTAGGAGAGTCCGTCATTTTTTTCGAGGAAGGGTTTTTGTGACGTTAAATAAATACCGTGTGCTTTACATTTTTTGCATCTCACCTAACACAAATAAGTAGGTTTAAATAATTAGAAACCGGCCGAAAAACTGAATATATTATTATTTTGTAAATCACGTAGATTTAACATAGATAATAATTTTTACTTTTAATTGACTTTGCAAACTTAATTCTGTTTTTGCAAAGTTAACAATTCAAGAAAAGTTTGAATTGGTCACCCCTAGAATAATCGATAAAAATTGTAGGTAAATTGCGTTTACTCGATGATCGTTTACTTTCGCACATAGTCTTTTGCATATCATTTGTTATTTTCAAGTGATATCAGAGCTAGAATTTAAAAAGATCCATTTTCAAAACTGTTGTCAAATTCATTTTACCTTGTTTTAGTTGAAGATTCTAGTCAGTTGCTTAGGTTAGGAAATTTCAGTAGACCTCCTATTTTCGAAGGCGCAAATTTTCCATATTGGAAAATTAGAATGGTAGCATTCATTCAAGGTATATTCGGAGATGATGTTTGGGATTTTATTAAAAATGGTTATAGGCACCCCACTATTCCTATAGCAGAAGGTAACACTATTTTTGGAAAACTTAAAATATTCGAATTAAGTGCTGATCGAAAAACTGTAAGAAATTTCATTAATAAGGGCAAACATATGATTTTCATAAGTGTGAATGGGACTGAATTAAAACGTATATGCCATTGCATGACTAGCAAAGATTCTTTGGATACTTTAGTTATTGCACACAAGGGCGACGATAGAGTAAAGCAATGTAAAATGCAAATGTTGGTTCAACAATACAATATGCTAGTTATGAATGATAATGAACCATTTGATGATTTTTGTATGCGTTTGACTGATATAATTACCCAATTACATGCAAATGGTATTGAATATTCTGATAACGATGTGTGTTATAAAATTCTGAGATCCCTTACCCCTAGATTCGATAATAAACGTTATATCATTGAACAGATTAATGATCCATCTCTCACACCTGAATTGCTAAACTCAAAATTGAGAACTATGGAACTTGAATCAGCCTTTAGGAAGACTCTCACATCTTATACTAAGAATGAGTTGACCAATACTTCTAAAGTTCCTTTTAAAACTGCCTATTCTAATAAAAATAACAATAAGGTAGTTAAACAACAAACTGAGTCGGATGATGAATCTGATGTGGAATCAGATGAAATTGATAAGATTGACAATCAGCTTGCTGTTATGTCCTCACAATTTAAGAAACTTTTGGAGCACATAAATTATGTTGATAAAAGATGTATGTAAGTGAATGATCATTCAAGTCAGTACACCTGGCACCATAACAGAACTTTAAAGCGAACTTCTGATTATGACACTAAAAGTAGTAAGATTGATAAATATGAATTGGCTTGTCACAATTGTGGGAAACTCGGTCACTTCATTACTGAGTGTAGGTCTAAGACACAATCCAAGAATTCTAAACAACACAAGGCACACATAACTAAAACTTGGAATGACTCTTCTGATTGTGAATCAGAAGATAACCAGGGAAATTCCGAATCAAATTGCCTTGCATTTTTAGGAGAAGTTTATGACTGTTTCGGAGTCGTGTACTTAACAGGAATGACTGATTCAAAAGATGAGTCTGATTGTGATGAAGTACTTGATTTGATCGATGCTACTAAATCTTTGTTAGCTAGCCAACCTTCTATGCTTGAAATAACTGCTTCGTTTGATGCTAAACGTGCTTTATATGATACTAAATCTGATGATAGCAAAACTATTCACACGGACACTGATGATAATGAAAATTTTGTTAGCTATGATGATTACTTGAAATTATATGTCAGGACTTTGCAAAATAGACAAGAATTATCGAATTTCGTTAAAATTCTTAGTGAGACTTTAGAGAATCAATATAAGATCGTTCAACAAAATTCCATTGAAATGAGAAATGTCAAAATTGATTTTGAAAAACAATCACTTGATTTTAAAAATCAGATTATGACTATGAATGAAAATTTATATTCTTTAGAAGAAAAATATAATGAAGCGCTTTTGCAAGTTGAAAAATCCAAACAAGTTTGTGAAACAACTATCCAAATGTGTCGTAGTCGTGATATAAAATTTTGACCTTGAGAAACTGCTTGTTGAACAACGTTATAATGGTGATATGAGAGGGTTTGGATATGAGGGACCTCTTGAAAAAGTTGATCCAGATAGACCAATCTTCTTTGCAAAAGCCCAAGAAGAAATGGATCTTCCATTGGATAGTAAGTTGTCTGAAAAGGCTAAAGAAAAAAAGTTTTAATTGAAAGTGATTATGCAAGTGACATTGATAATTTCATTGAGAACTTTGTAGGACCATCCACGCCAAAATATTTGCCCACTGCCAAGAGCGTCTTTAGAGGAAAAACAAATATTTGCCTCCTAAGCCAATTATTCACAATGAATCTGATAAGCCCATAGAGGAAAAACACTAACATTCAAATCTACTTACTTCTAGTAAATTATGTACTAAGTGTGATGTTTTTGGTCACCAAAACTGGGAATGCCTTAGTAATCGTAAGAAAGGTACTCATTTTAAAAGTCATAACCAAAAGGTGAAGAAATTTACAAATTTTTCTAGGCAGCACACTAATAATAATTGGAATCATTTCTTTAACAAGTTTAGGCCTAACACTTACAAGAAAACTTTTTCTTATGAAAAATTATATCCTAGATTCCAAAAGGCACAAAAACCTTTGAAAACTTTGCCTATTTGGATTAGGACTTCTGATTTGAAACCTCAAATTGATTTTTTAAAATCAAAGAAATGCCCAACTAATGTTTGTGATGCTTGCAAAATTACGAAAGTCAATGAGTCTCCTCACAAGAAGGTTAAGGATATAAAACTACCAAATCCTTAGATGTATTCAATGGTAGGGGAGGTGAGTTTAATCAAAATGGAGTTATCAACTATTGTGAGGCTAATGGATATTATTACCAGTTTAATGCTCCAAAAACTCCCAAACAAAATTGGTAGTTCCTTCTAGTGCTTGTGATTTTTAGTTTATTGATATGCTTTATATGTCTTTCGATAAATCGTTTTTAGAAATAACTTCCAAATATGATTGGAGAGATTGTTCTTGAATACTAGCTTGTGTTTTTTCAGTAGCTTGTTTACGAGATCTATGATGTTTTAGGATAAATATATCCACTAATAACCGGTATCTCTTAAAACCATGTTTAATGTAGGAGACATTTATTTTCCAGTTTATAAACATTCGTTATTTTCTCTTACCATTGTCTAATTTAGACAAAATGGGGGAGAGTTGAGTACATATTTCTGATTAGTGTTTTGATATTATTTCATTCGTAGTATCTTGCTTATTATTTTTGACACATTTAATTCTATCTTTTAATATTTTGGTAGATCAAATGCTACTAATTGGATTTCTCGGTAGAAAGGTATTTATGTTTTGCAGGTATTTTGGTCAGTCGTCATGAGTTGAGTCTTTTCTTTTCTAGGATGGGTGGGCAGTTATATATACATTTGTATAGGACATTTTAGGATTTGTTTTACCTTAGCATGTCATTTGATGTACTCGAGGGTTGTGTCAAAGTTAGTCCAATGTGGGAGTTTAAAGGTACCTATACAGAGCACACATAGGGTTTAATTTCCGTACTTTAGCTATATAGACCTTCAGCTAGTTGGACTTGAATTTTAACAAAATATTTTTGTAATTAGGATTGTGTCTCTCCTACCTACGCCAAGCTCTCTATGGCAGTGTACATCAAATGAGCTCTTGAGTCAGTCCGTCATTCCAAAAAAGGTAATTTCCATACACTATATAGCTCATGGGTTTTTAGTCACATAGGACACCTAAACACAAGACTGCATTTCATTGACTAATGATTGTGTGTTGGTTTTATATAAAAATATTTTTTAAAACAGTTTAAAAATTAATTCATTCGTGGGTTTTTATATGTTAATATGTTTGCGTGTGATTTGTTAAACTTTATGTATGCTGTCTTATATATATGTTTATTTAAATGTATACGTGGACCTTTATTTGTAGATAAGTCGGCTCATGTTTTTTTTACCAGATTGCGTCCCATAAGTTCTACCTTTAGAACCTATTTGAGTCTTTGTTAGCGTGTCCCCTTAGATATATATACCTGCTCACGTTTGAACTGTAATAGGTCATTTAGTGGCCCTGTGCTTAAAGATATTAATTTTCTTATTTTAACCGATATGACCTTAAAGTTATGTTGTATCAATTGTTTATATATATATATATATATATATGTGTGTGTGTGTGTGTGTTTAGGCTCTAGCTTCCTTGGGTTGTCATGCCAACTCCTCGATTTGAGTTGTAGCCTATATACCTTAGCTTGTCATAGACTTGGGATATTGACAAAACAAACCCTTTGGTTTAATCTAAACCTTAACTGGATTTTTAATTTCCATCACATGATGGTGCATGGGTTTATTTTCAACGGTAACAATACTGCTGGCCCTTAGCTGTTACAAAATGACAACGTCATATATTTTTTTTTGCCCATGATTTTCTTCTCAAAACCGAGGCTGGTTTTTAATTTTTTTCAAAATGTGGACTTTTCATTTAATGGTAACTTTTGTTAATTGTTTTTAGGCCTTCAAGTTTGTTGAGAGTTGGTTACAACTTGCACTCCACGTGTCACTCATTTAAGATGGCACTTTGTGTTTCTTTGTGGAGCGTCAGATCATTTGTTATCAATGGATGTGTTTTTTTTACAATCCATGTGTATCTGTTTTACACCAATCAACACACACTTTTGCACTCTATAAATAGAGTCCTTTGGGTTTAATTTTAAAGAGGCCGAGAAAATAAATTTTGTGTCCAAATTCTGCCAAAAATTTTAGTGAGAGAAAAAGAGTATAAACCAGAATATTCTAGTCATCTTCAAGCACTGATTTCTTTTCAAAAATCAAATGAAGATTGGACAACTCTCATTTTGAATTTGCACTTACGATTTTTTAAGGCTTAAAATTATTTTAAGTTATTTCTCTCATTTTTATGTTGTTTTTAGATCAGACTCTGGATCTAATATTTTGGTATTTGTTCACACAATATATTGCTGAAATAGTTTCTATTTGTGCGTATAAATAAGTGTTTATTGGTTTGTTTTTGTCAAGAAGACACATATAAAATCTATTGTATAATTATGTTAATGTTTTCTTACACTACACACTCACTCACATGTGTTGATTGATTGCTGAAATTTTTTGTGAGTTGCATACGTTGTCTAAATCAAATTTAATACCCGAAATTAATTTTTGTGTGTGAATATTATGTTTTAGTCTTGATTGTAAGTTCTAGTATCTTTTTAAACATTTTGTTTTAAAATATATTTTTCAGAAAATTTGATAATATTCAGATATATCAATTTTGAGGTTTAGAGAGTTAAACCTAATATTTATTGAGGACTAATTTGAGAAGAATTAATTTCTATAAATTATATTTCTGAATCTTGTACTTGAACTTGACTATTCTTGAAGTTGGGCTGGATATTAATTTTGTTGACTTCTTAAGACTGTTTTGGACTAATCTGAATTATTTGTTAAAATAGTCTTGATAGGATATTAGATTAAAATCTGAATTAATCTAATATTAGTTTTCTGAAAAATATGTTTTGTATATTTGACTTTGTGATTTTATTGAATATGTTTGAGGTCATATTATATCCGTGTATTGTTACACTGTTTATGAGTGCTTGATCTTTGAAGTGATTTCAGGAACATATACTTGCATATCTTGTATAAATCACTCACTACAACACTTCTCACTTAGACATTGATATTGTGTAAATATTTTGACAAATCTGGTTGTTCGAGTAAAAGAATTTTGAAAAGCCTAAGTTAAGATAGGTTGACTCAGAAGATCTTGAACATAAGAATTGTTAAGATATTCATGAGATATGAAAATTGTTGCATTGCGTTCGGTTGTATCATTAAGTGTGGGTGTGTCATATAAGATAGAACACATTACACAAATACTTGACTAAGAACTAGGACATAATAGGCACGAAGCCAACCTGCGCTAAGGAAGCTAGAGGGGAGGCTGAGACGTGAAGAAATCAAAGTGAACAAGAGCCGCATAGTGAGGGTAGAAGAGCAACTAGAGTAGACAAAAGCTTGGTTGAGATAGGTAATAACTTGTTCTGATTTATCTTCCTTTGAGTCTTATTGCATGTTTGTATAATCATTCCTATTTCATTTGATTTTAGTGGAAGTAGACTAGGTGGTCTCTTAGGAGAGTCCGTCATTTTTCCCGGGGAAGGGTTTTTACGACGTTAAATAAATATCTCGTGCGTTACATTTTTCGCATCTCACCAAACACGAATAAGGAGGTTTAAATAATTAGAAACATGCTTTAAAAATAAATAGATTATTATTTTGTAAATCACCTAGATTTAACATAGATAATAATTTGGACTTTTAATTGACCTTGCAAACTTAAATCTGTTTTAATAAAGTTAACAATTCAAGAATAGTTTGAATTGGTCACCCCTAGAATTATCGATAAAACTCGTAGGTAAATTGCGTTTACTCGACGATCGTTTACTTCCGCACATAGTCTTTTGAGCATCATTGGTTGTTTTCAAGTGGTATCCGAGCTAGACTTTAAAAAGATTCATTTTCAAAACTGTTGTCAAATTCATTTTACCTTATTTTAGTGGAAGATTCTAGTCAGTTTCTTAGGCTAGGAAATTTCAGTAGACCTCCTATTTTCGATGGCACAAATTTTCCATATTGGAAAATTAGAATAGTAGCATTCATTCAAGGCACATTAGGATATGATATTTGAGATTTAATTGAAAATGGTTATAGGCACCCCACTACACCTATAGCAGAAGGTAACTCTATATTTAGAAAACTTAAGACATCCGAATTAAGTGTTGATCGAAAAACGATAAGCAATTTCAATAATAAGGGCAAAGATATGATTTTCATAAGTGTTAATGAGACTGAATTAAAACATATATGTTGTTGCACTACTAGTAAATATGTTTGGGATACTTTAATTATTACACATGAGAGGGAACGATCTATTCCCACTCGACTTGGCATTGGAGATCTTAGGGGAAATAGTAAGAAGTTTATCGAAGGTCCACCAGCCCTACATACCGATAATCTCCCTGCTACAAAATGGGCAGTGAGTCCCCCACCATGGCATTGAACAATGAAGACACCGGGCCCCATACTCTATAAACCAGTTTAACCAACTCTCCACAGATGGTCCAAAGCTAAAGAAAGGCCGAACAAAGAAATTGGGCACAACCGCTAAGGGGTACTCAGGAGGGGCTGCCATACGAAATCTCTTTGCAAGCCACATAAACAGCAGTACATGGCTCCCCCTCATAAAATTCAGAATGACCCTCCTTCCAAGCATATAGTCCGTTTAAAGTCTCAGTTACCACCATCGCCACGGGATTATGGAGGTAATACATTTAGGCCATTATCGCAGCAGCCTAAGATTTGTAGACAAGTCCCCTATCACAACATAACCTCGCAGTAAAGCCTAAGGCGAGAGCCCCAGCAAAGTCTACATCCTCAAAATGCCTCTGATGAATTGAATGTGTAACTGAATGAAAAGAAATGGCCCATTCAGTAACCAATGGTCTAGTCACTGAGGGAAAAATATGAAACAACTTCTATAAGAAAACTCAGGGAGAACGGGAAAAATTAGGCATAGTCGTCGCCGCACTGAGGCTGACCCCCCAGTCTGGTCGAGAATTCTTCATAGGTGGGACATACGTCATCTAGGACAAAACAGAAGACATGGTACTTAGGGTACCAAAATATTTCCGCCATTACTAGTGGATTAAAGTCAACAGCTCTGAAAAAGCCATCACTAGTACAGTCTCTCTGACACACCAAAATCAACCCAACCCAACAAAGGAGATAAGATCCACTTTACATCAACCTTTGTATCTCCTCAACTATATACTAACCCATCCTCTAAGGCCTTCTGCTATCCAAATTTCCCACAAACACATTTTTATCAAAAAAAATTCCTTTAACGGGAAACTTTTCATAACCAATCCTCTAAGTCTTTCCTCTACTAAAAGATTCTTAAAAAACACCTTTTCTCAAAAATAAAACCCCAATAGCAAATTAAAGTGCGTGTAGAGTAAGGCACTAAATCAAGATAATTAAACAAAAAAGATGCATCATTGTTGCCTTCTCGAGTCTCCCTTTTCAAGTACTAATCCATTACATCAAGCATACAACATGATCAACACTTGTCACAATAATAGACCTACAAGATAATACTAAAAAAGGATGTCCCCTTATTTGTATGCCCTATCAACTAAACATCACCTCATGTTCTAGCAACCTCCTTATTTACACTTGCATGCCTATAGCCCCTACGCCCCCTGAAGGAAATTTCCAAGGGTATAAGATCAACTGCATCCTCAATAAAGATTCAACAATGCACCCAGAAGAAAAATTCTGAATCCCTAGCACATAACAATTAACAGTCACCTTTTTGTCTTCCCAACGAAGCCCAAGATTTCGTGCCCTTGCCAATTAGCACCCTACCAGGACCGCCTAGCGACACCCCATCCAAATTTCGTACGAAAAATGCTAGAAAATCAAAATATTGCCTTGAAAACTCCCAATAATCCTAAAAGCATATGAGGCCTCATTTTTCTCAAAGAAAATTATTGTTAGGGCATTCCCCTTAAGCGATACGTTGCGCCTGCCACCGGGTGTCTCGAAAAATAGGCAAGGGGCATTGCGCCTGCCACCGGGTGTCTCGAAAAATAAGTAAGGGGCGTCGCATCGGCGCCCGGATTGACGATAAATATGCAAGGGTTCCTACAACAAGCTGGACGTGTGCGGGTAAAGAAGCTAGTCCAGGATACTAGACTTAGGTTAGCGACTTGGAACATAGGGACTATGACAGGAAAAGGGATGGAGTTAGTAGATACCATGATAAGAAGAAACGTTAACATAGCTTGTTTACAAGAAACTAAATGGGTCGGTGAGAAAGCTAGAGAAATAGAAAATACAGGATTTAAATTATATTATACAAGAAAACATAGAAATAAGAACGGAGTTGGAATAATAGTAAATAAAAACTTTAAGGACGATATCGTAACCATTATTAGGAAAGGTGATAGACTTATACTTGTAAAATTGGTATTAGGTGAAAACATAATTAATATTGTTAGTGCTTATGCACCTCAAGTAGGATTAGATGAGCACACTAAAGTACAATTTTGGGAACGAATGGATGAACTAATTCAAGAAATACCCCTAGGTGAGAAAATCTATATAGGTGGAGATTTTAATGGCCATGTGGAGATAGGAACGACGGGGGGGAGTCTATCTTAGATTTTGCGATGGCTTATGATTTTGTACTAGTAAATACATGTTTTAAAAAGAGGCTTGAACACTTAATAACTTATAAAAGTGGAACACATAAGAGGCAAATAGATTTTTTCATTACTAGGAAAGGAGACCGATTAACGTGTAAAGATTGTAAGGTTATCCCGGGAGAGAGCTTAACCTCACAACATAGGATAATGGTGTTGGATATAAATATTAAAAATCAATCACGAGTGCGAAAAGTGAAGATTAACCCACTAACTAGGTGCTGGAATTTAAAAGGAGAGAAATTATAACTATTTAAAGATAAAGTATTAAATGAAGCAACATGGAATAGTGAAGAAGAAACTAACATAATGTGGAATAAGATGGCCACATGCATTAGGAGAATATCAAAAGAAATTCTTGGAGAATCAAAGGGCAAAGGGCCACAGTCTAAAGAAACTTGGTGGTGGAATGAAGAAGTACATAATATAGTAAAAATTAAAAGGGAGTGCTTTAAAACATGGCAAACAAATAGAAATGAAGAGAATTTTGAGAAATATAAATGGGCTAAAAAGGAAGTTAAGAAAGTGGTAAGAGATGCTAAGTTAAAAGCGTATGATGATCTTTATACAAAATTAGGAACACAAGAAGGGGAAAAAGTATTTATAAGCTTGCTAAACTTAGGGATAGGAAAACAAAAGATTTTAATAACGTTAAGTGCATCAAAACCGATGATTCGAGAGTCCTAGTCAAATATGATGAAATTATGGAAAGATGGAAAAACTACTTTGAGAGGTTATTAAATGGAGATAATGGGAGTAGATTAGATATAGAGGAACTTAGGGAGACTCGAGAAGATATATTTTTCATAGAATTAGGACAACAGAGGTTAGGATTGCTCTAAAAAAGATGAAAACAGGGAAGGCTTTAGAACCAGATGGTATCCCTATTGAGGTTTGGAAGTGCTTAGGGGAGGATGGAGTATCATGGCTTACAAAATTATTTAATAGAATTTTAATGACTAATAGGATGCCCGATGAATGGAGAAAAAGTATTTTAGTACCTATCTATAAAAATAAAGGGGACATACAAAGTTGTTCAAATTATTGTGGTATTAAGTTAATGAGTCATACAATGAAACTTTGGGAGAGAGTGATTGAATATAGATTGAGATTGAAGACAACAGTATCTGAGAATCAATTTGGGTTTATGCCTGGGAGGTCAACAATGGAAGCAATCTATTTATTGAGGAGATTAATGGAGAGGTATAGAGAGAAAAATAAGGATCTTCATATGATTTTTATTGATTTGGAGAAGGCGTATGATAGGATACCCAGAGATATAATATGGTGGGTTCTACATAAAAGAGGAGTGACTCGCATATATATTGACGTGATCAAGGATATGTATGATGTTGCGATGACTATAGTAAGAACATCAGCTGGATAAAGTAGTGAATTTTCAATTACGGTAGGGCTACACCAAGGTTCAGCATCAAGTCCTTATCTCTTTGCACTTGTTATGGATTAGTTGACTGGAAAAATACAAGATGAGGTGCCATGGTGTATGCTATTTGCAGATGATATTGTTTTAGTCAATAAGACTAAGATGGGGATAAATGCTAGGTTAGAATTATGGAGAGAAACTTTAGAAACAAGAGGATTTAAAATAAGCAGAACTAAAATAGAATATGTGGAGTGTAATTTTAGTAGTAATAGGAGGACAAATGGAGATGTGGTGAAATTGGAGGGTCAAGAAATACCTAGAAATGATCATTTTTGTTATTTAGGATCGATTATACAAAAAGATGGAGATATTAGTGATGATGTTACTAATAGGATTAGAGCAGGCTGGGTTAAGTGGAGAAGTGCGACCGACGTTCTGTGTGACAGTCGTATACCTTTGAAGTTAAAAGGAAAATTTTATAGGACGGCCATTAGACCCACCATGTTATATGGGACAGAGTGTTGGGCAACCAAGAAACAAAATGTGCAGAAAATGAGTGTGGCGGAGATGCGAATGCTAAGATGGATTTGTGGTAAAACTCGAAAGGATAAAATTAAAAATGAACAAATTCGTGAAACGGTAAAAGTAGATCCTATAGAAGATAAATTGAGAGAAAATTGACTTAGATGGTTTGGACACGTCAAGCGTAGACCAATGGATTATCCTGTAAGGAAGAGTGATTTAGTTAGTATTGATGGTAACCCAAGGGGTAGAGGTAGGCCTAAATTAACTTGTCGGGATATTATAAAAAAGGACATGATATCATGTAACCGAATATATTGCACTGGACATAATGGAATGGAAAATAGGATTCATGTAGCCGACCCCAAATAATTGGGAAAAGGCTTTGTTGAGTTGAGTTGAGTAAGACCCTTATAAGACTCCTAAAATCCCCACCAGGATTAATCTTATTCCCTTATCCCTAGTATAATCCCGAACCGGATTAACCTTACAAACCTATCCTCAACACGTTTTGCAAGTAGAACCAACGATACATCCACTTCCAAGTCTACTATTCCCCTACCTAATTATCCCCCAAGTGGAGTCTTATAATAACACAATCCCTTGTGGAAATACAGATACATCCACGACCATAAGATAATTTAAAATTCCCCAGGAGAGCAACTCCCCGTGTTATAACTTAAGGTCCTCAAGCTTGACCTCGACCCTCAGAATTGGTCACTACAACTTAAGGTCCTCAGAATTGACCTCGAACCCCAGAATTAATCGTTCCAGCTTTAGGTCCTCATAATTGACCTCGACCCATAGAATTGGTCCCTATAGCTTAGGTCCTCAAAATTGACCTCGGCCCTCAAAATTGGTCGCCAGAATTTCTGATCCATAGAATTAACCTCAGATAGCAGAATTGGTTGCTACAACTTAGTTCCTCATAATTGACTTCGGACTTCAAAATTGGTCACCACAACTTAAGGTCCCAGAATTGACCTCAACCCTCAGAATTTTTCGCTACAACTTATGGACCTCAGAATTAACCTTGACCCTAAGAATTGGTCTCTACAACTTAGGTCCTTAGAATTGATCTTGGCGCTCAAAATTATCCGTCACAACTTTAGGTCCTCAGAATTGACATCAAATAATCAGAATCGATCCTTACAACTTAGGTCCTTAGAATTGACCTCATCCCTCAAAATTGGTCATTCCCAATATAACTGACCCTGGCCCATTAAATCGGTCATCCTCGACTACCTAGGTCCTTAGAATTGACCTCTACCTATTGAATCGATCAACCTCATCCTCTAGGTCCTCAGAATCGACCTATAAACCTATTTCCCAACGTCGATGTGTTGTCTATCATTTAAGGGCCTTTAATTATTTCAAGATCACCCTTCGAGGGGCTATATATAGACACCCATCCTTGGAACCCCCTAATCACCTCCTTAGGTCCCTAACACTCACTCATCCATCGAAAAACCTAGGTCATACCCGAAGTACCGATCTAAAGGTCACCAGTCATTCTCAGGCCCTATTTGACTATGGTCAACTTTCTTGCCTAAATAAAAGCTCAATGAATTTTCAAAGATCTCTAAATTCCCTTTCTAATGGTCCACCCCATGCGAGAATCATCCTTACAATTCGGTTGAATGGTCCATTTATCCCAAAAACTAATCTGGAGGTGGCCATCGGGTGCTCCCGGGGACTGTTTGACTCCTATCAACTCTTCAACTCAAATGAAGCTAAATGAATCTTTAAAGGGTTTTGAATACCCTTTCCAACAGTTTGCCCCATTCATTAATTAGCCTTATGGTATGAATGAATGACCCATTTTACTCCGAAGGTCACCGGTGGCTTCTGGCCCCGTTTGACTAGGTCAACTTTCCAAACCAAATGAAGATGATGAATCTTTAAAAGGCTCTGAATACCCTTTCCAACGATCCATCCGGTGTGCAAATTAACCTTACACTTTGATTGAAGAATCCATTTTCCTCTGAGAATTTCTCGTATAGTGATCAACGGGCACTTTCGGGCCCTGTTTAACCTCAATCAACTCCATAATCTGAGAGTGGCTTAATGAATTATTAAAGGTATCTGAATACCCTTTCCAAGGGTCTACTCTATGCACAATTCTGACTTATAGTTTGAATTTTACGATTATTTTTTTAAAAAACCTGCATCAGACTACCAATTCACAACCCTAGGACGTTGACTATCACCAATGTGTCTATGATTCTATGCCGATAGGTAGGTCTATTACCATGACGATCGGCACCGACTGGTCCTGTAAATAGAACCATGACCTCACTTTGAAAGACACACCTCAGAACCCCTAAACATCCTTCTCAAAGAGAATTCCCTCGAATTTAGAGTTATTCTGTCCTTAAAAGCCCATTTCCCACATTCTTTCCATCCTTTTCATACTCTTTTGAGTAAATTCCCACCACTTACTCAAACAACCATCACCTCATCTTGAGATCAACACATCTACAAGCAAGATCTACTTCAAAGCTTCATAAATTGGTCTAATTCTTACCCTTTGTCTTTAAATTCTCTTTGTTTTGCATTAGTTACTTCATCTTTGCTTTAGTACTTTACTTCATTACATCGCATATCTTAATTTCAAACCTTTTATTATTAGTATTCGCACATACTTTATTTTCATTAAAAAATCCAAAAATAAGAAAAAGAGGGTTCACTTGTAAATTCCAAACGGGATTTCTCATCACCTTTTCTCACACTAAAACACCTTTTTCTACACACACATATAATAAAGTAGCCAGTTAGATTTATAGGTTAAACCCCACCTCATATTGTCTTCAACCTATGTGGACTTTGATGCCTCCGAGCTACATAGGCTTCATGGGTAAATCCCTCGACTCGAGTCCTCCCACATATATTTGTTACTTTATTCTCATCATATATTCATGATAAATACATTTTATATACTTGTTTACTTGTGTCTTATCCGATATACACAATCATTCCTTCATAATGACTTATGAATCGACAAACATTTACATTATATATTTAAATACTATTTTAGGAACCCTCCTAAGGGTGACCTCACTCCGTCTTTATCCATAATGCAAGTCAAGTGATTTCATCCTCCATTTATATTATGCATATAAGCACACACATCACAGAGTTTTATAGGAGAATATTATCACATGCACATGAGAGAATGGATTCCTAACACCTTCCCATTTGGTAACTTAGTCCATAGACCTATGATCTACTTTGTTTTGCAAGCATCAGTATTGTCCATGATCTCCTTCTCTCGAGGCGACAATGTTTCTTTTGCCTATTTTATGCAAAATAGGTTGACGAATCTACCTCTACATATCAC
Source organism: Sambucus nigra (assembly GCA_949130495.1). Classification (NCBI taxonomy): domain Eukaryota; kingdom Viridiplantae; phylum Streptophyta; class Magnoliopsida; order Dipsacales; family Adoxaceae; genus Sambucus; species Sambucus nigra. Next base: position 498,705,777 of record OX422211.1, on the reverse strand, counting down.
GCCACATCGACGACGGCCGAGTGCCCCTATAAAGGATGCAATCCCACACACACTTTGAAAGGGGAAGAATGGAAAAATCCACCCCTCAGGATGGCCACATGAGGCATTTGGGAGTTATTTTTCATTTTCACCCATCAACGACATGTTTTTATGCCTAATTCTAAGTATTTGTAAATTTGTATTATTTTCTCAAATCGGGCATCCCTTGATATCACGATCAGTTGCTACATATTATGTTGGTCCCGCGGGAGGTGTTTGTGCCTCTTGTAGGGGCGTTTGGGGGGTTGTTATACATTTTCACCCTTCAACGATATGTTTTCAATCTTAAGTCTAGTTATTTGCAATTTTTGGTCATGTTCTAAAACTGAACATCTCGTGACTACGCGTTCAGTTGCTACATGTTACATTGGCCCATGGGAGGTGTTTGTTCCTCTTACGGCAGTATTTGGGGACTTTTTTACATTTTTATCCTTCAACGGTATGTTCTTAACCCTAAGTCTAGCTATTTGTAATATTTGGTCATGTTCTCAAACTGGGCACCCTGTGACTATGTGAACAGTTGCTATGTTTTACGTTGATCCCGTGGGAGGTGTTTATGCCTCTTGCGGGGGCGTTTGGGGGATGTTTTGAATTTTAACCCTTTAACAACATGTTTTAGTTCCTAAGTCTAGCCATTTACAATTTTTTTTGTTATGTTCTCAAATTGACCATTTCATGACTATACGATCTGTTGCTACGTGTTACGTTCTTCTTGTGGGATCTTTTTATGCCTCTTGCAATAACATTTGTGAGCTATTTTCATTTTTACCCTTCAACGGCATGTTTCCAAGCCTTAGCCTATCTATTTGCCATTTTTGGTTATGTTCCAAAATAGGACATCCCATGACTATGCGATCATTCACTACATGTCACATTGGTCCCGTGGGAGTTGTTTGTGCCTCTAGTAGTGGAATTTGGGTGATGTTTTATGTTTTCACCCTTCAACGGCCTATTTTCACGCTTAAGTTAAGCTATTTTAATTTTTGTTCATGTTCTCAAACCCAACGTCCCTTGACTATGTGATCAGTTATTATGTGTTACGTTGGACCCGTGGGAGGTGTTTGTGCCTCTTGTAGGGGAATTTTGGAGTTGTTTTGCATTTTCACCATTCAACAACATTTTTTCAATCCTAAGTGTAGAGTGAATTCACAATCAGTTGCTACATGTTACGTTAGTCCCATGGGAGGTTTTTATGCTTATTACGATGACATTCGGGGGCTGTCTTGCATTTTCACCCTTCAATGACATCTCTTCTAGCCTAAGTCTAACTATTTTTAATTTTGGTCAGGTTCTTAAACTGGGAATATTGTGGCTATACGATCAGTTAGTGCGTGAAACGTTGGTCTTTAGGAGATGTTTGTGCCTCTTGCGGTGGTGTTTGGGGGCTATTTTTTATTTTCACCCTTCAACGACATGTTTTTAAGCCTAAGTCTAACTATAGGATATTTTTGGTCATGTTCTCAAAATGGGCATCTCGTGATTATGCGTTTAATTGCTACATGTTATGTTAGCTCCGGTGGAGGTTTTCGTGCCTCTTGCAGGGATGTTTTGCATTTTCACCTTTCAGTGTCATGTTATCAAGTCTAAGTCTAGCAATTTATGATTTTTGGTCATGTTCTCAAACCAAGCGTCTTGTGACTCTGCGGTGTTTTTAAATTGGGCTTTCTGTGATAATGCAGTCAGTTGCTACATATTACGTTGGTTTCGTGGGAGGTGTTTATGTCTTTTATACGAGCATTTGGAGGTTGTTTTGTATTTTCACCCTTCCACGACATGTTTTCAAGCCTGAATCTAGCTATTTGTAATTTTTGGCCATGTTCTCAAACTGTGCGTCCCGTGACAACACAATTAGATGCTACTTGTTACGTTGGTCCCATGGCAGGTGTTTGTGCTTCTTGCGAGGGGGGGGGGGGGGGTGTTTGGGGGGATATTTTTTATTTTTACCTTTCAACATTATGTTTTCAAGCCTAAGAATTGCTATTTGTAATTTTTTGTCATGTTTTCAAATCGAGCATCTGATGACTACGTGGTCAGTTTTTACGTGTTCGTTGGTCCCGTGGGAGGTGTTTGTGCCTCTTGTGCATGCATTTGGGGTATATTTTGTGTTTTCACCCTTTAAAGACATGTTTTCAAGACTAAGTATATTTATTTGAAATTCTTGATCATGTTCTCAAACTGGACATCCTTGTGACTATGCGGTCAGTTGCTTCGTGTTACCTTAGTTCCATGGGAGGTGTTTATGCCTATTGCGGGGGAATTTATGGGGTGTTTTGAATTTTCACTCTTCCACGACATGTTTTCAAACCTAAGTCTAACATTTTTAATTTTTGGTCATGTTCTCAAACTACGCATCCCGTGACTATGCTATCAATTGCTACATGTTACGTTGGATCCATGGGAGGCGTTTATGCTTCTTGTAGGGGAATTCGGGGGAGGTTTTGCATTTTCACCCTTCCACGACATGTTTTCAAGCCTAAGTCTAGATATTTCCAATATTTGGTCATCTTTCCAAATCGACCATCCCATGACTACGCATTTTGTTACTACATGTTATGTTGGTCCCATCGGAGGTGTTTATGCCTCTTGAAGGGGGCGTTTTGGGTACATTTTTCATTTTTTCCCTTCAACAACATGTTTTCAAGACTAAGTCTAGCTATTTGTAATTTTTGGTCATGTTCTCAAACTGGGCATCTTGTGACTATGCGATCAGTTGCTTCTTATTACGTTAGTCCTATGGGAGGTTTTTGTGCCTCTTGCCCAGGTGTTTGGTGGTTATTTTATGTATTCACCCTTCAACGACTTATTTTCAAGCCTAAGTCTACAATGTGTACTTTTTGGTTATGTTCTCAAATTGGGCATCTCATGACTTCGTGGTCAGTTGCTATGTGTCTTGTTGGTCCCATGGGAGGTGCTTATGCCTCTTACGGGGGCATTTGGGGGTTGTTTTACATGTTACCCTTCAAGGGCATTTTTTTAAGCCTAAGTCAAGATATTTGCAATTATCATTAATGTTCTCTAACAGAGCATCCCATGACTACACAGTCAATTGCTACGTGTTACGTCTATAGGAGGTATTCGTGCCTCTTTCGTGGGTGTTCTGGGGTTATTTTGCATTTTTACCCTTTAACATCATGTTTTCAAGCATAAGTGTAGCTATTTGTAAATTTTGGTCTTGTTCACAAATAGGGCATCCCCTGACTACGCGGTCAGATTTAACGTCTTAAGTTGGTCCTGTAGGAGGTGCTTATGCCTCTTACAGGGACGTTTGGTGGTTGTGTTGTATTTTCACCCTTTAATGGTATGTTTTCTAGACTAAGTCTATCTATTTGTTTTTTTATCATGTTCTCATAGGAGGCATCCCATGACTATACAATTAGTCACTACATGTTTCCTTAGTCCCGTAGGAGGTGTTTGTGCCTCTTGTAGGGGAGTTTTGGTGTTAATTTGCATTTTCACCCTTCAATTGCAGGTTTTCAAACCTAATTCCAACTATTTATAATTTTTGGTCATTTTTTAAAACCGAGCATCCCATGACTACTCGATCAGTTTCCATATGTTACGTTGGTCCCATGGGAGGTGTTTATGCTTCCTGCGGTGGCATTTGGGGGCTGTTTTGCATTTTCACCCATCGATGACCAATTTTGAAACATACGTCTATCTATTTGCATATATAAGTCATGTTCTCAAATTGGGCATCCTGTGAATACGTAGTCAGCTTCTACGTGTTATGTTGGTCCCGTAGGAAGTGTTTGTTCCTCTTACAGGGACATTTGGGGATTGTTTTCCATTTTCACCCTTCAATTGTATGTTTTCAAGCCTAAATTTTAATATTTGAAATTTTTTATCATGTTCTTAAGCCGAGCATTCCGTTATTACACGGTTAGTTGCTACATGTTACGTTGGTCCAGTGGGAGGTGTTTGTGCCTATTGTGAGGGTGTTTGTGGATTGTTTTGCATTTTCACCCTTCAATGGCATGTTTTTAAGCTTGAGTCTAGAGATTTTCAATTTTTAGTTAAGTTCTAAAATTGGGCATCCCGTGACTATGTGGTTAGTTTCTATATGTTACGCTAGTCCCGTGGGAGGTGTTTGTGCCTCCTGTGCGGGCATTTGGTTTTCACCCTTCAACGACATGCTTTCAAGCCTAAGTATATCTAGTTGCAATTTTTTTATCACGTTCTCAAATAAGGCATCCTGTGAGTACGCGATCAGTTGCTACGAGTTACATTGGTTCGATGGTATTTTTTGTACCTCTTGTAGCGGCGTTTGGGGGCTATTTTGCATTTTCACCCTTCAATGGCATGTTTTCAAGCCGAAGTCTAGCTATTTGTAATTTTTTATCATGTTCTCAAATCGAGATTCTCGTGACTATACGATCAGTTGTTATGTGTTACATTGGTCCCGTGGGAGGTGTTTGTGCTTCATGCGAGGGATTTTAGGGGATATTGTTCTCTTTCACCCTTCAACGACATGTTTTCAAGCCTAAGTCTAGCTATTTGCAATTTTTGGCCATGTTCTTAAACCCGACATCCCATGACTATGCGGGTTGTTGCCATGTGTTACGTTGGTCTAGTGGGAGGTGGTTGTGCCTCTTACAGAGGTGTTTGGAGGCTATTTTACATTTTCACCCTTCAAAAGCATGTTTTCAAGCCTAAGTCAAGCTATTTGAAATTATTGGTCATGTTCTCAAATCGGTCATCTCGTGACTATGTGACCAGTTTTCAGGTTATGCTGGTCCCATGGGAGGTGTTTGGGCCTTTTATGAGGGTGTTTAGAGGGTATTTTGCATTTTCACCCTTCAATGACATGTTTTCTAGCCTAAGTCTAACTATTTACAATTTTTGATTAGCTTCTCAAATCGTTCATCTCGTGACTACGCGATTAGTTGATGCTTCTTACATTGGTCCCATGTGAGGTGTTTGTGCCTCTTAGAGAGGCGTTTAGGGGTTGTTTTGCATTTTTACCCTTCAACATCATGTTTTCAAGCTCAATTTTAGCTATTTTGCAATTATTGGTTATGTTATCAAATCGGGCATCGCGTGACTACGCGATCAGTTGCTATGTACTACCTTGGGCCTCGGGAGGTATTTGTGCCTCTTATGGGGAGGTTTTGAGTTTTTTTTGCATTTTAATCTTTCAATGGTATGTTTTCAAACCAAAATTTAACTAATTACAATTGTGATCATATTCTCAGATCGAGCATTCCGTTATTACCGAGTCGGTTGCTATGTGTTACGTTGTTTTCGTGGAAGGTGTTTGTGCCTTTTACGGTGGTGTTCAAGGTATTTTTTTTCGATTTTCACAATTCAATGGCATGTTTTCAAGTATAAGTCTTGCTATTTGTCATTTTTGGTGATGTTCTCAAACCAGGTATCCCGTGAGTACCCGATCAGTTGCTTCGTGTTACGTTACTCCCATGAGAGGTGTTTGTGCCTCTTGCACTGGAGTTTAGGGTTATTTTATTTTTCACCCTTCAACAACATGTTTTCAAGCATGAGTCTAACCATTTTGCAATTTTTGGTTATGTTCCCAAACCGAGCATCTCGTGAGTATGCGGTTAGTTGCTACGTGTTACGTTGTTCTTGCGGATTGTGTTTGTGCCTCTTGAGAGGGAATTTGGGGGTTGTTTTGCATTTTCACTCTTCAACATAATGTTTTCAAGCCTAAGTATATCTATTTGTAATTTTTGGTTATGTTCTAAAATTGAGCATCCCGTGACTTCACGGTCAGTTGTTGCATCTTACGTTGGTCCCGTGGGAGGTGTTTATGCCTCTTGCGAAGGTGTTTGGGGGTTGTTTTGCATTTTCCCCTTCAGCGACATGTTTTCAAGCCTATGTCAAGATAATTTCAATTTTTGGTCATCTTATAAAACTGACCATCCCGTAACGACGCGATCAATTTCTACATGTTACGTTGGTCCCATAGGATGTGTTTATGCCTTTTGCGGGGACGCTAGGGGGATGTTTTGCATTTTCACCAATCAAAATCATGTTTTTAAGCCTAAGGCTATCTATTTGCAATTTTTGATCATGTTCTCAAACCTATCATCCCGTGACTACGTGTTACATTGGTCCTATGGTAGGTGTTTTTACCTCTTACAGGTGCATTTGGGGATTATTCTGCATTTTTACCCTTCAACATCATGTATTCTAGGCTAAGTTTATCTATTTGCAATATTTGGTCATGTTGTCAAACTGCGCGTGTCGTGACTACGGGGTCAGTTGCTACATGTTACCTTGGTCCAGTGGGAGGTGTTTATGCCTTTTATGGGGACATTTAGGGGGTGTTTCGTGTTTTCACCCTTCAACAATAAGTTTTTAAGCCAAGGTCTAGCTATTTGCAATTTTTTATCATGTTTTCAAACTGGGCATTACATTACAACGCGGTTAGTTTCTATGTGTTATGTTGGTCCTGTGGGAGGTTTTTGTGGCTCTTGCAGGGGTATTTGAGGGCTGTTTTGCATTTTCATGCTTTAATGGTAAGTTTTCAAGCTTAAGTATAGTTGTTTGACATTTTTGATTTTGTTCTCAAACTGGGCGTCCCGTGAATATGAGGTCTATTTCTATGTGTCACATTAGTCCCATGGGAGATGTTTATGCCTCTTGTCCAAGTGTTTGGGGGATGTTTTACATTTTCACCCTAAAACAACATGTTATCAAGCCTAAGTCTATCTACTTTCAATTTTTTGGTCATGTTCTCAAATCGGACATTCTGTTAGCATGCGATCAGTTTCTATTTGTTAGGTCGGTCCCGTTGGATGTGTTTGTGCCTATTACGAAGGCATTTTGGGGCAAAATTTTCATTTAAACCCTTCAAGGACATATTTTCAAGCCTAAGTCTAGCTATCATCAATTTTGCTCATGTTTTCAAGCGAGGCATCTCGTGACTACGTGTTTAGTTGCTAAGTATTACGTTGGTATCGTGGGAGGTGTTGGTGAATCTTGAGGGGGCATCTGGGGGTTATTTTGCCTTTTCACCCTTCAACGACATATTTTTAAGCCTAAGTCTTTCTACTTGCAATTTTTTACCATGTTCTAAAATCAGGTGTCCCGTGACTACACAGTCAGTTCCCACATGTTACGTTGGTCCCGTGGGAGTTATTTATGCCTTTTATGGGGGCGTTTGGGCTTTGTTTTTCATATTCACCCTTAATGGCATGTTTTAAGCTAGAGTCTGACTATTTTCAATTTTTGATTATATTATCAAATTGGGCATCTCGTGACTACGCAGTCACTTGTTACGTGTTATGTCAATCCCGTGGGAGGTATTTCTGCCTCTTGTAAGGGCATTTGCGAGTTATTTTGCATTTTCACTAAGTCTAGTTATTTTCAATTTTCATTCATGCTCATAAATCATAATGCATAAATGCACTAGCAGGTGAATGCTAATGGGACTACACAACATACCCTCTTCATATAAATGCACAAGCAGGTGGTTGTTGATTTCGAAGAATGACGAAGGAAAATATGTCTCTAATACACAAACTGCCTTCGCTAAAGTTGATTTCATGGATCTAATGTGCTTTATGTTTACACATTTTTCACAAAGTAGGGTAAAGCACAAACTAATTTGCATAATTGCCTGACGAACATATTTATGTTCAAGAAGAAATGCCTAAATAGCAGAGGGATTAATTGGATGATTACGTGCTAGTCATGGGATTTGTGCTATTTTAAGTCATTTGTTTGGTAGCTTACTATCCTGCGCAAATTATCGAAATAACCAGTTGTAGTCTTCAAGTTGAAAAAACTGTCTAAGAAGATCTTCTTCTCACTAGCAGTCAAAGTGCAAGCAATCGGGGTTAGAAATTCTTCCTGTTGTAGGATCATTTTTAATAATAATTTCTTATTTATTTTCATATATTACAGATCAAGACGGGCCCGCTCTCCGTCTTTTGAATGCGATCCACCCAGACATGTTCCTATCAGTTATTTCGCAACATTTTTCTCTGTGCACATCGCATCAATTACATGCCTTACAGGATGATCTTTCCAATATGAAAAGTAAAAAAATATTGATCGTTTGGATCATGCCTTCATTTTACTAAGGTCGTTCGAACCCCCTTAGCTTTACCCTTCAGGTTTATGAACTAAGGTTATTTACCTACATACTTGTTCCCCACAATCGCAGCATCCCCCTTCTCCTCAATCTGCTGACCAGAAAGCCGAGCAGGCTTTGTTCTACGCTCATGAACAACAAGCAAAAAGTTAGACTTGTCATTCCTGGAAGGCTAATTGGTCGATAGAAATATACGATGACTCGTATAACTCATTTTACCACTATGAGTTAGCTAACTGGCCTCGATTTCCTCCCCACATATGGTACATCCATAATAACCATAAACATTGCAACCGGACAAGGTCCCATAAGTAGTAAGGTCATGGATCGCCCACATCACCATTACTTTTAGTGTGAAATCTTCATCCTTATGAGAGTCCAATGTTGTCACACTTTTATCCCATAACTCTTTAATCTCTTCGATTAATAAGGATAATAATATATCAATATCATCATAGGAAGCCTTCATCCCGGGTGTCAATAAAGATAACAATATGAACTCCTTTCTCATGCATAGTGTCAGAGGGAGACTTAAAGGTGCCATGAGAACTGGCCAATAACTCTGATTAGTACTCGAATTACTGAAAGGGTTAAACCCATCAGTTGATAATACAATAAATACATTGCATGTTTCCTTTGCAAATTCAGGGTGTTGTGCATTTGAAATTTTCCAGATGATTGAATCAACTAGATGATGCATCAGATTCATACCCATCTCGCATCGAGCGTGGAATGTCATGGTCTCTGCTATCCATGGTACATTGAGAAATCGTATTAACTGTGGACCGAGGGGAAAATAACTCAAAACCTTCTATAGACTTGTGAGCACTGGAATATTTTGCATACATGACTTTTCGATTCTCATAAGGCACATATCTAGGATCAATGCATACTGGACACTCGTCCTTCTCTTTGTGCTCATTGCGGTATAATATGAAATCATACTTGCATGCATGGATAGATTTGTACTTAGAACTAAAATCCTTCAAGCAATTCTTCATTATAGGGTAATTGTCTATTAATGTGTTCTCTTTGGGGAGACTGTCTTTATCCCACTCAAGAATTCTAATTATGTTTGTTTCCCAACAAACCAGATTAACTTTTCAAATTATGCAAACAGATCATTGCGTATAATACAGAGTGACCTTGTTCATAATTTTTATACAAAGGTCTAGCCACGTCGGCTTTTAACCGCATGTATTCCCGATCTTTGAGTAATTCAACATCAACTTATTCATTGACTTGATCATAATGTACATTATCCGTATCCATAGGATGGTGGTTTTGATTGTGTGGACTATATAAGCACCATCAGTTAGGTCGGTTAAAGGATGATAGGCTAGATATTCGTTCACCACTTCAACCTAGTGGGGTTTCTTCAAGCGATCATGTACTGATAATTATTCTGGAACATATAGTACATTTTCCCCATAGAATGTCCATATCTTATAATCTTGCATTATACCCCACATTAGTAAATGCAATTAAAAGTCTTCCAAAGACTTAAATTTTCCATTTATACAAAGGTTTAACGGACATGGGATCTTATCACTGTCAAGATTTCTATTTGCATATTTAATAAATTTTTGAACACCCTTCACATGATTATCAAATCCTTTATGAGTCTTTCCCATCCACAATTTTAATTATGGGAAAGACAATCGGGAGTCTTCAAAATTCAAAACCAGTTCATTAAAAACGTGAAAAAATAAATATTATAAGATAATTCATTTAGAGAAAATTCATTCAAATGAGACAAAAATTACAATGATATTCATTAAAATATTACATTGTTCAAGTATAAAAAAAAATTCAAATGATATCACAATGAAATTCAAATGAAGTAGATATTAAAAAACATTATTGAAGTATCCTTGGCCCACAAATTAACTGGCCAATTAATATAACAATTTACATAAGCTGATAATAATGGCCTTTCTATATGGTCTATGCACGTAGGCTCAATTCCACAATAAGAGTATATTTTATCCACCAAAATTTTAGCTTCACCCACTACCAAAAGCTGATTATGGACTTTTATTCTGAAGAGTACAAAAATGAGAGGACACGTGCCAACAATCTTGGTATCATCCAAGTTTTGTACATAATATAGGTCGTTAAAGTTTGGGTGGGTCGATAACGATGATGCACGAAATCTTCTAGGGGTAGGCATTTTTTAGGGGAACGTTCTAGGAGCAGGCATTGGGGAGGGAAATGTTCTAGGAGGAGGATAAGGGAATATATAAGGCACCCGAAGGGGGAAAACCTATTGTTTACTTAAGAGTCTGACCAATCCGTGGATCTCATTCGTCAGGAGTGTCATAATCTTTTGAAGCTCTGACACCTCTCATTTCATTTGGTCACTTTCTGCTAATCCCCTTGTCACCTCACCCCTCAAAGTAGAGATCTTGTCTATAATGGTGCAGTGTGCTGTAGTCTGGTACTTGGCATATGTGAGTCCACACCTCTTGTCCTACCTTTACTCTCCTTCCCTAACACCTTAGTTAAGGCATCTAACTAAATATCATATGGGTTGCACTCAGATTGACTTCTGGACATTCCCTCTATCATTTCCTATAACATAATATTATATTTAGGACCACGATTTTAACAATTACAATATTATAGAATGTATATAAATGATAACTAAATTAAAACTCGCTAGAGTCGATCCCAGCTTATCTGGAAATTTATTGGTCCCCTTTTGTTGTCGGGCATGCAAGTATTAGTTGAACTGATTAGATTCTTTCCCTTATTCTGGAGTTCCCTTCGTCTGTTCCGCCCATTCACCAATAAGATCATCATAAGATTTTGCCCTGAGTCTATAGGCATTAATTTTTTTACATTTGTTTGCTTATTTTTCACCCTCTAATTCAGTTTTTCCTCCCTGTCCTCATTCTCTGAGAATTATTTCCATTGGTTAGTAGGCATTTCAATATTTTGGGGAGCTTTAAATTTCAGCCTTAAAATGTAGGAAGTTTGTTGCCTCTTTGGGAAAAGAATTCTTTCAAATGTTCTTCCGATAGGTTTTCAAAGGATTAGCTACCTTAAAAAACCCTTCAACTTCTCATTGGTTGGGAATTAAAATTTGTTATTCAATTGATCCCAAATGTCATCCTTGAAGGCAAAATCAACCTTATTCTAGTTGTCTGTGCCCCCAACACCCACAATCATTTTTCCTAAAGATAGACAACGTATTTTAAAAAGTTGAACATCATTTTTATCACCAATTGGATTGTCCTAGGCGTAGACACCATATTTTAGCCCACCCAAGAGTCTCCTTAGGTCCCTAGCACTTCCTTCTTCACCATAGAACCCTAGGTTATACTTAGAGTACCGATCTAAAGGCCATCGGGAGCCCCCGGGCCCCCCATTTGACTACGATCAACTTTATTACCTGAGAAAAAATCTCAATAAATTTTTTAAAGGATCTGAATCCCCTTTCCAACAGTTCACCTCATGCATGAATCAGCCTTACGATTCGAAAGAACGACCTATTTTACTATCAAAAACTGAACTCGAGGCCACCGATCGCTCCCGGGCCCCATTATAACCCTAATCACCTTCCTTGCATGAGCAAAATCTTAATGAATATTCAAAGGGATCTGAATTCCCTTTCCAGTGGCCCAACCCATGCACGAATCAACCTTATGGTTTGGACGAACGGTCCATTTTACTATTAAAAATTGATCAGGAGGCTACCGGGTGCTCCCCGGTCCCATTTAAACCCCATTCTCCTTCCTTGCATGCATGAAAGATCAATGCATCTTTTAAGGGATCTAAATCCCCTTTCTAATGGTCCACCCTGTGCACGAACTAGACTTACTATTTGGATGAACGTTTTCCCCCAAAAAACTGATACGGTGGCCACCGGGCACTCTCGATCTCTATTTGACTCTGTCAACTCTTCAACTCGAATGGGAATGAATGAATCCTTAAAGGGCACTGCATACCCTTTCGAACGGTATGACCCGTGTGTGAATCGGCCTTACGAAAGGATGAAGGATGGTCACTGAAGCGTCACTAAGCCCTTTTGAGCCCCATTTAACCAAGCTCAACTATCAAACTAAATGAATCTTGGAAGGGATCTAAATACCCTTTCCAACGGTCTGTACCGGGCGCAAATCAGTCTTATGGTTCGGAAGAACGATCTATTTTACTTTGAGAATCTCTTATCCAAAAGACTGTTGGGCTCTACCGAGCCCCGTTCGACCAATGTCAACTCCTGAACCAGGGAGCAACCCCATGGATTCTTAAAGGGATCTAAATACCCTTTCTAATGGTATGCTCCACGCGTGATTTAGACTTATCAATTGGGTTTTACAATCGTTTTTCTGAGAAATCTTCATGAGGTTGTCGAATGGCAAACCCATTTCCCAGTCTATCGACAATGTGTCTGGGGATGCCTCCCGATAGGTAGGTAAAGTATAATTTCGATCGGTACCCCCTTGATCCTATATAAGGAGATCATGGCCCCCCCAGAAAGACCCCTCTCAGTGATCTCAGTAACATTCTCTTAAAGTCAGTGTGGTTTCTCTATTGAAATCTTTCCTCCACATTCCATATCCATCCCTTTCACACCCAATGTAGTAAAAATCCTTTCCCTTTCCTCCTATAACCTCCATCCACTTACAAGGGCAGCCTTTTCAACATCAAGATTACTCTTTAAGTCTCCAAAAAAGGTCCAAACATTCTTCTCTCATTTTTAATTTCCTTATTTTTTCATTAATTATCTAATCACTACTTTAGGATTTTATCCTTGTTAGTCCACACATATTAATAATCTCACTTTTTATTAGTAGTATTGCACATAATATATTTTTTATAAAAAAAAACAAAAACAAGAAAAAGAGGGTTTACATATAAACTCCAAGCGGGATTCTTCACCACAATTTATCAAATCAAAAAATCACTTTTCTACATACGCACATCTAAATAAAATCCCTGGTTAGATTTATGGGATAAACTCCACCCTCGTATTGCATGCGAACTACATGAATTTTGATGCCTTTTTAGGCTACATAGGCGTCTCAGGTCAAAACTCGAGACTCGAGTCCTCTTTTCATATTTTTATTCATATAATATTTCTATATATTATCTTGCGATTCTTATTCATGCTTTATCTAACACATATAATCGTTTCACCATAACGACCGATATCCCGATTAAGAGCATACATTATGTTTTTAATTACTATTTTAGGAACACTGCTACAGATGACCTCACTCCGACTTTCTTCTTAACGTGCTCCATTTATATATACACATGCACACCTTTCACGGAGTTATTAAGGATAATAATAACACATGGCCATGAGATATCGAAAGTGCGGTATGGTGCCTAACACCTTCCCATTCCATAAGTTTACCCCCGAACCTTTGAACTATTGGTTTCGCAAGCATCAATATGTATTTGATACCATTCCCTCTTGGCAACAACATTTCTTTTCTTGTTTAATGCAAAAGAGGCTGGCGACTCCATCTCTTTACATCACCCCACATCAACGACATTCAAAGCGCCCCTAGAAAGGACGCGAGACCTTCTTCTTCCTCCCTCCAACCGTATGCGTGAGTGTTGAAACCCTGAAGAGGAGGAGGAGCGGGATGACCACAGTGGCGACTCTACTAGGGATTTATTATCATAAGAGGGCTAGACTCTATTTGCATGGGTGCTATCATTTTTTGCATGTGTGCATATGCACCTATCTGCATGTTCCCTTTCTCCTCTATTTATTTCTTATGCATGTGTGTGTGTATATATATATATATATATATATATATATATCATGCTTATATCACCTATCACTCACTTTTCACTTTCACCATCACTCACTTGTAAATATCTTCCATATACACCTCACATTAATTAAACTTATACGTAGGATCACTTATATCCACATGTTTCACACACCACTTAGAATATCCATGTTTAGGTTTCACTAGCGTAGACCTCCATCTATCAGACTTGTATATATCCATGCTCACTAGTACTTATCACACACCACTTAAAATATCCATGCTTAGGTTCACTATCACACACTCACTTGTAGATATTCTCACTCACATGTATCCATGCTTAGTGTAATCTTCATGATCCATGCTAGATTTAATTTTTATACTTGTACATTCTTCCCTATTAGTATAATGCTCATCATGAAAGACTCTCTCTCCATAATATACTAATCAAGAATCATGCATTTTGAACACTACATCACCAAGAGTATGGTTATTGATGAAAACTTTGTCTCGTACTGGGGGCCACTTTTTGATGGGCGCTAGTCCGACGGGTCGCAGTTAGCCTAAGCAATATGACTTTTAGCTTCCATTGGCCTAGTACCTTCGATGTATATCGAACGGTTTCCCCTACATCGTACCGCTTAATTGAACTCATGATGGGAGGTATAACGAATTCTCTCTCACATGTACTGTCCCCATGAGGTGTATAATGAGGCAATTCATGCACACTCAAGTATATCAAATGTCTTGTCCATGTGTATCGATTGCCTTTAAAAGCAAGGAGTATATTGTGGAAGCCATGCCAAATGGGGGAACCTTTCCACTAACCCAATAACTGCTTAAACCTCATATAGGTGTTAGACCTAGGACACTCATATGCAGTTTTCCATTCACTACAAGAAACTCTGCCAAAATGTCGGGTCGGCATGACACCCAAATTTTTGCGCAATTTCGTCTTTTTCAAAACACGACCCTCTCCATGAGCCTGCAAACAAGTCAAAACATATCTTACCTATTTTTTAAACCCAATTTTCCTAGGTACGAGTCTTTTCTGGCACATCTTTTGCATTTAGGTAAACATAATACAAGTGAAAACATAAACATAATAATACACTACACCAAAACTGGCGATTGGTCACGGCCAAAATCCCTGACCAAACCTGTGGGTCGCGGACTTGGGCCGTGACCATTTCGGGCGTGACCATTTTCGTGGGTCGCGGCCCAAGTCCGTGACCAAAAAATGGTCACGGCCGAGAGGGGTCACGGCAGATGGTCGCGGACTTAGGCCGTGACCCATGCCGTGATGGGTCGCGGCTCTAATCCGTGACCCATAACCGTGACAAATTGGTCGCGGCCAAAGTCCGCGACCCATGTGCGTGACAAAAAAAAATTAAAAAAATTGGTCGCGGCCCTTGTCCATGACCCACAACCGTGACAAATTGGTCGCGGCCAAAGTCCGCGACCCATGTGCGTGACAAAAAAAAATTAAAAAAATTGGTCACGGTCCTTGTCCATGACCCACGACCGTGACAAATTGGTCGCGGACTTTGGCCGCGACCCATGTGTGTGACAAAAAAAAATTAAAAAAAATTGGTCGCGGCCCTAGTCCGCGACCCATTACCGTGACAAAAAATAAAAAAAATGGTCGCGGACTTTGGCCGCGACCATTTTTAAGCGCGACAAAAAAAAGTAAAAATGGTCATGGACAAAGTCCATGACCATATTTATCTGTAATTTAAAAAAAATGTATTTTTTTTTGCCCAATCCTAAAATTGGGATTCCTGTGAGTGCATCATCGGTTGCTACGAGGTGTTACAAATATTTATTATAGGCAAAACAATAAAAAAAATCACAAATTGCGAATTGAGAATGTTGTTAATAAACAAATATATATACAAACATAAAAATATTACACGTCTTAATAATTCACAGACCAAAAAAAAATTGGGCAGAGTTTCCTCTATTTTCTTGACATTCCAAAACCTGTAAATGAAAAACCTGCTTATTATAAAGCCCGCACGGCTATAAAATTCAACAATCAAATTATAAAAGCCCGCACGGCCATAAAACTAAACAATAAAAGCCTGCACGGCTATAACACATAAAAAACATTATCCTGAATGTCCACAACATATAAATAATCATCATGTTGTAAAACATTGCCTCCTTCATTTGATCCACGCGCAAAAATCCTACAAATGATAGGATACAAAAAATAAAAGTATCAGTAACCAAGTAATTTTACAAAAAAATAAATTAAGCTGAAAAATTGCATATATGAGTTAAAATTATCAGTAACCAAGTAGAAATATAAAAATTAAGTGTGGAAATAAGCAAATTATCATCGTACTCTCAAACCGGGACACCCGCGGCTGCGGGGTCAGTTCCTACGAGTTACGTTGGTCCCGTGGGAGGTGTTAGTGCCACCCACGGGGCCGTTCGGGGGCTGTTTCGAGTTCTCACCCTCTAACGCCATGTTTTTAAGCCTAAGTATGGAAATAAGCAAATTACCGTCGTACTCTCAAACCGGGACACCCGCGGCTGCGGGGTCCGTTCCCACGAGTTACGTTGGTCCCGTGGGAGGTGTTAGTGCCACCCACGGGGCCGTTCGGGGGCTGTTTCGAGTTTTCACCCTCTAACGCCATGTTAAGCCTAAGTGTAGAAATAAGCAAATTACCGTCGTACTCTCAAACCGGGACACCCGCGGCTGCGGGGTCAGTTCCTAAGAGTTACGTTGGTCCCGTGGGAGGTGTTGGTGCCACCCACGGGGCCGTTCGGGGGCTGTTTCGAGTTCTCACCCTCTAACGCCATGTTTTTAAGCCTAAGTGTGGAAATAAGCAAATTACCGTCGTACTCTCAAACCGGGACACCCGCGGCTGCGGGGTCCGTTCCCACGAGTTACGTTGGTCCCGTGGGAGGTGTTGGTGCCACCCACGGGGCCGTTCGGGGGCTGTTTCGAGTTCTCACCCTCTAACGCCATGTTTTTAAGCCTAAGTGTGGAAATAAGCAAATTACCATCGTACTCTCAAACCGGGACACCCGCGGCTGCGGGGTCCGTTCCCACGAGTTACGTTGGTCCCGTGGGAGGTGTTGGTGCCACCCACGGGGCCGTTCGGGGGCTGTTTCGCGTTCTCACCCTCTAACGCCATGTTTTTAAGCCTAAGTGTGGAAATAAGCAAATTATCATCGTACTCTCAAATCGGGACACCCGCGGCTGCGGGGTCAGTTCCTACGAGTTACGTTGGTCCCGTGGGACGTGTTGGTGCCACCCACGGGGCCGTTCGGGGGCTGTTTCGAGTTCTCACCCTCTAACGCCATGTTTTTAAGCCTAAGTGTGGAAATAAGCAAATTACCGTCGTACTCTCAAACCGGGACACCCGCGGCTGCGGCGTCCGTTCCCACGAGTTACGTTGGTCCCGTGGGAGGTGTTAGTGCCACCCACGGGGCCGTTCGGGGGCTGTTTCGAGTTTTCACCCTCTAACGCCATGTTAAGCCTAAGTGTAGAAATAAGCAAATTACCGTCGTACTCTCAAACCGGGACACCCGCGGCTGCGGGGTCAGTTCCTACGAGTTACGTTGGTCCCGTGGGAGGTGTTGGTGCCACCCACGGGGCCGTTCGGGGGCTGTTTCGAGTTCTCACCCTCTAACGCCATGTTTTTAAGCCTAAGTGTGGAAATAAGCAAATTACCGTCGTACTCTCAAACCGGGACACCCGCGGCTGCGGGGTCCGTTCCCACGAGTTACGTTGTTCCGTGGGAGGTGTTGGTGCCACCCACGGGGCCGTTCGGGGGCTGTTTCGAGTTTTCACCCTCTAACGCCATGTTTTTAAGCCTAAGTGTGGAAATAAGCAAATTACCGTCGTACTCTCAAACCGGGACACCCGCGGCTGCGGGGTCAGTTCCTACGAGTTACGTTGGTCCCGTGGGAGGTGTTGGTGCCACCCACGGGGCCGTTCGGGGGCTGTTTCACGTTCTCACCCTCTAACGCCATGTTTTTAAACCTAAGTGTGGAAATAAGCAAATTATCATCGTACTCTCAAACCGGGACACCCGCGGCTGCGGGGTCAGTTCCTACGAGTTACGTTGGTCCCGTGGGAGGTGTTGGTGCCACCCACGGGGCCGTTCGGGGGCTGTTTCGAGTTCTCACCCTTTAACGCCATGTTTTTAAGCCTAAGTGTGGAAATAAGCAAATTACCGTCGTACTCTCAAACCGGGACACCCGCGGCTGCGGGGTCCGTTCCCACGAGTTACGTTGGTCCCGTGGGAGGTGTTGGTGCCACCCACGGGGCCGTTCGGGGGCTGTTTCGAGTTCTCACCCTCTAACGCCATGTTTTTAAGCCTAAGTGTGGAAATAAGCAAATTACCGTCGTACTCTCAAACCGGGACACCCGCGGCTGCGGCGTCCGTTCCCACGAGTTACGTTGGTCCCGTGGGAGGTGTTAGTGCCACCCACGGGGCCGTTCGGGGGCTGTTTCGAGTTTTCACCCTCTAACGCCATGTTAAGCCTAAGTGTAGAAATAAGCAAATTACCGTCGTACTCTCAAACCGGGACACCCGCGGCTGCGGGGTCCGTTCCCACGAGTTACGTTGTTCCGTGGGAGGTGTTGGTGCCACCCACGGGGCCGTTCGGGGGCTGTTTCGAGTTTTCACCCTCTAACGCCATGTTTTTAAGCCTAAGTGTGGAAATAAGCAAATTACCGTCGTACTCTCAAACCGGGACACCCGCGGCTGCGGGGTCCGTTCCCACGAGTTACGTTGTTCCGTGGGAGGTGTTGGTGCCACCCACGGGGCCGTTCGGGGGCTGTTTCGAGTTTTCACCCTCTAACGCCATGTTTTTAAGCCTAAGTGTAGAAATAAGCAAATTACCGTCGTACTCTCAAACCGGGACACCCGCGGCTGCGGGGTCAGTTCCTACGAGTTACGTTGGTCCCGTGGGAGGTGTTGGTGCCACCCACGGGGCCGTTCGGGGGCTGTTTCGAGTTCTCACCCTCTAACGCCATGTTTTTAAGCCTAAGTGTGGAAATAAGCAAATTACCGTCGTACTCTCAAACCGGGACACCCGCGGCTGCGGCATCCGTTCCCACGAGTTACGTTGGTCCCGTGGGAGGTGTTAGTGCCACCCACGGGGCCGTTCGGGGGCTGTTTCGAGTTTTCACCCTCTAACGCCATGTTAAGCCTAAGTGTAGAAATAAGCAAATTACCGTCGTACTCTCAAACCGGGACACCCGCGGCTGCGGGGTCCGTTCCCACGAGTTACGTTGGTCCCGTGGGAGGTGTTGGTGCCACCCACGGGGCCGTTCGGGGGCTGTTTCGAGTTCTCACCCTCTAACGCCATGTTTTTAAGCCTAAGTGTGGAAATAAGCAAATTACCGTCGTACTCTCAAACCGGGACACCCGCGGCTGCGGGGTCCGTTCCCACGAGTTACGTTGGTCCCGTGGGAGGTGTTGGTGCCACCCACGGGGCCGTTCGGGGGCTGTTTCGCGTTCTCACCCTCTAACGCCATGTTTTTAAGCCTAAGTGTGGAAATAAGCAAATTATCATCGTACTCTCAAACTGGGACACCCGCGGCTGCGGGGTCAGTTCCTACGAGTTACGTTGGTCCCGTGGGAGGTGTTGGTGCCACCCACGGGGCCGTTCGGGGGCTGTTTCGAGTTCTCACCCTCTAACGCCATGTTTTTAAGCCTAAGTGTGGAAATAAGCAAATTACCGTCGTACTCTCAAACCGGGACACCCGCGGCTGCGGCGTCCGTTCCCACGAGTTACGTTGGTCCCGTGGGAGGTGTTAGTGCCACCCACGGGGCCGTTCGGGGGCTGTTTCGAGTTTTCACCCTCTAACGCCATGTTAAGCCTAAGTGTAGAAATAAGCAAATTACCGTCGTACTCTCAAACCGGGACACCCGCGGCTGCGGGGTCAGTTCCTACGAGTTACGTTGGTCCCGTGGGAGGTGTTGGTGCCACCCACGGGGCCGTTCGGGGGCTGTTTCGAGTTCTCACCCTCTAACGCCATGTTTTTAAGCCTAAGTGTGGAAATAAGCAAATTACCGTCGTACTCTCAAACCGGGACACCCGCGGCTGCGGGGTCCGTTCCCACGAGTTACGTTGTTCCGTGGGAGGTGTTGGTGCCACCCACGGGGCCGTTCGGGGGCTGTTTCGAGTTTTCACCCTCTAACGCCATGTTTTTAAGCCTAAGTGTGGAAATAAGCAAATTACCGTCGTACTCTCAAACCGGGACACCCGCGGCTGCGGGGTCAGTTCCTACGAGTTACGTTGGTCCCGTGGGAGGTGTTGGTGCCACCCACGGGGCCGTTCGGGGGCTGTTTCGAGTTCTCACCCTCTAACGCCATGTTAAGCCTAAGTGTA
The DNA here is from genome assembly GCA_949130495.1 of Sambucus nigra. Taxonomy (NCBI): domain Eukaryota; kingdom Viridiplantae; phylum Streptophyta; class Magnoliopsida; order Dipsacales; family Adoxaceae; genus Sambucus; species Sambucus nigra. Next base: position 498,685,587 of record OX422211.1, on the reverse strand, counting down.
GAAATAAGCAAATTACCGTCGTACTCTCAAACCGGGACACCCGCGGCTGCGGGGTCAGTTCCTACGAGTTACGTTGGTCCCGTGGGAGGTGTTGGTGCCACCCACGGGGCCGTTCGGGGGTTGTTTCGAGTTCTCACCCTCTAACGCCATGTTTTTAAGCCTAAGTGTGGAAATAAGCAAATTACCGTCGTACTCTCAAACCGGGACACCCGCGGCTGCGGGGTCCGTTCCCACGAGTTACGTTGGTCCCGTGGGAGGTGTTGGTGCCACCCACGGGGCCGTTCGGGGGCTGTTTCGCGTTCTCACCCTCTAACGCCATGTTTTTAAGCCTAAGTGTGGAAATAAGCAAATTATCATCGTACTCTCAAACCGGGACACCCGCGGCTGCGGGGTCAGTTCCTACGAGTTACGTTGGTCCCGTGGGAGGTGTTGGTGCCACCCACGGGGCCGTTCGGGGGCTGTTTCGAGTTCTCACCCTCTAACGCCATGTTTTTAAGCCTAAGTGTGGAAATAAGCAAATTACCGTCGTACTCTCAAACCGGGACACCCGCGGCTGCGGGGTCAGTTCCCACGAGTTACGTTGGTCCCGTGGGAGGTGTTAGTGCCACCCACGGGGCCGTTCGGGGGCTGTTTCGAGTTTTCACCCTCTAACGCCATGTTAAGGCTAAGTGTAGAAATAAGCAAATTACCGTCGTACTCTCAAACCGGGACACCCGCGGCTGCGGGGTCAGTTCCTACGAGTTACGTTGGTCCCGTGGGAGGTGTTGGTGCCACCCACGGGGCCGTTCGGGGGCTGTTTCGAGTTCTCACCCTCTAACGCCATGTTTTTAAGCCTAAGTGTGGAAATAAGAAAATTACCGTCGTACTCTCAAACCGGGACACCCGCGGCTGCGGGGTCCGTTCCCACGAGTTACGTTGGTCCCGTGGGAGGTGTTGGTGCCACCCACGGGGCCGTTCGGGGGCTGTTTCGAGTTCTCACCCTCTAACGCCATGTTTTTAAGCCTAAGTGTGGAAATAAGCAAATTACCGTCGTACTCTCAAACCGGCACACCCGCGGCTGCGGGGTCCGTTCCCACGAGTTACGTTGGTCCCGTGGGAGGTGTTAGTGCCACCCACGGGGCCGTTCGGGGGCTGTTTCGAGTTTTCACCCTCTAACGCCATGTTAAGCCTAAGTGTAGAAATAAGCAAATTACCGTCGTACTCTCAAACCGGGACACCCGCGGCTGCGGGGTCAGTTCCTACGAGTTACGTTGGTCCCGTGGGAGGTGTTGGTGCCACCCACGGGGCCGTTCGGGGGCTGTTTCGAGTTCTCACCCTCTAACGCCATGTTTTTAAGCCTAAGTGTGGAAATAAGCAAATTACCGTCGTACTCTCAAACCGGGACACCCGCGGCTGCGGGGTCCGTTCCCACGAGTTACGTTGGTCCCGTGGGAGGTGTTGGTGCCACCCACGGGGCCATTCGGGGGCTGTTTCGCGTTCTCACCCTCTAACGCCATGTTTTTAAGCCTAAGTGTGGAAATAAGCAAATTATCATCGTACTCTCAAACCGGGACACCCGCGGCTGCGGGGTCAGTTCCTACGAGTTACGTTGGTCCTGTGGGAGGTGTTGGTGCCACCCACGGGGCCGTTCGGGGGCTGTTTCGAGTTCTCACCCTCTAACGCCATGTTTTTAAGCCTAAGTGTGAAAATAAGCAAATTACCATCGTACTCTCAAACCGGGACACCCGCGGCTACGGCGTCCGTTCCCACGAGTTACGTTGGTCCCGTGGGAGGTGTTAGTGCCACCCACGGGGCCGTTCGGGGGCTGTTTCGAGTTTTCACCCTCTAACGCCATGTTAAGCCTAAGTGTAGAAATAAGCAAATTACCGTCGTACTCTCAAACCGGACCCCCGCGGCTGCGGGGTCAGTTCCTACGAGTTACGTTGGTCCCGTGGGAGGTGTTGGTGCCACCCACGGGGCCGTTCGGGGGCTGTTTCGAGTTCTCACCCTCTAACGCCATGTTTTTAAGCCTAAGTGTGGAAATAAGCAAATTACCATCGTACTCTCAAACCGGGACACCCGCGGCTGCGGGGTCCGTTCCCACGAGTTACGTTGGTCCCGTGGGAGGTGTTGGTGCCACCCACGGGGCCGTTCGGGGGCTGTTTCGCGTTCTCACCCTCTAACGCCATGTTTTTAAGCCTAAGTGTGGAAATAAGCAAATTATCATCGTACTCTCAAACTGGGACACCCGCGGCTGCGGGGTCAGTTCCTACGAGTTACGTTGGTCCCGTGGGAGGTGTTGGTGCCACCCACGGGGCCGTTCGGGGGCTGTTTCGAGTTCTCACCCTCTAACGCCATGTTTTTAAGCCTAAGTGTGGAAATAAGCAAATTACCGTCGTACTCTCAAACCGGGACACCCGCGGCTGCGGCGTCCGTTCCCACGAGTTACGTTGGTCCCGTGGGAGGTGTTAGTGCCACCCACGGGGCCGTTCGGGGGCTGTTTCGAGTTTTCACCCTCTAACGCCATGTTAAGCCTAAGTGTAGAAATAAGCAAATTACCGTCGTACTCTCAAACCGGGACACCCGCGGCTGCGGGGTCAGTTCCTACGAGTTACGTTGGTCCCGTGGGAGGTGTTGGTGCCACCCACGGGGCCGTTCGGGGGCTGTTTCGAGTTCTCACCCTCTAACGCCATGTTTTTAAGCCTAAGTGTGGAAATAAGCAAATTACCGTCGTACTCTCAAACCGGGACACCCGCGGCTGCGGGGTCCGTTCCCACGAGTTACGTTGTTCCGTGGGAGGTGTTGGTGCCACCCACGGGGCCGTTCGGGGGCTGTTTCGAGTTTTCACCCTCTAACGCCATGTTTTTAAGCCTAAGTGTGGAAATAAGCAAATTACCGTCGTACTCTCAAACCGGGACACCCGCGGCTGCGGGGTCAGTTCCTACGAGTTACGTTGGTCCCGTGGGAGGTGTTGGTGCCACCCACGGGGCCGTTCGGGGGCTGTTTCGAGTTCTCACCCTCTAACGCCATGTTAAGCCTAAGTGTAGAAATAAGCAAATTACCGTCGTACTCTCAAACCGGGACACCCGCGGCTGCGGGGTCAGTTCCTACGAGTTACGTTGGTCCCGTGGGAGGTGTTGGTGCCACCCACGGGGCCGTTCGGGGGTTGTTTCGAGTTCTCACCCTCTAACGCCATGTTTTTAAGCCTAAGTGTGGAAATAAGCAAATTACCGTCGTACTCTCAAACCGGGACACCCGCGGCTGCGGGGTCCGTTCCCACGAGTTACGTTGGTCCCGTGGGAGGTGTTGGTGCCACCCACGGGGCCGTTCGGGGGCTGTTTCGCGTTCTCACCCTCTAACGCCATGTTTTTAAGCCTAAGTGTGGAAATAAGCAAATTATCATCGTACTCTCAAACCGGGACACCCGCGGCTGCGGGGTCAGTTCCTACGAGTTACGTTGGTCCCGTGGGAGGTGTTGGTGCCACCCACGGGGCCGTTCGGGGGCTGTTTCGAGTTCTCACCCTCTAACGCCATGTTTTTAAGCCTAAGTGTGGAAATAAGCAAATTACCGTCGTACTCTCAAACCGGGACACCCGCGGCTGCGGGGTCAGTTCCCACGAGTTACGTTGGTCCCGTGGGAGGTGTTAGTGCCACCCACGGGGCCGTTCGGGGGCTGTTTCGAGTTTTCACCCTCTAACGCCATGTTAAGGCTAAGTGTAGAAATAAGCAAATTACCGTCGTACTCTCAAACCGGGACACCCGCGGCTGCGGGGTCAGTTCCTACGAGTTACGTTGGTCCCGTGGGAGGTGTTGGTGCCACCCACGGGGCCGTTCGGGGGCTGTTTCGAGTTCTCACCCTCTAACGCCATGTTTTTAAGCCTAAGTGTGGAAATAAGAAAATTACCGTCGTACTCTCAAACCGGGACACCCGCGGCTGCGGGGTCCGTTCCCACGAGTTACGTTGGTCCCGTGGGAGGTGTTGGTGCCACCCACGGGGCCGTTCGGGGGCTGTTTCGAGTTCTCACCCTCTAACGCCATGTTTTTAAGCCTAAGTGTGGAAATAAGCAAATTACCGTCGTACTCTCAAACCGGCACACCCGCGGCTGCGGGGTCCGTTCCCACGAGTTACGTTGGTCCCGTGGGAGGTGTTAGTGCCACCCACGGGGCCGTTCGGGGGCTGTTTCGAGTTTTCACCCTCTAACGCCATGTTAAGCCTAAGTGTAGAAATAAGCAAATTACCGTCGTACTCTCAAACCGGGACACCCGCGGCTGCGGGGTCAGTTCCTACGAGTTACGTTGGTCCCGTGGGAGGTGTTGGTGCCACCCACGGGGCCGTTCGGGGGCTGTTTCGAGTTCTCACCCTCTAACGCCATGTTTTTAAGCCTAAGTGTGGAAATAAGCAAATTACCGTCGTACTCTCAAACCGGGACACCCGCGGCTGCGGGGTCCGTTCCCACGAGTTACGTTGGTCCCGTGGGAGGTGTTGGTGCCACCCACGGGGCCATTCGGGGGCTGTTTCGCGTTCTCACCCTCTAACGCCATGTTTTTAAGCCTAAGTGTGGAAATAAGCAAATTATCATCGTACTCTCAAACCGGGACACCCGCGGCTGCGGGGTCAGTTCCTACGAGTTACGTTGGTCCTGTGGGAGGTGTTGGTGCCACCCACGGGGCCGTTCGGGGGCTGTTTCGAGTTCTCACCCTCTAACGCCATGTTTTTAAGCCTAAGTGTGAAAATAAGCAAATTACCATCGTACTCTCAAACCGGGACACCCGCGGCTACGGCGTCCGTTCCCACGAGTTACGTTGGTCCCGTGGGAGGTGTTAGTGCCACCCACGGGGCCGTTCGGGGGCTGTTTCGAGTTTTCACCCTCTAACGCCATGTTAAGCCTAAGTGTAGAAATAAGCAAATTACCGTCGTACTCTCAAACCGGACCCCCGCGGCTGCGGGGTCAGTTCCTACGAGTTACGTTGGTCCCGTGGGAGGTGTTGGTGCCACCCACGGGGCCGTTCGGGGGCTGTTTCGAGTTCTCACCCTCTAACGCCATGTTTTTAAGCCTAAGTGTGGAAATAAGCAAATTACCGTCGTACTCTCAAACCGGGACACCCGCGGCTGCGGGGTCCGTTCCCACGAGTTACGTTGGTCCCGTGGGAGGTGTTGGTGCCACCCACGGGGCCGTTCGGGGGCTGTTTCGCGTTCTCACCCTCTAACGCCATGTTTTTAAGCCTAAGTGTGGAAATAAGCAAATTATCATCGTACTCTCAAACCGGGACACCCGCGGCTGCGGGGTCAGTTCCTACGAGTTACGTTGGTCCCGTGGGAGGTGTTGGTGCCACCCATGGGGCCGTTCGGGGGCTGTTTCGAGTTCTCACCCTCTAACGCCATGTTTTTAAGCCTAAGTGTGGAAATAAGCAAATTACCGTCGTACTCTCAAACCGGGACACCCGCGGCTGCGGCGTCCGTTCCCACGAGTTACGTTGGTCCCGTGGGAGGTGTTAGTGCCACCCACGGGGCCGTTCGGGGGCTGTTTCGAGTTTTCACCCTCTAACGCCATGTTAAGCCTAATTGTAGAAATAAGCAAATTACCGTCGTACTCTCAAACCGGGACACCCGCGGCTGCGGGGTCAGTTCCTACGAGTTGCGTTGGTCCCGTGGGAGGTGTTGGTGCCACCCACGGGGCCGTTCGGGGGCTGTTTCGAGTTCTCACCCTCTAACGCCATGTTTTTAAGCCTAAGTGTGGAAATAAGCAAATTACCGTCGTACTCTCAAACCGGGACACCCGCGGCTGCGGGGTCAGTTCCTACGAGTTACGTTGGTCCCGTGGGAGGTGTTGGTGCCACCCACGGGGCCGTTCGGGGGCTGTTTCGAGTTCTCACCCTCTAACGCCATGTTTTTAAGCCTAAGTGTGGAAATAAGCAAATTACCGTCGTACTCTCAAACCGGGACACCCGCGGCTGCGGGGTCCGTTCCCACGAGTTACGTTGGTCCCGTGGGAGGTGTTGGTGCCACCCACGGGGCCGTTCGGGGGCTGTTTCGAGTTCTCACCCTCTAACGCCATGTTTTTAAGCCTAAGTGTGGAAATAAGCAAATTACCGTCGTACTCTCAAACCGGGACACCCGCGGCTGCGGGGTCAGTTCCTACGAGTTACGTTGGTCCCGTGGGAGGTGTTGGTGCCACCCACGGGGCCGTTCGGGGGCTGTTTCGAGTTCTCACCCTCTAACGCCATGTTTTTAAGCCTAAGTGTGGAAATAAGCAAATTACCGTCGTACTCTCAAATCGGGACACCCGCGGCTGCGGGGTCCGTTCCCACGAGTTACGTTGGTCCCGTGGGAGGTGTTAGTGCCACCCACGGGGCCGTTCGGGGGCTGTTTCGAGTTTTCACCCTCTAACGCCATGTTAAGCCTAAGTGTAGAAATAAGCAAATTACCGTCGTACTCTCAAACCGGGACACCCGCGGCTGCGGGGTCAGTTCCTACGAGTTACGTTGGTCCCGTGGGAGGTGTTGGTGCCACCCACGGGGCCGTTCGGGGGCTGTTTCGAGTTCTCACCCTCTAACGCCATGTTTTTAAGCCTAAGTGTGGAAATAAGCAAATTACCGTCGTACTCTCAAACCGGGACACCCGCGGCTGCGGCGTCCGTTCCCACGAGTTACGTTGGTCCCGTGGGAGGTGTTAGTGCCACCCACGGGGCCGTTCGGGGGCTGTTTCGAGTTTTCACCCTCTAACGCCATGTTAAGCCTAAGTGTAGAAATAAGCAAATTACCGTCGTACTCTCAAACCGGGACACCCGCGGCTGCGGGGTCAGTTCCTACGAGTTACGTTGGTCCCGTGGGAGGTGTTGGTGCCACCCACGGGGCCGTTCGGGGGCTGTTTCGAGTTCTCACCCTCTAACGCCATGTTTTTAAGCCTAAGTGTGGAAATAAGCAAATTACCGTCGTACTCTCAAACCGGGACACCCGCGGCTGCGGGGTCAGTTCCTACGAGTTACGTTGGTCCCGTGGGAGGTGTTGGTGCCACCCACGGGGCCGTTCGGGGGCTGTTTCGAGTTCTCACCCTCTAACGCCATGTTTTTAAGCCTAAGTGTGGAAATAAGCAAATTACCGTCGTACTCTCAAACCGGGACACCCGCGGCTGCGGGGTCCGTTCCCACGAGTTACGTTGGTCCCGTGGGAGGTGTTGGTGCCACCCACGGGGCCGTTCGGGGGCTGTTTCGAGTTCTCACCCTCTAACGCCATGTTTTTAAGCCTAAGTGTGGAAATAAGCAAATTACCGTCGTACTCTCAAACCGGGACACCCGCGGCTGCGGGGTCAGTTCCTACGAGTTACGTTGGTCCCGTGGGAGGTGTTGGTGCCACCCACGGGGCCGTTCGGGGGCTGTTTCGAGTTCTCACCCTCTAACGCCATGTTTTTAAGCCTAAGTGTGGAAATAAGCAAATTACCGTCGTACTCTCAAATCGGGACACCCGCGGCTGCGGGGTCCGTTCCCACGAGTTACGTTGGTCCCGTGGGAGGTGTTAGTGCCACCCACGGGGCCGTTCGGGGGCTGTTTCGAGTTTTCACCCTCTAACGCCATGTTAAGCCTAAGTGTAGAAATAAGCAAATTACCATCGTACTCTCAAACCGGGACACCCGCGGCTGCGGGGTCAGTTCCTACGAGTTACGTTGGTCCCGTGGGAGGTGTTGGTGCCACCCACGGGGCCGTTCGGGGGCTGTTTCGAGTTCTCACCCTCTAACGCCATGTTTTTAAGCCTAAGTGTGGAAATAAGCAAATTACCGTCATACTCTCAAACCGGGACACCCGCGGCTGCGGGGTCCGTTCCCACGAGTTACGTTGGTCCCGTGGGAGGTGTTGGTGCCACCCACGGGGCCGTTCGGGGGCTGTTTCGCGTTCTCACCCTCTAACGCCATGTTTTTAAGCCTAAGTGTGGAAATAAGCAAATTATCATCGTACTCTCAAACCGGGACACCCGCGGCTGCGGGGTCAGTTCCTACGAGTTACGTTGGTCCCGTGGGAGGTGTTGGTGCCACCCACGGGGCCGTTCGGGGGCTGTTTCGAGTTCTCACCCTCTAACGCCATGTTTTTAAGCCTAAGTGTGGAAATAAGCAAATTACCGGCGTACTCTCAAACCGGGACACCCGCGGCTGCGGCGTCCGTTCCCACGAGTTACGTTGGTCCCGTGGGAGGTGTTAGTGCCACCCACGGGGCCGTTCGGGGGCTGTTTCGAGTTTTCACCCTCTAACGCCATGTTAAGCCTAAGTGTAGAAATAAGCAAATTACCGTCGTACTCTCAAACCGGGACACCCGCGGCTGCGGGGTCAGTTCCTACGAGTTACGTTGGTCCCGTGGGAGGTGTTGGTGCCACCCACGGGGCCGTTCGGGGGCTGTTTCGAGTTCTCACCCTCTAACGCCATGTTTTTAAGCCTAAGTGTGGAAATAAGCAAATTACCGTCGTACTCTCAAACCGGGACACCCGCGGCTGCGGGGTCCATTCCCACGAGTTACGTTGGTCCCGTGGGAGGTGTTGGTGCCACCCACGGGGCCGTTCGGGGGCTGTTTCGCGTTCTCACCCTCTAACGCCATGTTTTTAAGCCTAAGTGTGGAAATAAGCAAATTATCATCGTACTCTCAAACCAGGACACCCGCGGCTGCGGGGTCAGTTCCTACGAGTTACGTTGGTCCCGTGGGAGGTGTTGGTGCCACCCACGGGGCCGTTCGGGGGCTGTTTCGAGTTCTCACCCTCTAACGCCATGTTTTTAAGCCTAAGTGTGGAAATAAGCAAATTACCGTCGTACTCTCAAACCGGGACACCCGCGGCTGCGGCGTCCGTTCCCACGAGTTACGTTGGTCCCGTGGGAGGTGTTAGTGCCACCCACGGGGCCGTTCGGGGGCTGTTTCGAGTTTTCACCCTCTAACGCCATGTTAAGCCTAAGTGTAGAAATAAGCAAATTACCGTCGTACTCTCAAACCGGGACACCCGCGGCTGCGGGGTCAGTTCCTACGAGTTACGTTGGTCCCGTGGGAGGTGTTGGGGCCACCCACGGGGCCGTTCGGGGGCTATTTTGAGGTGGTTTAGGGTTGCGAGGTTAATGGCTGTAACGAGGGGTTGGGGATGTACATCGGTTCGAGGATTTGGGGTAAAAGTGGTGCGGGTAAATGATAAGGGTGGGTGAAATGGGGTGGAAGGATGGAAATAGGAGGTCGGGTGGGGGTTTGAAGTAGGTATGAAACCCGTAAAAGGATGTGGATCATTTTGGGGGTCGGGTGGGTGAAATGAGGTGGACCCCTAAAAAGAATTAGCGGGATTGGGGGCTGTGTAGTGTAGGGGCTGAATTGGGCTAGGTTGAGGGACGGGAGTTTGTGGATGAGAGGTGTGAACGAGCTGGTTAGGGTCTGGGGCAGATCTGCCGGAATATGGGTATTTTCCGGGGACATGAAGGTAGGGGCTGCCATTGGAAGAAGGCCGGGGAGCTGCGAAGGGGTCGGAAGTGGTTGGGGGGATTTCGGGAGGCTGTCCTGGGTCAGATGCAGGCTGGGGGGTTATTTTTTTGGGCTCGGGAGGTGCGTCGGCAGGGGTAAGGTGGGCGCAAGTTTCAGGCGATGGAGGGAGGGTGGGTGCGAAGGCGGTCATGTCAGGGTGTTTGCATAGGGGGGCGGTTACGGCAGCAGGTGGGCTGGGGTGGGCAGCATATATATGCAGCAGTTGGCATATATATGCATATATATGCTGCATATATATGCAGCATATATATGCATATATATGCAGCACTGCATATATATGCATATATATGCAGCAGTTATATGGCTGCATATATATGCACTTCCTCCTTTTTCAACAGTCCACACAAGCACACGCACGCACACACTCACACGCGCACACAAACACACGCACGCACGCACGCACGCAATCCCCACCTTTGCCATGCCCTGCATTTTACTCCCGAAAAAAATTATGTAATAGCCTCACATCCCATGTCAGAAAATTTTGGTAGAGGGGCTGCCAGGATAAAAATGGTATATACTGGATTAGTTGGGATACGGTAGTTTTTCCCAAGGTGGAGGGGGGGATGGGATTTAGAGATTTCAAAAGTTTTAACCGAGGTTTGCTTGCAAACATGTGCTGGAGAATTATGAAAAACCTTAATTCCTTGTGTTCTAAAATCCTCAAAAATATTTACTTCCCTAATTGTTTGTTCTTAGAAGCAAAAACGGGCCACAGACCATCTAAGGTGTGGAGCAGTCTTATGGAAGGCAATGATCTTCTTTAATCAGGTCTAAGATGGCGTATTGGCAATGGTGAGTGCGTGAACATCTGGGTGGACGTGTGAGTCCCCACAATTCCCAGCGGAAAAATCTCCTCCCGTAGGGCCAGGAGATGGAATCTATCAAACACATCTCGTTTCGATGCAAAGTGGCTTAAAAAATCTGGAGCTTGTGTGGACTGTTGAAAAAGGAGGAAGTGCTTCAAATTATTTTGGATTTTATCACCAATATGCACACACTCACACGCGCACACAAACACACGCACGCACGCACGCACACTCTCACTACATATATGCATATGCATATATGCATACATGCCGCGTCCCCTCCCCCCTTCCCCACTCACACACACACACACACACACACACAAACACACACACACACACACACACGCACACGCACACACACACGCGCGCGCCCCCTGCCCGTCCCCTCCCCCCTTCCCACTCACACGCGCACACACACAAACATGCACACACGCACACACACAATCCGGGAGCGCCATGACTACACGGTCGGTTCCTACGACTTACATTGGTCCCGTGCGAGATGTTCGTGACTCTTGCGGGACCGTTTTGTGGGTGTTTTATGTTTTCACCGTTCGATGGCTATTTTAAGGCTGTTTTACGTGTTCAAAAGTTATCCAAACCCAAAATAATTAAAAAATTGAATCAATGCATATTTAACCTTAAAATAAAGTTCATCATAGGTCTATCCATTACCTGGATATTTTGTTACACCCAACGCCAATCAGAACCTTCTCTATGCCAGCAGCGATGCAATTTCAGATTATGTTTGATAGTAGTTCGACCCCAACATCAATGTATCCTATGACAGTGAAAAAATAATGAATTTTTTGCAAACAGTTATGTTCAATTAAAAAAATGGTAGAACCAAAAAATAGCGGGACATTACACTTAAAAGTAGATGAAATTCATAAATTAATGTAAAGTGCTAATACAATGTCAATATCATAATAGGATACAAATAAGATTGATGAGGATAAAATAATATTTTGATACTCAATCTTCCTCTAAATCAACTAAAAGATCCTTCAAATTAGGGTTGTCATCAAGAGCTGACTGGAACTCTTTTGGAGCCTTTAATGCGTCTACTTCAGTAGTCATACCCTTTGGTGCATGCACAACAATAGACCAATTGCCATCGTTTATGCACTTCGAGTAGAATACCTTCTTTACATTCTGAAAGGCACAAATAAAAGGCTCGTCGACTATGCGGTCTTTAGTCTTCAGCTTTGATAAATCTACCATAATAAGTTTGGAGTCGGGATCAACTTTGCAAGCATTCGTTGTATCCTCCACCTTTACCCAATCACAATAGAATACGGTTTCTGTGAAATCCAAGTAATCAAGTTCTAGGATTTGTTGAATTATCCCATAATAGGTTAGCACCGTATTCTTTGGATTTTTATCACTTTTGCTAGCGATACAGGTGGTCAAGGCAGAAATTGATATTCCACTGTTTTGCGTCAAAAGCTTTTCCTCATATGGATATGAAATGAAATCAAAACCGTTGGTGCGGAATTTCTTAAACTCTTTTGCACGAAAACTAGGACCTTTTGCTAGGCGTGCAAGTCTGGAAGAGACATCACCTCTTTTTAGAAGCTGCATTTATTAATGAATTTGTATTAGGGCATGTTTTTACCACACATGAATAAATAACCGCACACATAAGATGTGAAAAGTACCTCTTTTGACACCCATGCCCTAAAGTCAGTTGTCGTCCAATTTCTCCTTTGATTTTGGATAATTTCGTTCTCGTACTTCCTACCGAAAAATTATAGAGTTTAGATCATAAAATAAAAAATACATATAATCAAAGAAGAAGAATTCAGTAGATACTCACTCTCTCCAGTCTTGGACTTCATCTTGCGATTCGAAGACATGACGAGTTGCTTGCTCGTATTGTAGGTTTGTGAGTTTCACCTCTTTAGGGTTCCCAAACGATAATTCGTCCTCAAACTCGTCAGGTTCCTCTATCACTCGTTCTCCACGAGGATTAAACCTCCTCACCTCTTGTTCTGGCATATGTTCCCTAGCGTATAGCGATGATTCCACCGTTACGTATTCTTCAGCAATTGACCCTCCAATATACCGTGTATTCTTTACATAATCTTTGAAGGTTTTCATCAAGCGCTCAAAAGGATACATCCAACGATACCTCACGGGACCACATAATAAAGCTTCATCGCATAAATGCACAAGCAGGTGGATACTGATATCGAAGAATGACGGAGGAAAATATTTCTCTAACACACAAACTGCCTCGGCTAAAGTTGATTTCGCAGCTTTAATGTGTCTTCTGTTTACCACTTTTGCACAAAGTAGGGTAAAACACAAACTGATTTGCATAATTGCCCGACGGAGATCTTTGTGTTCAGAGAAGCAATGCCGAAATAACAACGGGATTAATTGGATGATTACGTGCCAGTCGTGAGACTTGCACTGTTTCAAGTCATTTGCTTGGTAGTTTACTACCCTACGTAAATTACCAGAATAACCGGTTGGAGTCTTCAAGTTGAAAGTAGTCAAAGTGAAAGCAGTGGGGGGGATAGAAATTCTTCCTGTCGTTGGATCATTTTTTAACCACAGTCTCTTCTTTATTTTCATATCCTGTAGATCTCGGCGGGCACGCTCTCCATCTTTGGAATGAGATCCACCCAGACATGTTCCTATCAAATGTTCTGCAACATTCTTCTCTGTGTGCATCACATCAATTATATGCCTTACACGATGATCTTTCCAATACGGCAAATCAAAAAATATTAATCGCCTGGACCATGGCTTCGCTTTACTAGGGTCGTTCGGATCCTCCCTAGCTTTACGCTTCAGGTTTACAAACTGGGGGTGTTTGCCTACATACCTATTCCCCGCAGTCGCAGCCACCGCCTTCTCCTCAATTTGCTGACCAGAAAGTCGACTAGGTGCCGTTCTTCGCTCGTGACCGACAGGCAAAAAGTTAGACTTGTCGTTCCTAAAAGGGTGACTGGTCGGCAGAAATCTACGATGACCCGTGTAACTCAACTTACCACTATGTTTTAACCAACAGGCTTCAGTTTCCTCCCCACATATGGGACATCCATAATAACCATGAACATTACAACCGGACAAGGTCCCATAAGCAGGAAGATCGTGGATCGCCCACATCACCATTGCTTTAAGTGTGAACTCTTCACCCTTATGAGAATCGAACGCCGTCACGCCTTTATCCCACAACTCTTTAAGTTCTTCGATTAATGGTGCTAAGAATATATCAATATCATCACTGGGAGCCTTAGGCCCGAGTATCAACAGATATAACAATGTGAACTCCTTTCTCATGCATAACGTCGGAGGAAGACTTAAAGGCGCCATAAGAACTGGCCAATAACTCTGACTAGTACTTAATTTACCGAAAGGGTTAAACCCATCGGTTGAGATTGCAAGACGAACGTTGCGCGGTTCCTTTGCAAATTCATGGTGTTGTGCATTTGAAATTTGCCAGATGAGTGAATCAACCGGATGACGCATCAAATTCCCACCCACCTCGCATCGAGCATGCCATGTCATGGCCTCCGCTATCCACGGTACAGTAAAAAAACGTTTTAACCGTGGCCCAAGTGGAAAATACTTCAAAACCTTTTGTGGGACTTGCGAGCACTTGCGATTTTTTGCATGTTTGTCATTTCCATTCTCACAAACCATATATCTAGGCTCACTGCATACAGGACATTCATCCTTCTCTTCGTGCTCATTCCGGTACAATATGCAATCATACTTGCAAGCATGAATAGATTTGTATTTCAAACCTAAACCCTTCAAACTCTTCTTCATGGTAGGATAATTGTCTGGTAACATGTTCTCTTTTGGGAGAATTTCTTTAACCCACTTAAGAATTCCGGTTACGCTGTTTCCAGACAAACCAAATTGACTCTTCAAATTATGCAAACCAATCATTGCATATAATACCGAGTGATCTTCATCGCAATCTTTATACAACGGTCTAGCCGCATCTGCTTTCAACCGTATGTATTCCCGATCTCCTAGTAGTTCAGCATCAATTTGTTCATTTACTTGGTCATAATGCACATTGTTTGTATCCATAGGTTGGTGGTTTTGTTGGTTGTGGAGTCCGTAAGCATCATCAATTAAGTCGGTCAATGGACGTTGTGTTGGTGAATCATGTACCACTTCTACTCCTTGAGGTTCCGTTACACCGTCGGCTCCCGGTAATTCTTCTGGAACATAAGGTACAACTTTTTCACCATGGTATGTCCATATTATATAGTCTTGACAGATTCCCCACTTTAGTAAATGCAACTCAACAACTTCCAATGACTTATATTTTCCGTTAATACAATGAGTGCACGGACACGGAATCTTCTCACTTTTAAGATTTTTGGAAGCATATTTAACAAATTCATAAACGCCCTTTACATGATTAATTGATATCCGGTTAGTCTCTCCCATCCACTCTTTGTATTGTGGGAAATCCATGTAATAATCTTCAAATTTCAGTCCTGTGGTAATAGGTTAAAAAATATTATTACAACTGAAACAGAAAGAATATTCTTACGACTGAAACAAAAAAAATATCATTCCATACGAAACAAAACCAATATTCTTACAACTGAAACAAAACCAATATTCTTACAACTGAAGCAAAACCAATATTCTTACAACTAAAACAAAAAAAAATTATTACAACTGAAACGAAAGAAAATATTATTAAACCTTGGCCAACAGATAAAGTGGCCAAGTAATAAAAGATTTTGCATAATTCCTCAATTCCATCCCATCCCCGCTGTTAACGTACACAGGTACATCTCCGCAGCCGTTGTATATTTCATCGACCATTATTTTAGCCTCACCCTTCTCCAAAGGTCGGCGATGTACTAGAGTCCCCCTTTCCCTGGAGATGAGTATGCACACGCCAACAAACCTCGAATTGCTCATGTCCTTGATATAGTACTCTTCGCCATAGTCACCGTGAGCTGTTGACGATGATCCGAGCCCCGTGATTGGAGGATGAGGCATTTGAGAGGGGAATGTTGGAGGGGAAGGATGTGTGAAATCTTGAGGAGGCATTGGGGGCCTATAACTTTCAATAAGATTCACAAGTTTCCCAATTTGATTGTTCAATAATCCCAGGGAATTTTTAAGGTCATGGACATCCCCATCGGTCTTCTGTTGGTGCTCCTTTTGGGATGAGATATAATTCTTGACCGAAGATAGCTCGTCCACAAGAGGTGCAATGTGTTGAAGTTTTGTTTTTGGCATATGTGAGCCAACGCCTCTCGTCCTCCCCCTTTTGTCCTTTCCAAAGGTCTTAGTCAGGGCATCATTTTCAAGGTCAAAGTCATCAGTAGGGCACGAATCTGATTGACTGCTGATGGCCTCTATTGATTCCAGTGTCTTAGCCAACTGCAGGGGGAATTTATTATCTTTGTCCCGTCGAGCATGAAGGAATAAGTTGGATCGATTTGGGTTTTTACCGGCATCTGGACCATCTTTTGTCCTACTCTCCCATTCATTCTTCAAATCCTCATATGATTTGGATCCCAGCCAATGGATATCAGTTTTTTGTGCCCTATTTTTTTTGTTTTGCTCCCTCTGGACCAACTTGTTTTCCTTCGCCTCATTCTCCAAAAACTTATTCCACTGATCCACCGGCATTTCAACATTGGGAGGCACTTTCTCTTTCAAAGCCAAAATATCGGAGCTCGCTACCTCTTTCGGGAAATGTTTCTTCCGAAGGTTTCTCCTGTATGTCCTCAATCCTTCAGCAACCCGAGATAGAACCTTATTCTTGGAACGGTCAGGAAATGAGAAATGCTTGCAAAGTTGGTTATATATGTCATCTTTGACAGATTGATCAACAAGGTTCCAATTATCTGGTCCACCGACTCCCACGTTCATTTTTCCCAGCGACAAACACCGGGCTTTAAAGTTCAGCACGTCACTCCTATCACCCATCGGGTTATTCCCGAGAAGGGAGAATCCAATAGGCTTCTTTTCATTTGAGCGGGAGGCATCATGAGTGTTGGATTGGGGCGTTAAAGCAACGGGAGTGCCGGATTGGGGTGTAGGAGCACTTGGGGTTGGACTTGGTGAGGAGTGAACCATTGGTGGAGTTGTGAATTGCTCAGCCATTGGTGTTGAGAATTCGGGTTCTGCAGAAGATGGTGAACCTCGTTGTGGTGTCACATCGGCACTTGGTACCCTAGGGTTGTTTCCTCTCGACATTATCTACAAAAATTAAAAAATATGAGTGACTAAATAATTATAGTAATATGAAATTATAACTAATTAATCAAGCTTAATTAGTTTTAGATATATAAATAGATAGATAGATACCTTTTCAAAGTAAGACTTTAGAATAAGTTCAATGTGTCTGATCTCCATCCATTCGGTATTAGTTTTTAAGAACCTATAAATTTTTGCACGTGGCCAACTAGAAGGAAGGGTATCTATGATTGATGTGTAGATGTCAGTGACATGAACTCGGAATCCCCTATTTCTCAACTTGTTGGCAAGATTCAATTTTACGTGCATGTGGCGCGAGACATCACAGTCTATGTCAATGCTCTCTGTACGCAGTTGTATCCATAACGGGTGGATTTTTTTTTCCGCCTTCTCCAACAACGTAACCAAGGTCAGGGCTATGTCGGGATTATGTGTGTGAAATATATTTTGTATAACGTCATCCCAGTTTTCTGGTAGAGAAAATAGAATACGATCGAACAAGTAATCTTGCTGGATATCAAATCCATGATTTATAAGGTAGTTAAATTGTTCGATCTTTTTATTTCCGTACCTATAAATAGGAGTACCCTCTATATGACGCACGCTAATAAAAGAGTTATGTGTGCGGTCTAATTGCAACCTGTCCCACTCTTGTTGACAGTATTTATCACTGTGCCTCATTTTTCCTGAGAAAAGTAGTATCCAACAAATTTTATAACATATACATTTATCGACACTAGTATCAATTCAATAAATTCAACATAGTATCCAACACGACATGCATATAACCCCCAATATAGTATGATGGCACGCATATAACCCCCTATAAAATCCCACGAGGTAGATGTAATTTTTTTTTTTACTTATTAAGAATCCATTTAATAATATTTTGTCAAAAAAAATATAATGTCTAGGGTTATATTTTGAATAATATTTTGTCAAAAAAAAAAATCCCAATACAATGTCTAGGGTTTATTGAAATAAAATGTCTAGGGTTTATTGAAATAAAATACAATTTGTTTGTAGTTACACACATAAACACACATACACACATACATATAAACATAAATCTATACATACACACACATATATACAAATCTATACATACACACACACATATAAACATAAATCTATACATACACACACATATATACAAATCTATACATACACACACATAAATCTATACATACACACACATATACACACATATACTAACACAATGAGAATCGAAATGCACGAGAATCGAAATGAGGGATGGAAATCGCACAAATAAACACACAATACCTTTCTGAGCCAAAATCTCAAGGATGGAAATCGCACAAATCGCCTAGGGCTTTAGACACTGACCTCGATCGACAGAAATGAAATGAGGGAGGCGCGATTCTTTTTTTTAAGGACTGAACCTGGTCACGGCCAACCACCGTGACCCACCATGCGCGACCCTTAAATGAAACTCGACTGCTGCTCGATTGAACCTCGTCACGGCCCAGAGCCGTGACCCCCAGTGCGCAACCTGCAAACCATCACCACCACTGCTCGAATGAGGGATGGTCACGGTCTAAAGCCGTGACCCATACAAGGAAATGGTCACGACCCTCAGCCGTGACCCGTGACCCCCATTGCGCAACCTGCAAACCATCACCACCACTGCTCGAATGAAGGATGGTCACGGCCTAAAGCCGTGACCCATACCCAGAAATGGTCAGGGTCTTCGGCCGTGACCCTAAATGTGTGTGTTATTTACTTCGTCGTGCCTTTGGTCACGGACTTGGGCCGTGACCCCATCCGCGACCAGTTTGGAGGGAATTTTGGCGCGAATTTGGCGCCAAGATGGTCACGGCCTGGTCACGGCTCAAGTCCGTGACCCACAGTGGTCAGGGACTTGGGCCGTGACCACTTTCAAAGCATCCATGGTCTAGTGTGATAATAAATATGGTCACGCCCAAAACAGCCTTGGTCATGGCCCAAGTCCGCGACCAACGGGTCGCGGACTTGGGCCGTGACCAACTCGGCGTGACCATTCGCAGGATTTGGTGTAGTGATAATAATTATACAGAGACCCTTCTCTCATTTTTTCCCTCCTCTTTGCCAAAAATACAAAAAAAAACATTTCCCCCCTTTTCATTGAAAATGTCAAAAACATTTCTCCTCCTTTTTACCAAAAGTGTCAAAGACTTTTTCTCCTCCTTTTCATCAAAATATCAAAAACATATTTCCATATTTGCCAAAAATATGAAAAACATTGCCCCTCTTCTTTAACAAAACAATTCTTTGTTCTCTTTTTCATAAATAAATTTGAATTTTTTTCCTTTTTAGATCCATCGCATACTCAATTCCTAGCTTGGCTCCCTATTGGCTTTGGTCTTCCATCAAATTGCCTCGAAGCTCTGTCAGTTCCCCTACAACTTCATTTGAGTCCAGAATCAACCTTCACCTGTCCTCCATGGAAAACACCGATCAAGCACCAAAAGTACAGCCTGATCAGATGGAAATCTTGGTCCAAATTGGTGTCAAGATTGACAATTTTCAAATCGAGGTTCATGAGATGCTGCAAAATTGAATCCCAGTCCCAAAGAACCCGAGGTTCTCTTTCCTCGTGCCATGGTTCCACCTGCTCCTGAGCCTGTTTGGGTCCTGAAAGAATATCAACACGCTCCACATGCCCCACCAGCTAATGGGACACTGCTAGCTCAGCTCCCTATGCCAAACCTTGCCCAGCCAGGGGCTGACCTGCCATTACTCGTTGATCTCAAGAAGGAAAAATTAAATAAGGTCAAGTAAGACCTCAAGCTTTTGTGGAAGAAGTTTGCACAAGTTAAGATATTTGGCAACTACATACACTAAGCTCACATGTCTCCCTACCCTAAATTAAGATTGCTAGAGAAATTTAAGATGTTAGCCATCGAGAAGTTTGGGGGAAGTGGGCCCCCAATTATTTACCTTCGCATCTAGCACTGACCCATGACTATCCTTAGTGTCTCTCAAGGTAAAATGGCCCAGATGTTCCAATAAACTTTGAAGGACAATGCTCTTTATTAGTTCCTATCCCTTGAAGAATCCCGAATCCACAGTTGGGAAGATGTCGCCCTAGAATTCATGTCACTATACGAGCGTAATGAAGAAATAGAGGTTTCACGCCGTGATATAGAGCTTCTCAAGCAGAACCCTAGAGAAATTTTCAGCAACTTCATAGCAAGATTAAGAGAGAAAGATGCAACCATAACTTAATATCCCTCCGAAGAATAATAAGTCAGCATAATGAAGAAGAATTTCTTGCCCCATATCAGAACAACTATGGGAGGATAATATTACCCATACTTTCGAGCTCTCCAGGAAGCAGGTGTGGAGATTGAAGAAAGTGTTACCAAGACAGAAGCCAAGCCAAAAAAAAGTTTCCGAACAGTTCACTCCTTAAAAGTATGAGAAGTTTGCCAATGCCATAGTATCAACCATCAACAATATCTCCCAACCTGTTACTTCATAGGCACCTAAAAGCCTCCCTAATTCTTCCCGAAAAGAAAGTCCACCAATCATTTCTAAGACAAAATTTTATCAAACCTGTGGACCCTCTCCCACTACCAAACCCACTCCCCAAAAACTTCAAAATTAATGCCCGTTGTGACTTTCACCAGTCTACTGGCTATACTACTCATCAGTGCTTCCATATTTGGAATGTAATTCAGGGCCTAATTAACTTAGGTATCATCGCCCAACCAGCCAATCTTAAACCCAACTCCACTCACAACCCACTTCCAACCCTTACCAATGCCATCTTCCTAGAAAATGACCAAAAATTCGACCCACCCAAATTATGGCTAGTAAAGAACCTATTATACTTGTATTTTCACCCAAACCACTCAAAGTTTGCCCATATTTTCTCCAACATCCTCATTTCTTTATCGACTGAGTTCTATAATTCCTCACGAGGGCTTGTATTGTCATTTGTACCCGATCCAAAGGAAGAGATATGGAGTTACCGACTGTTTTGAACGAAATTCTGGATTTTGGGCAGAAATTTCCCTTTAAAATCACCATTGATTGTCTGAAGTTCAACATCATGTTCATAGAAGCTCGAAAATGGGCTCGAGAGTCAAATAATTGGGTGATACCAATTGATGAAATCGGTTTGGTCGATGTACTGTAGATTATAGTAGACATGTTCTAATTGACCAACGAAATTTGTAGAATTTTTTATCCTCTCACTACTTTAAAAATTCAAGAGCGGTTGGTCCCTTCGCTCTCACACCTCCCCATTAGGTGGGAGGATTTATATAAAGAATATTTTCAGGTCATGAAATGCATTGACTTTTCTTGGCAGGAAGACATCATCGCCATCAGATCAGGGGACAAATTTGATAACTTTGATGATGAACCGAGTCAGGAAAGGGTTAGTCTAGTAATCAACATGTGTGGGATGATCTCTTTCGAGGACCTATTGGGGAAATAAGTAAAGTATCCGTACAGTTAGAAATCGATAAAGAAGCATTTTTCTTATTCTTCCCCATATTTGTAAACCATATGACCAGATTAATGAGACATTACCAAGATTCGAATCCTCAGCCATCAAGAATAGACAAGAGAAATGGAGTTACTGAGGAACTTCCCATTCCATCAATGACCATCAAGGAAAACAATATCCTTGATCAACTCAAAATGACTCAATCCAATATTACCTTGTGAGGACTCTTCATGTCATCCCAATTATACCGAAACTCTCTGATAAAGCTCCTCACTTGAACCAAAGTCCCTCCTTCCACCCATCCAAAAGAAGTCGTGAACCTGGTTGGGTTCTAAACTACCACTAGACTCTTGTCCTTTTCTGAAGAAATCTTTTTGAAGACTAACCCAGATCACAACTATACCCTCAACATCTTTGTTGCAGTGATGGGGAAGATAGTCATTATCTCACTCATCAACAAAGGATTTTCCCTCAATGTTTTCCCATTAAGAACTTTTAAATTCTTCGGGTTGAAATCAAGAAAACTAACTCCTTCTTTTGCCTTAGATCATGCCTATGATAATACCC
Organism: Sambucus nigra; assembly: GCA_949130495.1. NCBI lineage: Eukaryota > Viridiplantae > Streptophyta > Magnoliopsida > Dipsacales > Adoxaceae > Sambucus > Sambucus nigra. The sequence goes on along the minus strand of OX422211.1, from coordinate 498,664,078 downwards.
ATCGAGAGGTGATGGTATCTATATCACTCACAATAGGGGTTAGACATATCAATCTCGTTATTGAATTTCAAGTTAATGACATACCTGCATACTTTAATCTGCTGATTGGTCGACCATGGCTTCGTAGCATTTGAAGGGCATCCTCCACCCCTTTATCAAAAGATGAAATTCTTTGCTAAGGGGGAAGTCATTACCATTTTAGGAGACGATGATAGTACTAAAAATGCCGGCGCCAACAATTCGATACTAAATATACATCATGGGACGAATGACATACTTCTCGTCGACTTCAGGATGATTCGCTTACCCTTCTTGTAGGGGATGGTTTCAAAGACTGAGTCTGTCTTGAGCAGAACCTTCATGGAAATGTCAATGTGATACAAATGTTCAAAAATATGCACTTTATGCTCAGAATTGTGTTGGGGCAACATCAATAAGGAACACTGAATCCCGTAATCCTGAAAAAGGCCTTTCCCCCGTGTGGTCTGGGCTACAGCCTTCACCAGAAGAACTCAAAATTCTCCGCCAACCATGGTTAAAGAAAAGTTTAAACGATTCTAAGACTATTTAGAGGGATTCTCTCAATAGGAGATTCATCAAAGAGGGTGAAGACTTCCCACTTTGTGGTTTTACTGAACCATGGTGTCAACATCTGGATAAGAAGATAAAGCCAGGTATGGAAATATTCTTTCAAGACAAATAATCCTAGGTAAAATATTACCGGGATCAAGTGAAACCTCTCTCTCAAAAGGACATAGTCATAATCGAGGTCTTTGAGTGAAGTGACTCTAAAGACTCGTTCAATCTACAGACATTGGGGCTGACACCGTACATGATCCATTCAGGCACTACATAGTCAGACCTATCCAGTTTGTCAAGGCCACTAACGCGCCTCTCCTAAATTGGAATCTTATACCTGTCCTACCTGCTGAGATGCAACCGAAGCTTGTTGTTTACTCAATATCTTCATCCATTATTGTTCATCATTTTTATGATAATAATGTAATCGAGACCTCTTTTGATAAGGTTCTCAACGTTGTTTTTCTCGAGAGTGAAATAAGCGAGGATTTTAAGTACTTGTTGTGTCTTACATTAATTGTCTTGATTCTAATCAAACTTTTAATGATGATGATTTTATAAATGAACAATTCTTAACTAATATTAATAAGGTTAATAACAAATAACATAACTGCGTTCAAATTTATGTGGATGAAACTTTTGTGATTAATCTTGGTTCTAGTAGCCAACAACGCGAGATTAGGATAGGGTCCGCCCTTGATGAGCATGAGCCCGTGCAATTTGAAGAACTGCTGAAATAATTTGTGGACATATTCGCATGGTCCTGAGATGACATGCCTGATATCGATTCCGAAATAGCTCAACACGAGATTCCAACTCTCCTAGAGTGCAAACCGGTCAAATGGAAACTGCGAAAGCTCTTCACTGAATGTTCAATCAAAGTGGAGGAAGAGGTAATCAAGAAGTTTATTATAGTCCTCATCCGTATAATCAAATATCCCACATGGCTAGCCAATATTGTACCCCTTACTGAAATCAGGAGCAAAAGTCCACATGTGCGTCGACTGTCGAGATTTGAACAAAGCATCTCCGAAGGACAATTACCCATTACCCAACATTTACATAATTGTAGACAACATGGACAATCACACCCTTAAGACATTCGTTGATGGATTCATCAGATACAATCAGATTAAGATGCACTCTGATCACCAAGAAAAATCTGCCTTCATCACCCCCGGGGGACCTTTTGTTACACAGTTATGCCATTCGGGCTCAAGAATACAGGGCTACCTACTAAAGGACTATCACAACCATTTTTCATTATTGTAATGTAGTCCCCCCCCCCCCCCCCCGATTTTTGAAATAAACAAATTCTTTAAAATCAATTTCCTTGTTGAGATGCGGAAGCATAAGAGAGGGTTCATAAAACAAACAAACACCAAATTTCTATTTCTATTTCTATTTCTATTTAAAATTAAAATTAAACCAAGTGAAATTAAATTAATTCATTAAATCATTTTCACTTAAACACAAGTAATTCATCCAAGTCCTAGAATTTACCTACGTCATATTTATCATTATTCCAAATTAGGCTAAACTAGTTTTAACAATAGACTTGAATTAAATAAACAATTACCCTAATTTAATTATGCACCAAATTAAATTAAGTGTGACAATTAAAACCAATTTTATCTTGAATTATCCTAAGCATGCGTTCTAAGTTATTATGCAAGATAAAAGTAAATCAATCACACTACGCCGCGATGTATGAGGAAAACCCCAAGACGAGAAACAACCTCGGACGGCCCTAGCCTCAAATCCACTAAATATGGAATTTACAATTACGAGAGAAAAAGACTTACATCACACGGCTCGATCCCTCTCAAGCCTCGACGCTCCTTCTTGTAAACACCTCCACTTAGCGAATAACCCCAGAGCTCCACCGCGGTCTCAGAATCCACCGATCGGACTTTATGTGGTCACCGTCACCTGAACAAGGAGCCTTTCTCCAAGTGGGTAAATCATGAAAACCTCTTCTTCTTTGTGGGATTTAGAAGCAAACCCAAACTTCTCTTCAATTAGGTGTAGAGATAAACCCGGTGCCAAACTCCAAGAAAGATGTATATATATGAACTTGGATAAACAAAACTATGGGTGTAAATTAAAGTGGTAAATGATTTTCTCTTTTAAAATTAACACTCAAAACAATGAACTTTTCCCTCAAATAATTTTTTCTCTCAAACACTCTCTAGAGGTTGGTAGGATACGAAAAGTTAAGTTAGAAAAAGTTATTCCCACACATAGATATTCAGGAAAAAGATAAAGGGGTAAAATAAGTGGGAGAGTGGGCAAAACTTCTTAAAACTGCCAAAAAACCTGTTCCCGCCGAATCTCATTCGAACGACATTCTCGTTCGAATGAGTCTTCTAACGAAGTTCCAGTATGAACTTGTTAGAAGTTCATTGGAAATCTCGTTAGAACGACCATCTCGTTCGAACGACATTTCGAACGAAGTTCCAGTATGCCATAATGGGAAGTCGTTGATAATCTCGTTCGAACCACTTGTGGTTCGAACGACAATCTCGTTCGAACGACACTTCGAACGAACTCACAGAATGTTCAAAAATTCTTTTAAAGCCCAGAAACTTTTATATACTTTATATATAAGTTTTAATAGAAAACATTTTGAAAACAAAACACAGTTTTAAAAACCTAACACCCAATATAAACCGTTCCAAGCTCCTAAATATATATGTAATGCATTCATACCTTGGGAGCATGGAACCACTATTGATGACGTAGAAACGAGGCACTTAAACTCGGCATTTTGATGAAGCTTTATACACTTGCCGGCTACGTCTTCAACAAACACGTCATAGGCTTGAAAGATTATCAATATACTCTATCCTGTGACTCAAACGTTTTTGTCCGAAATTGCGCCAAAACTACAAAGGACTCAATTGGAAATTTGCGTCCTTATAAATCTCCCCCTTTGGCTATTCCGGGACAAAAACGAACAAAAATCCTAAAGGGCCGTCAAGCTCTACTAGACTAATAGAAAGTCCGACCAAAAATAAAATTACAATGCTTTACTCAAACAACCCAAAGGATCAACAATCTTTGCCGTTAAAAGTTGTCGCTTCATAAAATAATTCCTGCACACTTAAGAAAACACATTACACGCATAGGGAATATCAAAATATTTAATGCAAGTAAAGTAACTACTCCCAATAAATGAATTCTCTCCCTTTATCAAGTATGATGAACTTAGAAAGACGTCTCCCCCTAAGATAAATCTCCCTTAAACTAAGATACCATCATTTTTCCCCCGATCATTCTCCCCCTTTTTGTTCAGGAATAGACAAAATGATATATATGTGTAACAGAAATTACCCTAGTCCAATTAAAAAAAAAGTTAGACCAACTAGGATGCAATAAAATGATACCAATATGATATATAAATTATTTAGCCTATGATATCAACAAAGAATGCAATAAGATGGATACCAAGTATGAATTAAAGCATATATGGATTAGAAATCAAAGCAAAGACTAAACAAAAATATCAAATATATGTCTACATAATATATACCAAAGAAACTCAAGTACACATATATAGATATAAACACACAAATGACACACACAAAATATAATAGGAGTTTTTCACACTCGTATGGCAAAAATGTGACATATGGAAACGGAAGTGCTGGGGTGTGAACTAGTAACGATTAAATTTAGACCCAATCACTTAAAACATGTTCACAGAGTTCTCAATTGATTGCAAACTTCATTACATTTGAATATAACCTCATGTGACAATATATATTGAACTCAATGAACAAACATACACAATGCATACAAGCCTAGCATATTGATGATTCTACAAACCAATAGAGTCATGACATGAAATATGCAACTAGGATAAACAGACATTGTGCAAACCGTTGATGTACCATCCAATATCCCTCAATAAGTATATATATTATTAGTTTTGAATGAATATATCAATCAAACATAGGCCTTGGCAAATTGTTTTTCTTCTTAATGCCATATTTTTGGTTTTTAGGCCTTTGAACCACGTATTTCTTTTAGGTCCATACAAAACGGTGGCTTACAGTCGCAAAGGATCATTAAGTCCTTTCGGAGACCTTCCCCGTGCACATTTATATTTATCATGTTTTCATTTTTTCACACAAATCTCACGTGCAACGGATTTTGACATGCACTAGTCCTCCTAAGTCACAAATATGTAGATGACAAGATTGGAAGGAGAACACCTCACATAGCTCAAATATACATATGAAGTTAAAATATCAAAAGAGCTCGTGCATGTGTGAATAGAGGCATATAAAAATAGAATCCATTTAATCAATACAAAATCCAACTACTCCATAAAAATATGGTAAAGAACATTTTAATGATTGACAATTTAACCCAAAAGTTCTAGCCACTTGGGAGCATTAAAGTAGGGATTCAAACACAAGTATATGCCACATAAAGTGTGTCAAACTAAAATACACAAAAAAATCTTTTTGAGTTTTTTGAAAAAAAAATTAAACAAAAATAAAAAATTTTACTCAAAAAGAAAACAAAAATCATTTGAATTTTTCATTAGGCTTAAATTCCAATAGATAAAAACCCAAATGATAAACATAAATCTTTTTGTATTTTTCATTTAATGCAAACATAATGAAGAAATAAAATACAAAAGATAAACAAAAATCATTATTCTAGTATGAGATTAAGCATGGAGCATAGACTAGAAAATGATTAAATAAGCATACATTTAGCATGATAATATGGCATGAAGTACAAAAGCTAAAGTATGCAAGCACTAACACATTCATACTTTAGATTTAGCAAGGGAGGAAGCATGTGAAAGTAAATGAGAATCAAAAACCCTATTTTGCAAGGCAACCAAGTCGGATTTCCTAACCCAAATTAATGACGAATGACTATCTTGGGGTGTAGGAACTTTAACTACCATGGCTACTTTACAATGGGATTTTCTAGGAATTCATTTAAGATCAAAACAAAATTTCCTAAGATGACCTTTTCGACCACAATGTGTACAAGTAAAATTACGTCAAAATTTGGTACCTAAGAAATGATCTCTAAAGACATTCCTAGTTGATTCTCCTAAAATGTTAGTTTTGTCTTTATGAGTAGATTCATTACAAGAATTGAAGCCTAAACCACACATGTCATTTTTAATTTGGACAGTTCCTAAAATTTTATCTAATTTTTCCGAACGACACTCCAAATCAAATTTGACATTACTAGAGTCTTTTAATTTATTTTGCAAATCTAAAATGTTAGACTCTAATAAAACATTTCGCTCTTCAAAATCAAGAAGTTCCTTTTTCAAGGATTCCATTAAACCCCTAAGGCTATCTCTCTCACCTTCTACATATTCAAGCTTCTCTTGAAGAGTCCTCTCACGTGTCCTAAGGTCTTTTACCAACATACTATCATCAATGACCTTGACACACTCTTTCAAACTAGCTTCTAACTTCAAATTAGCTCTTTTTAATTTAATTGATTCTGCATATAATTCTTGAAAAGCATTTTGAAGTTCACTCACATTAACATCTTCTTCGTTTTCACTCTCTCTTTCTTCTTCACTCTCACTACCATAAAAAATATGAGATTCATAAACTTTGACCTTGGAAGTGTCATGTGTTTAAATATCTTCAAGAGAAGATTCATTATCGATGCTCACACGACTAGCCATAAAAGGCACAAAGTTGGGCTTAGTGGGGGAATCGGGTCCCTCTGACTTATCACTATCACTAAGGGTCGCATTATATGAAATGGGTCGTTTACCCTCTTTCCTTAGTTTAATGGGGCACTCAGAAGCCCTATGGCCATAACCCTCACAACCAAAACACCTATTAGACTCGTCCCTATTTAAATTTTCGTGAATAGGTTTAGGGATCCTCTCGGCTTTGTCATGCTTAGAAGTTTCAAATTTCTTAAAATCATTTTTAAATTTATCTTTGTTAAATTTAAGAAATTTTCTAAATTTCCGAGCAAATAAGGCCATGTCTTCCGAGTCACTATCACTCTCGCTCTCTACTACTTGTTTGACCTCTTTTCGGGCTTTTAAAGCAATGCCCTTTTCTATTTTATTTTCAGTTTTAGAGGGAAACATGTCTAGTTCATATGTTTGTAAATCACCTACGAGCTCTTCTAATTTCATAGAGGCTAAAGTTGGTAAAGAATTTAAAACAGTCACTTTTGGAATAAATCTATCGGGAAGGGACCTTAAAATTTTCTTTACTACTCGGTTGTCGGGTATTTTCTCTCCCAAGTTAAAAGATGAATTAACAATATCGAAAAGTCTAGCATAAAATTCATCAAAAGATTCTTTTTCATTCATTTTGATAGTTTCAAATTGAGTGGTGAGGTTTTGGAGTTTTGAAGCTTTAAGGACACCTGTACCTTCATGACTGAGTTGTAAAATATCCCAAGCTTCTTTAACGGTCTCACACGTCATAATGCGTCGGAATTAATCCGGTGTGACAGCACTAAACAAGGCATTCAAACCACGGAAATTAAAATTTGGAAGTTTAAATTAACCCTCACTCCATCTATCGGCGGGTTTGGGAACACGCTCATTATCTAATAATTGAGTACGTGGGGACCACCCGTTAACAACAGACATCCAAACCCTTTCATTAATAGATTTTAGTGCCGATTTCATACGCGCTTTCCAATACACGTAATTAGAACCATCGAAAATAATAAATTTAGAAAATGGAGAAAATTCCATTTTAGCCAAAAATTATTTAAAAGATCTTTAACGAAATAATTTATCGCTTTGGTTCTGATACCAATTTGTAATGTAGTGGCCCCCCGATTTTTGAAATAAACTAATTCTTTAAAATCATTTTCCTTGTTGAGATGCAGAAGCGTAAGAGATGGTTCATAAAACAAACAAACACCAAATTTTAATTTCTATTTAAAATTAAAATTAAACCAAGTGAAATTAAATTAATTCATTAAATCATTTTCACTTAAACACAAGTAATTCATCCAAGTCCTAGAATTTGCCTGCGTCATATTCATCATTATTCCAAATTAGGCTAAACTAGTTTTAACAATAAACTTGAATTAAATAAACAATTACCCAAATTTAATTATGCACCAAATTAAATTAAGTGTGACAATTAAAACCAATTTTATCTTGAATTATCCTAAGCATGCGTTCTAAGTTATTATGCAAGATAAAAGTAAATCAATCACACTACGCCGCGATGTACGAGGAAAACTCCAAGACGGGAAACAACCTCGGACGACCCTAGCCTCAAATCCACTAAATATGGAATTTATTATTACAAGACAAAAGACTTACATCACACGACTCGATCCCTCTCAAGCCTCGACCCTCCTTCTTATAAACACCTCCACTTAGCCAATAACCCCAGAGCTCCACCGCGGTCTCGGAATCCACCAATCGAACTTTATGTGGTCACCGTAACCCGAACAAGGAGCCTTTCTCCAAGTGGATAAATCACGAAAACCTCTTATTCTTTGTGGGATTTAGAAGCAAACCCAAACTTCTCTTCAATTCGGTGTAGAGATAAACCCGGTGCCAAACTCCAAGCAAGATGTATATATATGAACTTGGATAAATAAAACTATGGGTGTAAACTAGAGTGGTAAATGATTTTCTCTTTTAAAATTAACACTCAAAACATTGAACTTTTTCCTCAAACAATTTTTTCTCTCAAACACTCTCTAGAGGTTGGTAGGATATGAAAAGTTAAGATAGAAAAAGTTATTCCCGCACATAGATATTCAGGAAAAAGATAGAGGGGTAAAACAAGTGGGAAAGTGGGCAAAGCCGCTAAAAACTTCCAAAAAACCTGTTCCCGTCAAATCTCGTTCGAACGACATTTCGTTCGAATGACATTCTCGTTCGAACGACATTTCGTTCGAATGACATTCTCGTTCGAACGAGTCTTCTAACAAAGTTCCAGTATGAAGTTGTTAGATGATCGTTGGAAATCTCGTTAGAATGACCATCTCGTTCGAATGACATTTCGAACGAAGTTCCAGTAAGACATAATGGGAAGTCATTGGCAATCTCGTTCGAACGACTTGTGGTTCGAACGACAATCTCGTTCGAACGACACTTCGAACGAACTCACAGAATGTTCAAAAATTCTTTTAAAGCCCAGAAAATTTTATATACTTTATATATAAGTTTTAATAGAAAACATTCTAAAAACAAAACACTATTTTAAAGACCTAACACCTAATATAAACCGTTCCAAGCTCCTATATATATATGTAATGCATTCATACCTTGGGAGCATGGAACCGCTATTGATGACGTAGAAACGAGGCACTTAAACTCGGCATTTTGATGATGCTTTATACACTTGGTCGCTACATCTTCAAAAAACACGTCATAGGCTTGAAAGATGATCAATATACTCTATCCTATGACTCAAACGTTTTTGTCCGGAATTGAGCCAAAACTACAGAGGACTCAATTTGAAATTTGCGTCCTTACAATTATCTAATACACAAGGAGGTGAAATTCTACGTAGACGACATGATTATTAAGTCTAAGACTTAAAAAGGTCATGTTCCCGCCCTCTGTAAGTTCTTCAAACGAATGCGGCGATATCAGATGCAGTTAAACCCAGAAAAATGCATTTTTGACATCCCCAAAGGAAAGATTTTGGGATTCATAGATAGCGAGAAGGGAATCGAGGCAGACCCTGCTAAGATGAAAGCCATACTCAAAATTCCACTACACTTAACGGAGAAGGAAGTCCGAGGATTCTTGGTAAAATTACAGTATATCAGCCGATACATTATCCCATTGACTTTTATTTTTAAATCGATCTTCAAACTCCTTCGAAAGGATTCTACCAAAATATGGATTGAGGCTTATTAGGAAGACTTCGACAGAATCCATCTATACCTTACTTGACCTCTGGTACTTATGTCATCGCAACTTAGTCTCCTGTTACTCCTATACTTGACCATCATAGATAGCAAAGCACGAGCTTTGTTATCCCAATACATTGAGGAAACCAGCAAAGAAAGATTCATTTACTATGCCTGTCAAAAGTTAGCTGGGTACAAGTTCAACTACAATACCTTACAAAAAGCATGTGTCGCCCTAGTCTGGGTCACTCAAACGTTATGACACTACATGCTCACTTTTCTCATCAAACTTGTGTCCCAAATGGACCCTATCAAATACTTGCTTGATAAATTTTCCATGTCTAACCGAATGGCTCAATGATTGATGTTTCTATCTGAGTTAGATATCGCATATGTTATGCAAAAACCCATAAAAGGGAGAGCCGTCTTCCATAACCTTGCTGATGACACTATGGAAGAGGTTGATTTTTGGGTCTCTCAATCATCAGACGAAGATATTCTCTGCACCTCTCAGGAGAAACTATGATGAAAAATGTTCTTTTACGACGGACCGAATAAGAAGAGATACGACATTGGGATTCTTCTAATCGCCCCTAATGACTCTCACACTCTCATTGCCATTAAGATGGATTTTGCCTACACCAATAACATAATCGAATACGAGGTGTGCACCATAAGCCTCAAAGTTTCCCTCTAGAAATGAATCAAACACCTGGACTTCTACGAGGACTCCGACTTCATCATTGGTCAACTCCTTAGAAGATGAAAAGTAAAGGACATGAAGCTCTTACCCTTCCACTCCCACCTAAAAGAGATGGCCTCCAAGTTTTGAGATATTACCTTCGACCACTTATCCGAGAAAAGAAAAGTTTAGCAGACACCCTTAATACCTTAGCCTTCATGGTCGATATGCCCGAAGGAATAATGATGACCCCTTTATAGTCCAAAAATAAGCTTTGCTAACTCACTACTACCACATTGAGCTCGTCGTAGAGGAAGATTCTGATATGGTTGAGTGCTTGTACTATGATATTTGGTACCTCCTCAAGCATGGTAGGTATTCCCAAGATGCTATAAAGAAAGACTGTGCAACCCTATACAAAATGGTTGCCCAGGACATCATCTGTGATAAAACACTATTTAAGGGAAACTTCGATGGAACCCATTTGCATTGCATCGCAAGGTCTGACATTGAAGAAATGATGCAAAAGATCCACAATGGGGAAAAAGGAACTAATACGAACAGTTATATGATTTCAGATAAGATTATCCTTCAAGCGTATTATTATAGCACTATGGTTTAAGATTACATCATGTATGTCTGTAGATGCCTCAAACGCTAGCAATTTGCTAATCTACAGCACTGCCTCCTTAAGAACTGTACAACATGACATCTCCCTAACCATTCTCCACTTAGGACACTGACATTATAGGGAAAGTCACACCCAAAGCTTCTAATAGGCATCAGTTGATCTTGGTCTCCATTAATTACTTCACCAAATGGGTCGAAGCCGATACAGTACTGAACCCCTAAAAGGTAGACAAGTTTATCCGAAAAACATCATTTTCTAATATGAAGTTCCCCACGAGCTAGTATTAGATAATGGGATACACTTTAAAGTCGAGGTCACGAAACTTCTCGATGAGTATAGGATCCAAAGGCAAAATTATTCTCCTTACCGACCATAAAATAATGGTGCAGTCAAAGTTGCCAATAAAAACCTCAAAGCCATCATCATCAAAATGATTCAAATTTGTCGATATTGGACCTATCGAATCCTTTACGCCCTATGGGGATACCGTACGTTAGTCACTACATCTATTGGGTATACCCCTTAGTCTTTATTATATGGCATGGAAACAGTCCTACCCATTGAGCTATAAATACCTTCCTTACACGTTATTCTTGAAAGTAAAATTAACGAGGAAGATTGGTATCATAGATGCTTTAACGAATTGTCACTCTTGGATGAAAAGAGACTGAAGCCTATATGCCACACACAAGGGTACCATCATCAGATAACGCGATCATTAAACAGAAGAGTCAAGGATCGTATTGTTTGAGAAGGAGACTTGGCCCTCAAAGAAATTATAGAACTCGTCTGGGACCCTAGAAGGAAATTCAAGCCAAGCTAGAGTGGACCCTACATCATGAAAGAGATTCTGTCAAATGATGCTCTATACTCACTGACCTTGACGGAGAAGAGATGGCACGTCCAGTCAACCTAGACCATCTCTAGAAGTTCTACCCTTAACTAGAAATCTCGATGCATTATGACTACTCTCATCCCCCTTCTATTCTAAAAAAAATATTCATTTCCCTTTATTCAGAACTATGTGGGCCTGATCCTCTAAAAAAACTTTTTACTTTCAAAATGAAACTTAGAAAATTTTCAAAACCCCGATAGGTATGTAGGCAGCTCATACGTGGGCACGACCACTTTCATTTTCCTAAAATGCTATCATTTTCTTACTCTCGAGAACGACAGTTCATTTTATCATTTACATGAACAAAAGGATTATGTATTCCTTAGCAATTGGTATAGATAATTAAAATGTAAAACTCATCAAGAGGCACAACAATATAATCAAAATATTTTTTCCAAATGGGAGAATTCAGTACAATTAGACAAAATATCAGCATAGGGAGTCAAAAATGTCACCCTCTACTAACCAAATTATCCCTAAAAATGCCAAAGCAAACCTTCCCAAAATTATTCCCAAAAACCAAAGACAAACAAAAAACATACAAACACACAAAAGCTTCACAAGAAACAAACTCAGCTTCACAAAAACCTTATCAGCAGCTTTAGGAAGACCCAACCCCATCATTATATACTCATTAAGCCCCCAAACTTCCCTGCCTGACTGGTATTCTGAAGGTTCTCCGTATAATAGTATGACCTGAACAACCTAGAGAAAACCACTACTCCCCCTCCATAGTGTTAAAAAGATAAGCCACCTTTGGTTTATCTCCTCCGCCAAGATCTCCGCCCTACCCGCTTCCACAACCATTTCAAATAGTCTCCTGACACATTCCAGACCTTACCTACAGATTGAGATGGATGGATGGATGGATGAACGACGATTATTTTATAGCGACCTAACCTCAGGTGCATGAATTCAGTTAGTCTTCCACATGAAATAAGTTTAGTGCCCGAGGAGGCACTGTCTACTCCTATTCGTCTTAGCATGAAAGTGTATAGGGTAAATGAAATGAAGTCTGCAAAAGGCTAACTAATCGAACATATCAGTATTCTCGTAGTTCCAAAATGGGTTACAGCTCCCCCTATCAGGGTACCGACCAACAAAGGCATCTATCTATGTGCTCCACAAACTCTCTATGGATGGACCAAAATTGATGGAATATCGAGTAAAGAAATTCAACATGACTGCCAAGGGATATTCAGGGGGAACCGCCAAATGAAATCTCTCAGCCAACCACATGAACAACATAATCGGGCTCCATCTCAAGAAATCAGAACACCCTTCCCACCAAGCATTTAGACCATTTAGGGTCTTCACAAATATAACCACCGCAGGATTATGATGATACAACATCCACACTGTAATGGTAGACAATTGAGGATCCAGCATTAGGACCCCTATCACCAGCAATAGCCTCGAAGTTAGACCCAGGGCAATAACTCTGGCATGGCTCGCATCATTGAAATACCTCATACGCACAGAATACAGGATAACTAAAAGAGAGATCATTCCCCCAGTGACCAACAATCGAGTTATCGAAGGGGAAAGATGGATAAATTCTGCTAACAATGCTCGAAGAGATCGAGAGAATTCGGGCATATCCACCGCTACGCTAAGATTAATCCCTAACATGGCTAAAAATGCCTCGTAGGTCAGACAAACTAAAAAGAAAAACGTGATCCTCTAGGTACCAAAATTTCACTATCACCGCCAACATGTTCCAATCAATAGCCCGATAGCGCCACAAGGAGACTTGACACAAATTGAAGGTTTCGTAGTCTGAATTATAAAGACACGTGGCGTCTAAACTCTTGAGGTATAAAGAGAATTCTATGCTCATCGAAAGGACCATTTGGGAAACAATGAGGCAAAAATCAAGAAATAACAAAGAAGATCAAATGGGAATGGATGAAAAACTACAAACACTTCACCCCCCTTTTATACATAAATACACTGGCTAATGATAAAAAACCTAAAGAGCCCAAAATAAACCCTACCCTACCAAGTACTTTTGGATGTAAGAAAGTGAAATCAAAACCTTAGGGTTATTTGACTGGACCCATATGCCGAAAGGCAGGACAAGAGGTATGTTAATTAGTAACCCCCGTATTTTAGAAAATTTTATCTTTCCTTTTTTCTCAAAATCAAAAACTAAAAAAATAAATCCTTATTTTCAAAACCCCCGAGTTATTTCTTCTAAACTTATGCATTTTTACCCATCATTTTTCATCATAAGTTTTTTCCTTGAATTATTTAATCTCTTATATTATCATTTTTACAGTCTTAACAGCAAAGTAAAAAATCCATATAGAATAAGTCATTAAAATATGAATGAGTAATAAAAAACCTCTTCATATATATTGCCATTATATGATTACATTTTTGAAGGTCGAAGAAGAAATAGAAAATATAAAATGGGACTCATCCCAAACCCAAAATCTCTCTGTCTCTCTCTCTCTCTCTAAACATTCAATCCCTATAGGGGACATACTTCCCTTGGTAACGAGCTATAGAACCTCCACTAGTCTAGTCTGATCCCTCATCCAAGGTTGCAAGCAAAATTAGATAAGAAGGAATAGAGTTCTGGATATAGGTAGTCGCAGAGGCAACCTAGTCCCTGATGTCCTTCAGCCAAGTAGTTGGCACCTCAACTTACTGAAAGATAAGCAACATAAAAAAAGGCAAATCCATTAGTAAAAAGTAAAAGACATAATCGAAATGAGACAAGATAAGAAAACAGAAAAATATACCTCAGGTTGAAGGACGTCTTCCGTAGCCCCATCAACCTCGGAACCACTGCATTAGGGCGGTGCGACAAGATCAATGACCCCCCTCCATTAAATTGAAAATTATATGAGGGGGGAGTGACCTGGATGAGTGGAGCCTCCTATGTCGCTGCCGCTTCTGACGTACTAGTATTGCTCTAGGAAGATCCCACCATCCTCCTTACACCCTTGCACGATACTGTAGGAGGCGTAGGCATGTTAACCACATCATAAATACATGACGACATTAGCCATCTTGTCATAAAATTGAGGTAGTCTTAAATTAACCTCGGTCCACAGAATTCGTCATCACAACTTTATGTCCTCAAAAATTGACCTCAACCCTCAGAATCGATCATCATAACTTTAAGTCCTCATAATTGACCTCGGCCCGCAGAATCATTCGTCATAATATTTTGTCCTCAAAATTTATCTCGTATCTCATAATCAGTCGTCACAACTTTAGGTCTTCAGAATTGAAATCGACTTGTAGAATCGATCATCGTCACTTTAGGTCCTAAGAATTGACCTGAACCCTCAGAATTGATGGTCCAACTTTAGGTCCCCAGAATTGACCTCGGCCCGCAGAATCGATCATCATCACTTTATGTCCTCAGAATTAACCTCAACCCGCAGAATTAATCATCCCATCTTTAGGTTATTAGAATTGACCTTGGCCCTCATAATCAATCATCACAACTTTTGGTCCTCAGAATTGACCTCGGCCTGTAGAATCGGCCTTCACAGCTTTAGGTCCTCAGAATTGATCCTGGCTCGTAGAATTTATTATCACTATTTTATGTCCTCATAATCAACCTTGTCCCTCAGAATCGATCGACATCGACACTCAGAATCGATTGTCACAACTTTAGGTCCTCAGAATTAACTTCGACTAACAAAATCGATCGTCCCATCTTTAGGTCCTCAAAATTTACCTCATCCAATAAAATTGGTCGTCCTAACTTTAGGTCCTCATAATTGACCCCGTCTTATAGAATCGGTCTCCTCAACTTTAGGTCCTCAGAATTGACCTTGACCTTGAGAATCGATCTCTATAACTTTAGATCCTCAGAATTAACTTCGACCCATAGAATCAGTTATCCCTAGAATTACCATAGGTCCTTAGAATCGACCTCAACCCTCTGAACTGATCATCCTCAGCCCTTTGGTCCGTAAAATTGACCTTTTTACCAAACATCCTTGTATATCTATTCGACGGATTTCACTTGTTCCAAGCTCACCCGTTGAGGGGCTTTGTAGATACCACATTTTAACATCCCCCCAAGACTCTCCTAGGGCCCTATCACTTCATCCTTCACCATAAAACCCTAGGTCATACTCCGAGTACCGATCTAGAGGCCACTAAGAACCCCTGAGCCCCGATTGACTCCGATTAACTATATTATCTGCATAAAATATCAATGAATCTTTAAAGGGATTTGAATTACCTCATAATGATCCACCCTGTGCATGAATCAACCTTGTGATTAGGACGAACGGTCCATTTTACTATAAAAACTGATCTTAAGGCCATTGGGTATTTTCGAGCCCCATTTTGATCCTAATCACCTTCCTCGCTCAAGAAAAAGCTCAATGAATCCTTGAAGGGATCTAAATTCCCTTTCCAATGGTCCACCCTGTGCATGAATAAGCCTTACAGTTCGAATGAGCGGTTCATTTTAATATAAAAAACTAATCTAAAGGCTATCGAGAACTGTTTTAACCCTAATAACTTTTCTCGCCCAAGATAAAGCTCAATTTATCTTTTAAGGGCTCTAAATCCTCTTCCCAATGATCCACCCCATGCATGAATTGAACTTATCATTCAAACTGACGTTCCATTTTCATTCGAAAGCTGATACAGAGCCATCGGGCACTCTCGGGATCCGTTTGACTCCTATAAACTCTTCAACTCGAATGAGACTGAAGGAATCCTTAAAGGTCATTGGATATACTTTTCAGCGGTATGGCCCCTGAAGGAATTATCCTTACGGTACAAATGAACGACCCATCTTACTCTAAAGGGTCACCAAGTGCTTTCCTGCCTCATTTGACTAAGGTCAATGCCCCAAACCAAATGACACTGAATGAATCTTTTAAGGTCTCTTAATACCCTTTCCAATAATCCATCTCGTGCGCGAATCGGTATTATGGTTCGGACGAACAATCCATTTTCCTACAATAATCTCCTATCTAAAAGACTATCAGGCACTTCTGAGCCTAGTTTGACAAAAGTAAACTCCTAAACTCGAGAGAGGCTCCGTGGATTCTTAAAGGGCTCTGAATACCCTTTCTAATGGTATGTTTCGTGCATGATTCGGACTTACGGATTGTGTATTATGATCATTTTTCTGAGAAATATGCATGAGGTTGCAGAATGGCAAACCCAGTGTGTATGGGGATGCCTGCCGATAGGCAGATCACGTACAATGACGATCATCACCCTTTTAACCCTATACAAGGAAAGCATGAGCTTAATTTGAAGGGCACCCCTAGAAAGATTCCTATCAGTGATCTCAACAACATTCTCCCTAATTCATCATGGTTTCTCTATTGAAATCTTTCCACAAGATTCCATTTCCATCCCTTTCATACGCAATTAGAAAAAATTATTTCCCTCCTCTCCTACAACGTCCATCCACTTGTGATGGAGGCCTTTTCAACAATCAAGATCAATGCTCAAGTCTCTAAAAAAGGTCTAAACATTCTTCCCTCTCTTTTAATTTCCTTATTTTTTCATTAGTTATCTAATCCTTATGTTTGCATTTCATCCTTGTTAGTCCACACATATAAATAATCTCACTTTTTATTAGTAGTATTGCACATAATATATTTTCTATAAGAAACCCAAAAATAAGAAAAAAAAAAGGGTTTGCTCATAAACTCCAAATGGGATTCTTCACCACATTTTCTCAAATCAAAATATTCTTTTTCTATACACACACATATTTAAATAAGATCCCTGGTTGGATTTATGTGATAAACTCACCCTCGTATTGCATGTAAACAATGTGGACTTTGATGCCTTTTTAGGCTACGTAGGCATCTCGGGTGAAAACCTCAGACTCGAGTCCTATTTTTATATTTTTATTCATATATGTTTTCTATATATTATACTTGCGGTTCTCATTCATGCTTATCTAACACATATCATCGTTTCACCATAACGATCGATATCCCGATTAAGGGCACATTGTGTTTTTAATTACTATTTTGGGAACACTCCTACAGATGATCTCACTCCTCCTTTCTCCTTGACATGAGTTGAGAAATTATATTCTACATTTATATATACACGTGCATACACTTCACGGAGTTATTAAGGGGAATAATCACACCTGCCCATGAGAGACCAAAATGGTAGAATAGCTGCCTAACACCCTTCCATTTCGTAACTTAGCCCCTGAACCTTTGAATAATTGGTTTCACAAGCATCATTATGTGTTTGATATCGTTCTCCTGGGGCAACAACATTTTTTTGCATGTTTTATGCAAAATAGGCTGGCAAATCTATCTTTTTACATCATCGCACATCGATGACGACTGAAGCGCCCCTAGAAAGGATGCGAGACCTTCTTCTTCCCATCCTTGAACCACGTGTACGAGCACCAAAACCCTTTGTAGG
Organism: Sambucus nigra; assembly: GCA_949130495.1. Classification (NCBI taxonomy): domain Eukaryota; kingdom Viridiplantae; phylum Streptophyta; class Magnoliopsida; order Dipsacales; family Adoxaceae; genus Sambucus; species Sambucus nigra. Next base: position 498,646,051 of record OX422211.1, on the reverse strand, counting down.
AGGAAGAACGGGATGGCCAAACCTGACATTAGAGAAATAAATCTGCTTCTTTGGGTTGACTTGGGATCCCTCAGCCGTAAAAGGCAAAGGTGTCAAATTAGTAGTGGTTTCTAGAGTTGGGGGTGTCGGAGTTGGGGTGTAATGAATCTCCGGTGGAGTAGAGTATTGATATGACAAAGGAGTTGAGAATTAAGATTACGGTGTAGGAAAGTGCTCATTTTAAAGGTGTTTCGATATTTTGTTGGTTGTTGTCATTTCTGTTCGACATTTCCTATCATTAAAAAAGTTTGCTACGTATGTAAGAAAATACAGTTTACGTCTCTCTCTTTCGCTCTCTCTCTCTCTCTCTCTCTATATATATATATATATATATATATATATATATATATATATATGTACACACACACACACACTTTTTCGACAGCTTTTAAAACATGCTAGATGTTGATTTCCATCCAATCACTATTAGTTTTTAAAAATCTATGAAATTTTGCACGCGGTCATGTAGGTGGATGAGTGTCTATGATTGTCGTATAAAGGTCCATGACATGAAATCGGAATCCTTTTTTCTTCAACTTATTTTCAAGATAATTTTTAGTATGCATTTGTCATGAGATGTTGCAATCGAGATGAATGCTCTCTTTACAGAATTGTATCCACAAAGGATGAATTGTTTTTAAGCCTTTTCTAACTGTGCCACTAATTTAAGTGACCTATCGGGTTTATGCATTGAAAATATATTCTCTATTACCTCATCCCATCTTTCTGGAAATGAAAAAATAATACGATCGAACATGTAGTCTTGCATGGGATGAACTCCATAATTTCTAAGGTAATTAAATTGTTCAATTTTCCTATTACTAGTAAATCGGGTTCCCTCTATATGGTGCACACCAATTAAAGATGTTCTAGCGCGGTTAAATTTCACCCTCTCATACTCTTATTTCTAGTAATTACTATTGTGACTCATTTTTCCTGAGAAAATATATATAGAAGGGTGTGGAGACACAACAAATGAATTTATTCATCACACTACACCGTTTAGTTAAAGGTTTATTATAAAAAATTAATAGAGTGATCATTTTAAGTATCCATCATTTGTATCAAACCATCAACCCAACAACCATCAACCCAATAATCCAACACAAGATTATCTCATACTCCTTCTAAATTGTCTACTTGATTGATTTTCAAGAACATATTTATATAATTATCAGGGTTTCATAGACAATTCTACATCAAGAGTTTCATATACAATTTGTAATGGTAAGTAGTCATATATAATTTCTATGGGTAAACAACTATATACTATTTCATATACAGTAATTTCGAACATAAAAAATTGTAAGGGTTTCATATACATTGATTTCCAACACAATATTCTCTAAGAGTTTCATATATAATATGCAATTTCATATACATTAAATTCCAACACAAAAATTTGTAAGGGTTTTATATACATTGATTCCCATCACAACAATTTCTAAGAGTTTCATATGCAATTCTTCATCAATAGTTCCATATACAATTTCTAAGGTTAAATACTCATATATAATTTCTAAGGGTAAATAGTCATATACAATTCATATACATTAATTTCCAACACAACAATTTTTAAGGGTTCATATACATTGAAAATAATTTAACAATGAACACTTACAAAACACACACACAAACACATAACACACCCCACCCCCACAAAACACATATACACGCAAACACTGAACACACACACACACACATACACACAAGAAAATGACTAGAAATGGCATATGTCATCTTATAGGTGTCAACAATAGGGTTTCGATTGTATCTTTTGGTGGAGAGAGAGAATTTACCGTAGAGAGAGAGAGAGAGAAGTTGTCGAGAGAGAGAGTAGTCACTGGAAAGAGAGAGAGATAATTAGGCTTACCAAGGTTTAAATAAAATGAAGGGTTTCGAGTTTATTTATATCTTAAACAGGTCACATTCATGACTCGTGAAACATTGTGTGACACCTTAATGGGATAATTGGCCACGAATATAGACCGTGACTTGAAAGGTGAATAATTGAAATTCGGTACTTGGTCACAATTCCATATTGTGACCATGATAAAGTGGCCTTTTTAAAATAGAATTTATGGTCACATCTAGATAATGTAACTTGCGTTCACTGGTAATTGTCACAGACGTGTCACAATTGATGACCGAGACCACCATCGTTACTAAAATAGAGGGAATATTAGTTCCAATGAAAAATTATTCAGGTTATCTTGTTGTTCGTGGGTCACGGGTTGTGACCGTGACCGACAGTGTGACAAAAATGTGAGACATTTGTCACCATACTGGGTCACGGATGAGTCGCAGGTGTTGATTGTGACCCGCCCCTTAATTATATCACCCATATCCCTAGTAACTTATTTGGTTACTATGAATAGTTGTGGGTTACAAGTTCGGATCGTGACACCCTAGTCACGGGTGGTGACCGTGACCTATTACCTTTAACCATTTCCAATTTTTGGTGTGGTGCTTAAATACATAATGAAGCATGAGAAACAATGTAAACCAGAATTAAGATATACCAATATGATCATATAGCATGCCAATTTTATTAAAAAATAAAGCATAAGTCAAACATGGATTAAATGAAAACACAGAGACTCAAACAAATACGATGATACTAGAGATATCACCACTTAAACTTATAAGGAGATCAATCTAGCAATATACAATATTGGAGATAAGAATGTAGTAAAATAAATATAGAAGGAGGTGAGGGGAAGAGTAAAACACGATCATATAAGTGGTTCGGCCATTGGCCTACTCCACTGTGTAGGTGTTTATGTGCTTTATATTAAACAAAGGAGCTCTCAAGGATCAAAGTACATTTCTCAAGAACTTTCTCTCTCTAAGAGGACTTTGATAGAGTTTTGGCTAGAGTTTTGAATTCTCCACCCTCTTCAAGGAAGAAAATGAAAGGTATTTATAGCCTCGGGGGTGCATAGTGTGCCCCCGAGCATGTAATAAGCACGCACAGGATGAAGTAACCCATTAGAACCAGTCACCTGTCCCTGGAACACATATGTCATGATGATGAAATATAACCTCACGTGCTCATGAAGATCTTGTTATAACGGTTTGTCCATGTTAAATAGTGACCCACTAAGTCCATGTGTGTTTTGCAGGGTGTCAAGGGTAGGCCATCTTGGGGTAGGCTGAGCTGAGTCATCAAGCCAATCCTCTAATGTAATGACCCTCAGAATGCTGAGTTTGGTCTAGTTCTGCATATAGGCCTAGGCCCCTTGCTCATGGATGAGGCCGAGGAGATATAAAAGAAAACTGGGATCACTGATGTGTCATATGTCTAGAGTAGTGGCTGAGGATGAGGCCACTTGAGGTGGAGCTTCTTCTGAGTCGACCCATATGTGTTTCCTTTGATGAGTGGATCGAGTCGGCCTTAGTCGAGTTGAGATCTGTTAAGGATGAAGCCATACTTATGCATATTAATCACCCCTAGCCCTTAGTCTTTAATTGGAGTGGAAGGCTGAGGGATATAGATGTTACATTAATATCCATGGGTGAAATGCTCTGAACTAGATACCTGTCAATAGTTGTGTGGGATGGCGTTCTTGACAAGGTAGGTCATGTACAGGCCTACCAGAGTAAGTTGTGCCCTCATGATTTGGCCCTTTGTTAATTGTGCCCAGTCATTACCAGGTTCAAATACCAAAAATCAAAATAATTTATCTTTCTTCTCCATTCACTTTTGCGCTTAAGTCACACTTTTTTAACCTTTCAATCTCTCCTCTCTCTTCTCGTTCCCGTCAATTTTAGGCCTAATTTTAGGAATTATTTAGCTTTTTAGTCATTTCTCTCTACTCAGGTAACGTTTCAGTGCCTTTTTCTTGAACTTTCTTCCATTGATTACCTCCATTGCTTATTTTTTAATTTTTCGATCATATTTCGACTTTTTTGACGACCTATTTAAGTGGATTTATGGTTAGCTTTAGGAGGTCTGGTGGTGATGTAGTGGTTCCTAGGTGGTTAGGGGGTTCTTAGAAGGTTCCTTCCCCTATTTGCCCACTGTGAAGTTCTCAAGTGTAATTCCTATTATCTTCTCTGATGAAGTTAGTTGAAGTGTTCTTGGTGTTCTTGAGTAAAACCCCTTTAGTTCCCCCTTTTAACCCAAACGTCCATTATACTCGAACCTTTGAATATTTAGACTATTGTATGCACTTTTATACCAATACCCTCAACTTAGTGCAAAGATCGTTAGGGAGATAAGGAAACTTGAGGCAGAGTCCGAGGCGAAGAGGAAAGTCAGAGCCAACCTTATACGACCAATTTTCCCAATCCCCTGAGTTGTCATCCCTCCTCTAGTAGTTAAGGTTAGTGGTGATGATATTCTGGTCACTCATCTCAAATGACCAAGTCTTCCTTAGATTCTGGGGGTTTGTAATAACGAGGATTTTCAAAATCGACCCTAAATACCTACGGTCACTGTTTAAACCCTCATAAAATATTCAAATTCCAAAGTCTTCTAAAGAAGAAAAAAACTATATTTGATGCCTTACAATTTTACTAAATTGTACAAGACCCCTGAAGTTTTAATAATTATAAAATAGCCCCCTAAAAACTTCTAAGTAATATAACTTGACTTATATATTACTCCTAAACCTCAACTTTATATCAAATTAATCCTTTAGACTTCAACTTACATAAAATCATAATTTTAGACCTTATTTGTGAGAATTTGTCATGTGAAATATCGATTTAAATAATTGCGCAAATTCCAACCAAAAACTTGTTTAATTAGAGTCAATTTTGAATTAAATTAATTCAGCCCTTAAACAAACATCTACGTGTGTGCGTGTGTCAAACAATTATAAACACAAATATGCTAACTCACAGATTTCAAGAAAAAATTCCCTCAGGGGAAAACCTTTTATTTCACTATAATTTGTAAATCACAATTTACACGGATTACAATGAAATCTTTAATAAGTTTACCTCAGCAAACCTGCATAGACGTGCAGTCTAGAGTTAACAATTGATCCCACGCAGTGAGTTCACATGAACCGCAGTCCAGTCTTCAGTAAAGATCCAAACACAACAAACCTTAATGACCTCAGTCTTTAGGTGTAGAAACGAACTCCTCAAAGGTTGAATAATAACAATTTATGTTCTTGGGTTCCCAAACAAGTCACATAAATATTGGGATTTTGTGAATTGAAAACAAAAAATTTTAAAAATCTAAAAGTGAGAAGACATATGTTTCTACAGTAGAAGTTTCGTATGAATAGAAAATCGTAGGTCTTCTTAAGAAAACCAGAGTTGTTTAAAATGCTTAAGTAGAAAAACTAAGGCGACAGGTCGCTCGAATAAAATAAAATCTTGTTTGAATGGATACATGTGTCGCTCAAACGAACTTCGCGTAAGACATGATGTAGTTTAAATGACAGTGACTGTCATTTGAACGAGCCATTAAAAAATATTTTTTTTCCCAGTAAATGCAACGCCTTAAAAATTCAAAAATTAATTTTGACGAAAAACTTTAAAAACTTCGCTCCAAAACATAGAATTTTTTTGATGAAAAATATCCCAATACTCTAAGTGAAATGCTAAGGAATAAAAACAAAACCTCTACCAAATTTATCTCACGAAGGCTTGAATATTGAAGAAGCTTGACATTCGGACTCGTCTTTTTGCATATGAGATCTTGAACATTCTTTGACGGTTGTAGCGGTATACGACATACTCAATTGATAGCGGGCAGTAAAATATTGTCCTTACAAATCTCCCCCTATGTCTATGCCGGTACAAAATAAAAACATCCGAATTATCAAACTAAAAAGACTATACAAATCTAATACCCTCATGAACCCAAAAATGAAAAGGTACAAAACTTGTAGGTCTTAAAAAAAAATTTCAAAATATTCAGCATCAAATCTTCAAATCTTCAAGATTTTCTCATCAGGGTGTGTAACTTATGATCTTCCATTGTTGTACCTACACACATGAGACAAAGAAAATACCCTGTGATGCATCGAGTTTGAAATGATATAAAAATACATCAATCACCATAATCAAATCTCCCCCATAATGCAAAAGCTCCCATAATTCGTTCTCCCCCTTTTTATTTGACCGAAATAGACAGGGAGACGAATAACCAACTCAAGCATGGAGTTGTCAAGATAAACTACAATCACAAAGAGATACTCAAACATATTCTTGCAACTATTTTTTATTTTTCAATTTTTTCTATAAAAATGAAAAAATCACACCATGAATTTACGCTAAGACAACCAAATCATGGAAACAGAATGAATGGATGTGAACATATTCAATAGGTAATAAAATGTAATACCCCATATTTTTATGCTTTCTAAATTTGTGGATTTATTAAATTTAATGTGAGTTATTAATTTAATATAAATCCAAAAATTAATTATTTTTATAATTACTAACGTGACGAGGGTTAGTAATTAATGGAAACTTATTGAATATTACTAATGAGAAAAGTAATATATAATATTGGTTCTACTAAATGTCACGGGTGAATAAAATGATAATTTTTGAAATTTAAGTCCGGACGCGCCCTTGTCGTGTCGGGACTAAATGTTGATTAATAAAAGTGAATAAATTATAAGTCGCCCATATGGTCATTTACAGTGCGCCAAAGTGTCCGTAAGGGTCGAGATAGTCAAAATAATGTACCCGAAGGTTTAGTTTAGGTCTTGGAGAGTTTTTAGGCTTAATTAACACCCCGGGAGGGCATTTTGGACATTTTACATTTTTGGGCCTAAAAACCCACGAAAATTCTAAGGTTATATCAGATGCTTAAGGTTTTCTTCTAGATTTAACACAACCAAAAACAAGAGACAGCTATTGGAGAAGGAAAGGGAAAGCTTACCAAGGAGTTCTAGGCCAAGAACTCCTCCGTTTGCACCGCCGTCACCGCCAAACGATAGATCGTGCAACGAGGATCACCACCACACTGATTTCATCCACAAATCAGAAACAAAAAAATTCCCAGGCAAGTATTTATCTTGCTTAATTTAGTTAATGCTTCATTCATATTAGTTTAGTGTTGATTAGGATGAGATTTTATGAAAGAAAACCTATGTTGGAGGTTAGAAATCGCATGTTGTAGAGATATAAACATTATTCTGGAAATTTCCTTCACATGTAGAGGTTAAACCACAAATTTACTTTGGGTTAGAAGTAGAAATTCTGGAAAAAGAATGAGATGAATTAAGTTAAAGAAATTTTTAGGGTTCATGAGAATTATATAGATTTTGGCCCTTTTAATCCATGATACTTGATGAAACTCGCATGCCTTACGTAGAATATTGTTCATTTAGGTTTATAATGATTGTGGTATAAATTTCTGGGACTTTGGGAGTTAAAAACTTGGATTTGGATGATTTTGGATGATAATTCCCGTAACTGGTATTCTGTAGTTTTCGCCATACCTGCTTGATCGATCGATCGAGCCAAGAGCTTCGATCGATCGACGGTTCGATCGATTGACCCCTTCCTATCGATCGATCGACCCCTCCTGGGAAAAACTAGATTTTTCCTTACGTTGACTTAATCCAATTAAATGCGTAATAAATCTTGACTAATGTTATTAGGACATAATGAAACATAAAAGCGACCAGTAGGGTCAAGGTAAACCCCGTTTAGTGGAACTTTAATGAAATGGAAAAATGAAGGGTAAACGGGAAAGATTCATGCCTAAGAAATTTAATGTGTGTAGACTTAATAATCAAAATGTCTAGGAGTTGGATTAGAAGGTAAGCGAGGGCCTACTGAATTTGTACTTAGCTAAAGAAAATACTTCGAGAGATGAGAAGTGAGTTGGAATAAATTAAATTTGGAAAATAAAAATGTATAAGTTCGTTATAAGAAATAATCGAATAAAAATGTATTAACAATGGAATAATATAAGGTTGGACCGTGGGCGTACCTAACTTATGAATGTGAATAGTTATATATCTATATGACTTTGTGATTGATCATATATTTTATATGTGTGTAAAAATCATGCCCGCCCTACTTGCTATCCCTGAGGTTACCGCGCTGGGACAGTCTTATCTCGATGGGACCTTTATAGGGGATATTTACTCATACCCTAGAAGATAGGAATCCTTGGTACAGACTATCGGATCGATATTGAGACGGTCCTAAGAGACGTGAGGGTATGTGCTGACCTCTTTGAGACTTGGAAACTATGCTTCGCCTTAATATTGTGTGTTTTATGTTAATACAGTTTGAGAGTGATTCCAAACTTGTATTTCCCTTAGTACGAGTGATACGGGGACTGGATAGCAGAGTATGCCCGCACCATAATTGTTATGTGGGGTGCCGTTAGAATATATATTATATGAGTATTTAATATATATATTTAAATCTGGAATTTGGGAACTACCTACTGTGTCTATGGTAAGTAAGAAATGAATAATTAATTCAACGTGGGTATAAGTGTTTGAAAAGCATGATATATTACTGAGAAACTTTATTATTATATAAGGTTAAATTGAGAACTTTGCTTTTTAAATAAAATTTAACCTCTTAAGCATTTGAATTTGTCGGTTTGAAATCTCACGAGCAACTTAAGATAAGATAAGTTTAACTGTTGGTAAGATTAGTGCGATAGGTGTGCACACTAGAAGAGAGGTGAGACGTTCTCAAGAGAGTGTCATTACTAATATGTTGTTGCATTAGCCAGTAAATATTTTAAATACTTGCTAAACTAAAATTTTAAACTATTTTACCATCGGGCTCTGACCCGTTTACTGTTATCTCTCCTCTCTTGTATATATATGTATATATTACAGGTGCCCAGCCACAGAGGCGTCTTGCATAGGATCCTTTGGAAGGAATGCGCTGCAGCTTAGGTGGGAGTTGTAGGCCTCTTGCTTAGACGATCTCAATTTTGTTGATTCCACTCCTAGCATTATTTTATCCAGTTGGGAATGTGTCGTCCTTTTCCATTATTTAGTTGTTTTATTGGATATTCGTTTATTTCCCGTATTTACACTTTGGGATTTATTATTGTCAGGATGTTTTTCCTTTAAGTTTTAAATGTTTGAATCAATCAGTTGGATGTTTAATTGTTTGGATTATATGTTCCAGAATAGTTGTTGTGTGATTCTTTAACTATGAATTATGTAAAGTTTTAAATGTTGGGTTTTAAAATAAAATTTGGAAAGTAATGTCTAAAAATGGTTTTGACACTTAGCTTGATTATTTAGGGTGTTTAATTGGAAAAGTTATTTTTACGACAGTGATGCTAAGAATGAAGCAACCGTTCACCTTGATTATAATTTAATAAAGGACTGATCACCCGGTGTTTAATTAGGCGGGGTGTCACAGGTGGTATCAGAGCATCAGGTTCTAGTGTCCTTAGGATCTGTATGGCTTATTTCGCTTTCCGCTTAGCGTTCTTGTTATAGAGACCTATTTTAGGATTGTTGTATTATTGCTTTTATGATTACATCTTCAGCTATTTGAGACTTGATAATAACTGTAGACTAATAAATTTCTTCACATTTCAGATGCCTCGGAGACGTGCACCAAAGGATAGACGTGCCCAAGCCGAGCAACCAGTAGCTCCGGCTCAGGGAACAATGAATGCAAATGAGGTAGCCGTCATCGTTGCTCAGGCGGTGAATGTCGTGCTAGCGGTAGTACAGCAGGCTCCACCCCAAGCTCAGGTAGTGGCGCCAGTACCTGCACATCTTCCATCTGTATGGGATCGGGTTAGGGATGCCTTTCAGAAGGCACATCCCCCTGAGTTCTCGGGTATTTCATATATTATCATTGTCAGTTAGTGGAAGAAAGATATCCAGAGGCATTTGCGTATGTATGAGTGCACAGATGTGCAGAAATAGTTGTTGGATTCCTTTAAGCTAGTGGGGGCCGCTTTGCAGTGGTGGGAGTCCACCACCACCTTGGAGAATAGGGATATTATCCCGATTCAGTCATTCTGGGAGCGGTTTGACCGCAAGTATTTTCCATCCGCCGTGCAAACTGAGATAAGGCAAAAGTTACTGAACTTGAAATAGGAGAATTCTACTATTGCTGAGTATGAAGAGGAGTTCACAAGACTTCTTACTATAGTGCTAGATGAGGCACCCAATGAGGGAAAGAAGATACTATTGTTTGTGGACGGGTTAGCTTGGAGAATCCGTCAGCACCTTATAGGGAATCTGTCTCTGAGTACCTACATAGATGTACTAAATGCTGCTTTGCTACACTGCCAGGATCACCGCTTCCATCTGGAGGGAAGCAAGCGAGCAGGAGATTCCGTCCAGCAGGGCAGGACAGGGGGTCGTGGTGCTAGTGGAACACCGACATCTCAGGGGAAGACTCGTCAGCATGATCAGAGTTCCCATCAGGGGGACCTTGCCAAGCGGTTCCGATCAGGTGATTCCAGGCAAGGATTTGGGGGATTCAGGCAGGGTCAGCAGGGCCAGCCTAATCATTAGGGCCAGCAAGGCCAACACCGTCAGCAACAGGGTCGGCAGTAGGGCCAACAGGGCCAACAACGTTTTCATCAGGTCCAACAGGGCCAGTGGCGGGGTGGTAACAACCAACAGGGTCGTGGTCAGCAGGGTCAGAGGAGAGGTAATTTCAGGGGCCAATGTTTCGGGTGTGGCAAGAATGGCCATAAGCGCCAGGATTGTCCCGAGGGTGATAGGGACCCACAACAGCAGGGTGCCCGTAATGAGCCACAGAGGCCACTTTTTCTAGCCTCCCTCCCAACACCAGCTCAGGTACCAGCCCTACCCGCCATTCCATCCGCTCCAGTACAACAGGGGCAGTTACAGTACGGACGTGTCTATAACGTCCACCAGGCAGCAGCTCCACAGGCACCACCCACGATTGAGGGTACGTTTCCTATCCATGGTACTATGGGTCGGGTTTTATTTGATACTGGGGCGACACACTATTTTATAGCTACCCATTTTGGAAAGGCCTTAGGGTTATTAGCCATAAAAGAGAGCACTGTAACATGTGTAGACTCCCCACTGGGAAATGGATCGTTAATTTTCTTTATATGCCGGGGTGTGGGAGTAGAGATAGTTATCTTGGTATTACCAACAGACATGTTAGCCTTAGATATGAATAAGCACGACGTTATTATTGGTATGGATTGGCTCGCGGCTTACAGAGCCATCATAGATTGTTTCGGTGGCAGGATTGTCTTTGCCATTCTGGGGCAAGAGATGTTTGTAGTGGCGATGCCTCGCCCAGAGGGAGGCTCGACCACTCATTTGTATTACATAGAGGAGGATACCTCTAAGGAGATAGTAATTCCCTTAGACTTGATCCCAGTTGTTCATGAGTATTCTGATGTATTTCAAGAGATACCAGGGCTACCCCCCAGTCGAGAGATAGATTTTGTCATAGATTTATTACCGGATACTTGATCGATAGCACGTGCTCCATACTGTATGGCTCCGGTGGAAATACGAGAGTTACGGTATCAGATAGAGCAGCTGTTAGGCTAGGGTTTCATTCGTAGGAGTACCGCACCTTGGGGGCGCTCCAGTGTTGTTTCTGAAAAAGAGAGATGGTTCACGGAGGCTATGTGTGGACTATCGGGAACTGAACAAGGTCACGATATGGAATAAGTATTCGTTGTCTCGAATCGATGATCTGTTCGACCAGTTGAGGGGAGCAACTTTCTTTTAGAAGATAGATCTGAGGTCAGGGTAAGATCAGCTACGTATTAGGGAGCAGGATGTTTCAAAGACTGCTTTCTTGATGAGATATGGGTCCTATGAGTTCAGAGTGATGCCATTTGGACTGACAAATGCTCCAACCATATTCATGGACTTGATGAACCGAGTGTTCAGAGAGTTCTTGGATCAGTTTGTTATCGTCTTCATAGATGACATCTTGATATATTCACACACCGAGGAAGAGCATGTCGAGCACTTGAGGCAGGTTCTTCAGACTCTATGAGAGCATCAGCTATATGCTAAGTACGAGAAGTACGGGTTCTGGTTATGAGAAGTGCAGTTCTTGGGATATGTTATTTCTGAACAAGGGATAGCAGTTGACCCGAGTAAAGTGTCAGCAGTGAGGGAGTGGGGATAGCCCACGACACCAACGGAAGTGCGTAGTTTCTTGGGATTAGCCGGATACTACATGAGATTCATTCGGGGGTTCTCCAAAATAATGGGTCCATTGACGAACCTGACTCACAAAGGGATACCATATGTTCGGGATGATGCTTGTCAATTGGCTTTCGATGAGCTGAAAGACAAGCTTACTTCAGCACCGATCCTTGCTTTACCTACGTCGGGCGTGGAGTATTTGGTTTACACCGACGCCTCTTTACGGGGACTTGGGGGAGTACTCCAGCAGGAGGAGAAGGCTACATCTTTTGCCTCCCGCAAGCTTAAGCCGCACAAGAAGAATTACCCCACACACGACCTAGAGTTAGCAGCGGTCATTTTTGCGTTGAGGATATGGAGACACTATTTATTGGGGGAGAAATTTCTCTTATTCACAGACCACAAGTCACTGCAGTACCTGTTCACTCAGCGAGAGGTGACTATGTGTCAGCGTAGGTGGTTAGAGTTTGTGAAGGACTATCAGTTCGACATACAGTACCATCCGGGGAAGGCCAACATAGTTGTAGATGCGTTGAGCTATAAACCGAAGACGATGTAGCGAACATCTGGAAAGCAAAGTGGAAAGAGTTGGGTCACCAGGACGCAGTAGCCCGTTCCTTCATATCTTTCATGATAGTGGCACCCGAGATTGTTATGAAGGTAATACAGGTGCAGAACGCAGACCCATTTTGCCAGGAGCAGATTGTACGACTTTTAGTTGAGGGTGCTGAGTCCTATTCTGTTAGTTCCGATGGGGGTTTGAGGTTTAATGGGAGATTGGTGGTCCCAAAAGGAGCAGACTTACGTCATGCAGTGATGACCCTGTCTCACGGGTCCCGATTTGCGGTGCATACTGGGGGAGATAAGATGTACCAGGATATGAGGCGGCAATACTGGTGGAATGGGATGAAAAAGGATATTGTTGTGTTCATGTCCAAGTGTTCTACCTACCAGCTAGTAAAGGTGGACCACCATAAACCGTTGAGGTTACTTCAACCATTGGAAATACCCGCGTGGAAGTGGGAGAGTATTTCTATGGGTTTTATTACTAGGTTGCCTACATCACAGCGGGGCCACGACTCCATCTGGGTGATTGTGGACCGTTTGACCAAGGTAGCTCATTTTTTGTCGGTACGGACAGACTATACCACGGGTCAGTATGCTTAGTTGTTCATTTCTGAGATTGTCAAATTACATGGGGTGCCCCAGAATATTGTGTCAGATAGAGATAAGATTTTCGTATCGCGTTTCTGGAAGAGCTTTCAGGAAGCCATGGGTACAGAAGTTGAGGTTGAGTTCTGCCTATCGCCCACAGACAGACGGACAGACAGAGCGTACTAATCACATGTTGGAGGATATGCTACGCATGTGTGTCCTTGATTTAGGAGGAGGTTGGGAGCCACATCTTCCACTGGTAAAGTTCTCTTATAATAACTCTTATCAGTTCACGATTGGCATGGCTCCGTTCGAGGCTTTATATGACAGGCCTTATCGTTCCTCAACGTTTTGGCTAGAGGTGGGGGATAACAAGTTGCTCGAACCAGAGGTGATTCGAGAAACCTCCGCTAGGATTGAGATTATCAGGAGTCGCATTCGAGTAGCCCAGGACAGGCAGAAAAGTTACGCCGATGCAAAATGGTTCTTCCGCGAGGTTAATGCGGGGGACCAAGTGTTACTACGTGTATCTCCTATAAAAGGAGTGATGAGGTTCGGGAAGAAAGGGAAATTGGCCCCTGGGTACGTGGGACCATTTCCCATTATCGAGAGGATTGGGCCGGTAGCATACAGATTGGGACTGCCAGAGCATTTACATCACATTCACGTTGTATTCCACATCTCGTCGTTGAGACGATGCCTTTGGGATGACATGGCACATACTCATATCACGATTGAGGAGATAGATTTACAACCCGACAGCTCTTACGAGGAGAGACCAGTGGCTATCTAGACCATAGCGAAAGGAGATTAAGGTCAAAGGTAGTTCCACTTGTACGGGTCCAGTGGGAACATCATAATGTGGAGGAATCCACCTGGGAGCGCGAGGCAGATATGCACGAGAGATACCCAGATTTATTCTTACCAGGTATGCCTTATTTTCTGAATTTCGGGACGAAATTCCGTTATTAGGGAGGAAGTATGTAATACCTCGTATTTTTATGCTTTCTAAATTTGTGGATTTATTAAATTTAATGTGAGTTATTAATTTAATATAAATCCAAAAAATAATTATTTTTATAATTACTAACGTGACGAGAGTTAGTAATTAATGGAAACTTGTTGAATATTACTAATGATCAAAGTAGTATGTAATATTGGTTCTACTAAATGTCACGAGTGAATAAAATGACAATTTTGGAAATTTAAGTTGGGACGCGCCCGTGTCGTGTCGGGACTAAATGTTGATTAATAAAAGTAAATAAATTATAAGTCACCGGTATGGTCATTTAGAGTGCGGCAAAGTGTCCGGAAGGGTCGAGATAGTCAAAATAATGTACCCGAGGGTTTAGTTTGGGTCTTGGGGTGTTTTTAGGCTTAATTAACACCCCGGGAGGGCGTTTTGGACATTTTACATTTTTGGGCCTAAAAACCCACGAAAATTCTAAGGTTATATCAGATCCTTAGGGTTTTCTTCTAGGGTTAACACAACCAAAAATAGGATACGGCTATTGGATAAGTAAAGGGAAAGCTTACCAATTAGTTCTAGGCCAAGAACTCCTCCGTTTGCACCGCCGTCACCGCCAAACGATAGATCGCGCAATGAGGATCACCAACACACTGATTTCATCCACAAATTAGAAATAAAAAAATTCCCATGCAAGTATTTATCTTTCTTAATTTAGTTAATGCCTCATTCATATTAGTTTAGTGTTGATTAGGATGAGCTTTTATGAAAGAAAACCTATGTTGGAGGTTATAAATCGCATGTTGTAGAGATATAAACATTATTCTGGAAATTTCCTTCACATGTAGAGGTTGAACCACGAATTTACTTTGGGTTAGAAGTAGAAATTCTGGAAAAAGAATGAGATGAATTAAGTTAAATAAATTTTTAGGGTTCATGAGAATTATATAGATTTTGTCCCTTTTAATCCATGATACTTGATGAAACTCGCATGCCTTACGTAGAATATTGTTCATTTGGGTTTATAATGATTGTGGTATAAATTTCTGGGACTTTGGGAGTTAAAAACATGGATTTGGATGATTTTGGATGATAATTCCCGTAACTGGTATTCTGCAGTTTTCGCCATACCTGCTTGATCGATCGACGGTTCGATCGATCGACCCCTTCATCGATCGATCCCTCCTGGGAAAAACTAGATTTTTTCTTACGTTGACTTAATTCGATTAAATGCGTAATAAATCTTGACTAATGTTATTAGGACATAATGGAACATAAAAAGGACCAGTAGGGTCAAGGTAAACCCCGTTTAGTAGAACTTTAATGAAATGGGAAAATGAAGGGTAAACGGGAAAGATTCATGCCTAAGAAATTTAATGTGTGTAGACTTAATAATCGAAATGTCTAGGAGTTGGATTAGAAGGTAAGCGAGGGCCTACTGAATTTGTACTTAGCTAAAGAAAATACTTCGAGAGATGAGAAGTGAGTTGGAATAAATTAAATTTCGAAAATAAAAATGTATAAGTTCGTTATAAGAAATAATCGAATAAAAATGTACTAACAATGGAATAATATAAGGTTGGGCCGTGGGCGTACCTAACTTATGAATATGAATAGTGTGATTGATCATATATTTTATATGTGTGTAAAAATCATGCCCGCGCTACTTGCTATCCCCGAGGTTACCGCGCTGAGACAGTCTTATCTCGATGGGACCTTTATGGGGGATATTGACTCGTACCCTAGAAGATAGGAATCCTTGGTACAGGCTATCGGATCGATAGTCAGACGGTCCTAAGTGACGTGAGGGTATGTGCTGACCTCTTAGAGACTTGGAAACTATGCTTCGCCTCAATATTGTGTGTTTTATGTTAATACAGTTCGAGAGTGATTCCGAACTTTTATTTCCCTTAGTACGAGTGATACGGGGACTGAATAGCAGAGTATGCCCGCACCATAATTGTTATGTGGGGTGCCGTTAGAATATATATTATATGAGTATTTAATATATATATTTAAATCTGGACTTTGGGAACTACCTACTGTGTCTATGGTAAGTAAGAAATGAATAATTAATTCAACTTGGGTATAAGTGTTTGAAAATCATGATATATTACTGAGAAACTTTATTATTATATAAGGTTAAATTGAGAACTTTGCTTTTAAATAAAATTTAACCTCTTAAACATTTGAATTTGTCGGTTTGAAATCTCACGAGCAACTTATGATAAGATAAGTTAACCTGTTGGGAAGATTAGTGCGATAGGTGTGCACACTAGAAGAGAGGTGAGACGTTCTCAAGAGAGTGTCGTTACTAATATGTTGTTGCATTAGCCAGTAAACATTTTAAATACTTGCTAAACTAAAATTTTAAACTGTTTTACCATCGGGCTCTGACCCGTTTACTGTTATCTCTCCTCTCTTGTATATATATGTATATATTACAGGTGCCCAGCCACAGGGGCATCTTGCATAGGATCCTTTGGAAGGAACGCGCTACAGCTTAGGTGGGAGTTGCAGGCCTCTTGCTTAGACGATCTCAATTTTGTTGATTCCACTCCTAGCATTATTTTATCTAGTTGGGCATCCTTTTCCATTATTCAGTTGTTTTATTGGATAATGTGATTCATTTATTTCCAGTATTTACACTTTGGGATTTATTATTGTCAGGATGTTTTTCCTTTAAGTTTTAAATATTTGAATCAATCAGTTGGATGTTTAATTATTTGGATTATATGTTCCAGAATAGTTGTTGTGTGATTCTTTGACTATGAATTATGTAAAGTTTTAAATGTTGGTTTTTAAAACAAAATTTGGAAAGTAATGTCTAAAAATGGTTGACACTTAGCTTAATTATTTAGGGTGTTTAATTGGAAAAGTTATTTTTACGACAGTGATGCTAAGAATGAAGCAACCATTCATCTTGATTATAATTTAATAAAGGACTGATCACCCGGTGTTTAATTAGGCGAGGTGTCACATAAAACTCAATGAATCATATGTGCATGATGCATAAGTGTACTCCTATTGAATAAACAACAAAAATATCCCCAGGTTTAAAATTGTTGAATTTAGATGATATCGACTAAATCAAATCAACAAATCACAACCTAAGTGATTTTCACACCAATAACATTCAAAACTATTTAGTGTCGTTTCGAGAACTTTTCAAAGGACGTGCAAACCCATTGATACATATCCAACCAAAACTCCCACATAAATAATAATCCTTTTATTTTTCAAATGAGGTTCTAAATTCTCAACTTAGAGAAAACCTATTGGCCCAAATTTTGGCATATTTCTTCTTTCTATTGCCTTAATTTTTTATGCGGACTCTTTTCAAATGGTGGCTTTCACGACGTGATTATTATTCACTCGTAGCCCCTTCCCGTATCACTCATCATTTTTTCAAATTAAAATAAATTCCTCATGGGCAATGGTTTTTACATGCACTACTTTTATTACTCTCGTATTATTGCACTTGGTTAAGGATAGGATTGAGATGAAAACACTCGACCAACATGTGATAAACAAGTACAATAATCAAACAAATTCAAGCACGTGTAGAATAAAGGAAACAATGAGTCAAACATGTAGGAAGTATAATAACATCTCAATGACTCCATACATTGTAAAGCGAATGGATGACATGACATATTATCTCAAAACGCCATCAAATAGTCACATGGATATGGAATGATATTATGACTCATTCATCCTAAATGCTCATTCACATATGGTGCAAACAAAATACAAAAATCATTTTGAATTTTTCAAAAAATTTGTCAAAATAAAATCTTTTTGTATTTTTTCAAAAATATATCAAAAGTAAAACTTAATTACAACAAATCGTACACACTGGCACTAGGCAAAAATAACATCATGAAAATCATCCTATGCTAGCCAGTAAGTCTAGACCTCAACAGGTAGGTGCGGTGGAGTTTTCCAAAGTTGGTGACATCCTATGAAAAACCTCCATAAAATCATGTGAAGTCTTGACCAAAAATAGTACATGCTCCCTAATATGTGGAAACTCTCTCGTGTAATCATCTAGAGTGTCAGGTGTGGGTGCGTGCGTGTGAACACGTGTAGTAGCCAAATGTGACACATAACCCAATTTAAAGAAAAATTCTCTCTGGTGTCCTCTCTTCTTACAGTGTGTGCACACATAAACTGGCCTAGGTATACCTCTATCAAAGCGTCTCTTATGCTCTCTAATAGGTACTGGAAGCCTAGGTGAGTCAAGTCGAGAGCCATGTGTATCAATAACAAACTCGAGAACCGACTCGGGTGTTTCATGTGAAGTGGATGCACCATCATGACCTATTCCTAAACTCTCACCACTACTCAAAATGGGATTGAGAACCATATTTCCAACCTTCTTAAATGTGTTCTCCATAGTGACTTTAGCCTAGAGGGCGTGTTTAAGATCTTTCTCTAATTGTGACACGCGGGCTATAAGTTAACTTTTCTCCCGATTCATGACGATTAACCGCTCACTCAGATTAATATTTACCTTCTCGAGTTGACTCGCTAACGCCTCAAAACTCCTAAAACTTTCTAACTCTCTCTCCAAATATCTTACCCTATGACCTAACTCCTTATTCAATTTCTTAGTCTTTAAGCTCTCGTCATACAAATCTCTAAAAGCCTTTTGGAGCTCACTTTCACACTCACTTTTAGATTCGCTAGAAACACTCAAATCCTCCTCGGGGGTCTCGCGTGCACAAGTGTCCTCATCTTCATGGGATACAATAGGTGTGCTCACATGATTAGCAAAAAAGGCAACAAACTTTCCTTGTGAAGACTCATCCCCGGAATCATTCACATCTTCCTCACTATCACTAAGGGTGACTGGCATGGCAACTTTCTTTCCCTCTCTCCTAAGCCTAGTGGGACACTAAAACGACTTATGCACTCTACCCTCACACTCAAAACATGTCACTTTTTCTACATCTCCCTCACCCTTTTTATCTTTCTCACCACTTTCTTTGGCCTTATCTTTCTTTTTCTCAAAAAACTTTTTATTGGAAGAATTTTGTTTTGAAACCTGGAGAAACTTTTAAAGTTATTTGCAAGCATGACCAGATCAAAATCAGACTCGTCCTCAAACACGAATTCAGAAAATCTCACTTTCTTTTTCTTATCACTTTTGGACACTTTCTTTCCCTTTCTAGTTTGGGCTTTAAGCGCTATCTCCCTATCCTTAGGTTTGACAGTGTCGGGGAACATGTCAATTTCATATGTCTTGAGGTCTCCTACTAACTCTTCTAAATTTAGACTACTCAAATTACCTAAGGTATTCAAACCAGTTACTTTAGGGATAAAAAGTTTTGGCAGCGATCTTAAAATATTTTTAACCACTCGTGCATTAGGTATAGGCTCATTGATATTAGAACTAGTGTTGACAATATCGGATAAACGAGCATAAAAGTAATCAAACCACTCAGCCTCAAGCATGGTGATTGTCTCAAATTGAGTGGTCAAATTTTGAATGTTAGACTCTTTGACCGCGTTAGTGCCTTTGTGGGTGAGTTGCAAAACATCCCACGCTTCTTCAGACGTGGTGCACGTCATAATACATAGGAACTCGTTGGGGGTGGCGTGTCCGAAAATTGCACTAAGCCCTCGTGAATTAAAAGTGATCCACCTAAACTCATCCTTAGCCCAGTCTGATACATGTTTTAAATTCGTGACATTATTAGCAATGACAGTGGGAGGAGTCTAGCCTCTTTCACAAATGACCCAAACTCTTTCATTTATTTATTTTAAATGGGATTCATTCGGGCTTTCCAGTAAGCATAATTAGACCCGTAAAAAATGGACAACCGATTATATAATTTTTCGTTTGGAAACATTGGGACAATTTTTTCACATATTGATTTAAAAAAAAAATCAATATCACAGAATTTTGCGGAAAATAAGAATAAGCAATAAATTAGGGTAACCTGCTCTGATACCAATTTGTGAGAATTGGTCGTGTGCGATATCGATTTAAATAAATGTGTAAATTCTAACCACAAACTTATTTAATTAGAGTCAATTTTGAGTCAAATTAATTCAGCCGTTAAACAAACATCTACGTGTGTGTGTGTCAAACCATCATAAATACAAATATCCTAACTCACGGATTTTAGGAAAATATCCCCTTAGGGCAAAACCTTTTATTTCAATATAATTTGTAAATCACAAGTTACACGGATGACGATAAAATATGCAATAAGTTTTCCTCAATAAACCTACATAGACACATAGTCTAGAGTCAGCAATGGATCATGAACCGCAATCCAACCTTCATCAAAGATCCACACGCAGCAATCCTTAATGACCATAGTCTTCAGGTGTAGAGATGCATTCCATAAAGGTTGAATAATAGCAAAGTATGTCCTTGGGTTGGAAAAAAACTCACATCAACATTGGGATTTTGTGAATTGAAAACAAAAAAGTTTAAAAACCTAAAAGTGAGAAGACTTATGTTTCTGCAATAGCATTTTCGTATGAATAGAAAATCGCAGGTCTTCTTAAGAAAAATGGAGTTGTTTAACACACTTAAGTAGAAAACTAAGGTGGCAGGTCGCTCGAACAAAATCAAATCTCATTTGAACGGTTACACGTGTCGCTTGAATGAGCTTCGCGTGAGAGCTAATGTCGCTGGAACGACAGTGGCTGTCGTTCGAACGAGCCATTAAAAAATATTTTTCTTTTTATTTTCCCAGTAAATGCAGCATCTTGAAACTTCAAAAATTAATTTTGAGGAAAAACTATAAAAACTCTGCTCTAACACTCAGAATTTTTTTGATGAAAATATCCCAATATTCTAAGTGAAATGCTAAGGAATAAAAACATAACCTTTACCAAATTTTTCTCGTGGAGTCTTGAATGTTGAGGAAGCTTGATATTCGAACCCGTCTTTTTGCATATGAGGTCTTGAACATCTTCGACAGCTGTAGTGGTATACGACATACTCAATTGATAACGGACAATAAAATAATGTCCTTACATTATTAGAAAATTACCCCTATACTTTATGAAAAGGGTACTTTAAGGCTATAAGTATAACTACAAGACCAACCAAGGACCAAATACCAAATATTTGTTAATCTCCCTAAACCCCCTGTCCACCCAATGCATCAGATCAGCACAATAAGTTAAAACGCACATGTGTACACCATGCACACATGTGAGGAACACTTACCATCCTTGAAAAATTCTATATAAACAACTCAAATCCACCACCTCATTCCACCAATTGAATTCCCTGAATATGTAATATAAATACGCCACCCTCTTAGCAATAAAAACACAACTCAAACTTTAGTTCAGAAACTCAAAATTTCACTCCAACTAGGTACATCATGATTTTATGAGGCTAATTGAATTCTTTCAATTCAAGTTTCTTTATGTGTAGTTGTTATACTTAGAACGATCATAATATGCATGCTTTTATGTGTTAAACAGTGTAGAATAGAAAAAATGTGAAATTACACCATTAAAGTTTGAGCTTTAATGGTGAATTTCGATATAAGACTCCAAACTTTGACTTTAAGCTGTATATAACTTCATTAGAACCTAAGTAACTCGAGTGAAATGATCAAAAGCCATGAATGTGTCTATTAAGCTCTAATTTATTGAAAGTGTATTTTGAACCAGAAAACTAGAAATTTGAAATTCTCCATGTATAATCCATCTCAACCTCTGAAATCAAAACCAAACTACTCCTACACATAGAAGAAAACAAACCATATTCACAAGAATCCCTGCATTATTCTTAAAATTCGTGAATGTTAAGTCAAAATTAAAAAAAAAACACAGCTATACGACTTAAGAAATACTGCATCTCAATCCACAAAACTTAAATATTCAAATTCCTTATGAAACATTAGGTTAAGTTTATTTAGAAATCATCTCAAATCATTTAGAAATGAAGGAGATATTCAAGGTAAATGTAACACCCCGCCCGCCCGGGGAGAGCAAGCGGAGCGCTACTGCGATAAAGCTATACTACATCCACAAATAATAAGGTATAGAGCATCTAATTCCCACAATAAAACAACATAAGCAACTACTATCCAATCTCTTCAATTAAAACAACAAGTCTCTCGAATTAAAACAACTATCTATCTCGATACTAAAACGAATCTCCAATGCTCTATACATCAAAATAAATAAATACAAGTCTTCTCATTGTATTCTCGAATATTCTTACCAAAATAATCCACACTAAATATCATTCCAATTGATCCATAGCCCTCAAATCCGTGCTCACCTGTCAACTAAGAAAAAATATGGGGAAGTACACAATACGACAAGAAAGATGCTCAACAGATATAAGCAGTGAACAAAGCGTAACAATACGAGTACAAATATTCAAATCAAATGTGAATCTCATAAGCAATTATATCAATATAATTTCTCAACAACACATAAACCGGGTCACCAGGCCTCACCACCGTACTGCGCCTATGCATTTTTTTAGCATATCCGGAAAAAGGAATATTGGCGGGTCCCTAACATCAGTGCCATATTAAAATCTCATGACAACATGCTCAACACCAAATATAATACCACATGAATAAAAATTAGATTCCAACAAATAATTTCCAGATTCCATTGAATTTAGCAATTCAAATATAAGTCAATAATAACAAGAAACCAAAGGGAATAAACCTCGCGAGATTAAGGAGCATATTGTGTAAAACCCCATACCTCAAACCACCAAAAGATACCATCAATAATTCGGCCCAGAAACGCTTTAAAAGCCACCAAAAATCTGCTCCAAATATCACCAAAAGTTCCTCCAAGAACAACCTCAAAACATCCCCAAGAACACCTC
This sequence comes from Sambucus nigra, assembly GCA_949130495.1. NCBI lineage: Eukaryota > Viridiplantae > Streptophyta > Magnoliopsida > Dipsacales > Adoxaceae > Sambucus > Sambucus nigra. The sequence goes on along the minus strand of OX422211.1, from coordinate 498,622,983 downwards.
CAAAAACCTAAGGTTGAATGCATAAATTAAAGGTCTTGTTTATGTATAAAAGAGCGGAATTAAAAATATGTTTGCTGCCAAGAAGTTGTACCAAAAAGGGTCACCCACGACCATATTTTATAAGTCAAATAATAAGAGTTGTAAAGAAATCAAACTCCTCAAAAACTGCTTGTTGCGCACGTTTTTTGCTGGTGTCGATCGATCGATCGATCGCCTAGGAAAACTGACAGTTCGCCTAAAAAATGCCTATAAGGAAAAATATTAAAAATTCCATTAAAAATCCATTTTAAATCCGATTTCAATTCCGCTTGAAGTTCTAATCTTCTAAAATCATAACCAACATATTTGAGCAATAAAAATAAATTTATGAAAAAAATTATTTTTCCTCTTTATTTTGAAAATACCCCAAAATTACGCGGATTGTTACAGTAAAAAATTAGAAACCCTAAAATCAACTGTCGAGAGGAAGAAGACGAACTCTTCGACTAGAAATATTGACCTAGCGCGTGAGGGCGCGTGACCAATCGAAAAATTTTGAATTTTTTTCCAATATTTTGTTTCATTTTTCTGGTTAAAATTATATAAGGTAAGGCCATATTTGGATTAACCTAGCCCAAGTAATGGAAAAAATGAGGTTTTAACAGAAGAATATTTTCCAATTTTCCAAATTGACCCCTTCAGACTTTTCCAACTTATGAATTTGAACCCCAAGCTTTGTTTGTGAATACTTCAAAATATTTCACGATAAAAAGTCTCTTGCATCAAAGTTAAAAAATTATCTTATGTTCAATATTTTAAAGTCCCAAAATATTTACAATTAAACCCTCATAACCTTAAAAGATGAAGTTTTTGTAAAACCGACTGACCTAATACAAAATACTTACATAACCAAGCAATGTATACAGAAAATCAAGTACTATATCCTCCCGATATCCTCTTGTGATATATAAATTCGATCGATATACTAAGTAGGGTTTTCCTATCTTTTCAATGGTAAACTTTGCATATTTGGCATACTGCTATTAATATCACTATGTGATAGCTCCTGTTTATTCTTAATATGTGCATGTTATCATACTATTATACTACATATTTTATTTCATATCATCGGTATATGAATTTGATCATCGGTATTTAAATTTGACTATGGATCAATTTTAACCCTTCTCACCTAATAACTTGTATTAATATAGTTTGCCCCTAAACTTTTGTGCTATTATATTATAAGCATCAGTGTTAACTAGTAAGTAGACTGACGCGTCATCCCACGAAACTTTCTACTTGGCCCAAAGGTCTCAGATGATTGAGAGCCTGGATTTATTGATACTTATGTAAGAGTGCCATTTTAATTGTGTGCCTAGCCGATTACTTTTTCCCCAAGTTTTTGGTTTGATTATTAATTACATTGGTTTTACTGATGGCTTAATTATTTTTATACCCCTTAGTGAATTGGTAAGTATGGTATTGGTAGTTCAAGACTCCTTAATTTTCTTTACATGATCCTTAATGAACTGGTACCGAACTTTACTTTCTTAATGAACTGGTAACGAAATTTATTATCTTAATGAACTGGTATGTATAGGATTATTAGTTCAAGAACTTTATGTTCTTTATAAAGTGATAAGTATGGGACTATCATATTTATTTCTTTAGCGTTACTAAGAACTTATTATATACGCACTCTTAACTCTCATCTATACATATATTTGTTATAAAACTGGTAGAACCTACTTAGCACATTTTTGCTAATTCCTTTTTCCTCCAGATGAACCCGAAGAAAGAGGATAATATTTCTTCCCTATTAGAGACAGAAGGAAGTAAAAAGTGGCATTTTTCGATTTTCTACATTATAGTTTGTACTAAAAAATGTAACTCACCCCTGCAGTGGTACAACCCTATGTAAACTAATTCAATATATGAATAAAGTTATGTTATGCCTCCTTAAATTTAATTAATCACTTTATGTGTACCTTTTGTTCATTCATACCAAAAAACAGGGTGTGATGGGTTATAGCCCTTCGTCTTCCCAAGTTTTTGAGAAAGATGACTTTTTTGAGGAGGCTCTAAACGTCCCCACCTCGCGTACGATTTAGTTTGACACTGTCGAGTCTTCACACAGCCACCAATCATCTACCTCCTAGTCCTGTGAGGAGACGAGGGTAACTATTTTACCATCCCTAATGGTTTTTCCTTTGTTAGCCATGACTTATGGAGAGTTTCATAAGAGATTCCCAAGTGGAGCTCCAACTGTTGAGATTTTTTCTGACAGTGATTCAAATATCGATGCTGAGAAACCATTCAATGTTTTTTACGCCCAAAATTTTCCTTCCACTATTACAGAATCCGACCTCCTTGTATGGATCCATATGTATGGGATCAAGTCGGACATTCACCTGAGAGCTTCGAACGACGAAGAAAGAGACTTTAATGATGGAAAGGGAGAAATTACCGTCTACGATCGGATGTTTAGGGTTGGCTTTCATCTTCCCTTCCATCCTTCTGCATGAGACGTCCTTGCCATTATGGGGCTTGCTATTACACAGTTGGCACCAAGCTCTTGGACAATTATACTCGGCTTTATATTTTTGTGGAAGTCGAAGTATGAAGATAACCCTTTAGTTGGTGTCTTCAAAGAATGCTATAATGTATCATCCACTAAGGCCCAGTCGGGATATTACCATCTGGGGCTGAGGAGACTCGACAAGAAAATCGTCCAAATTAATTAGACTTTGAATCATCACTGGAAGCCGAGGTATTTCTTCATCTTCGGTACATGGAAGTTCGATGACGACGCTACCCGTGACGACTCTGAGTCGAGGGTTCCCCATGTTTGGGAAAATTGCTCTATATCGATGATAGTACAAATGCTGTCTTTTTGAGGTTTCAAGGGAAGTAAAGGGGCCTAGCCGAGTTCGAAAAAGTGATAACCCATTCCTTCCTAAAAACGTCATGTCTGGGGGTTGACCCCGTGGACGAGTTATGTAAGTTTTCCACATTTTTTTTTGTAACTATTTCCTCGTATTTGATGTTTTTACTAATCATTATTCTCTCTTTATTATAGACTGCCCTCCTAATACTCTCGACTACATATGGTACATGACTGCTTCAAGTCTTTAAGCGGATTTAAATAGGAAGGGTAGTAAGCATCCCATCAATGGGGCTTCCAAGAAAATAACTAGTGGTAGCCTAGGGCATGTTGAGGCCGGCCATAAAAGAAAAGAGCAAGTCTCTGGGGTGGACCTTCGCTCTCAGAGGGAGACGCGATCGAGGGTCCCACCCTCTAATGTAAGGCAATCTTCTGCTACCCAGAGTTCTTCTGACTCGGCTATAATGTCTCATCTTGCATAGCTATATGTGAGCTTTGACTCCCTCATTACAAGTGGAGAGAGGTTTAAGGCGACCGTCCTTTCCTTCCCTTCTGAATTCGATAAACAATTTTTGGAGTCTATGTATGTGCCCCAATGTTTTTACTTTAGACTTCACCACATGGACCAAGTATGCATTTCATCCGACTTTACTTTCTTTAAAATATTTTTATTTTCTAAAGTATGGTATCGTCTCATACTAACTTCTGTACTCTGTGCTTTTGCAGTCCATATGTGCCTTTGCTCATGCTATCGAGTGGATAACTAAAAACTCCCTCAAGTGCAGAAGGCAGAAAGGGCCCTCCTGATCGAGAAAGACTTGAAGAATAAGGTGAAGTCCTTACGACCCTTGCTAACCTAAAGAAAGATCACAATGAATCTTTTGTTGATGTGAAAAACGAGCATGATTTGGTGCTTCAGGCCTTGGCCACTGTAATACCCCGTACTTTTGGTGATATTTATTTATGGAATTAATTGAATTAAATGTGTATTAATTGAAAATTAATTCGGATAAAAATACTAGCGAGATGCGAGTTGGTATTTGATTTTAATGAGTATATATGGCTATATATGAATATGGAAATTATGAAATTTGTCGTGAGAATGATATACGGCAATTTGGGAAACTTTGTTGAGACGCGTGTGACAGTCGCGTCAGGAATATAATTATTTTAATTAAAAAGTGATTTTTATTTCTATTAACCATATGGTCGTTTTGAGTGCGCCAATGCGTCCGGAAGGGTCGAGATAGTCAGAAAACACTAGCTGGGGGTTTAGTTTGGGTCCCGGGGCATTTTTAGGCCATGCCGGCAACATGTAAGGGTAGTTTGGTAATTTTGGATTTTTGGGAATTAAAACCCCCGAAAATTAGGAATTAAAATCTGACTTAGTCTTAACCCACTAATCCATTTCCAACCCCAATCTAGGTAGTGGGCTACGGGAAGTTTATAAACCTTAAACTTGCCAAACCAACCTCCACCTCCATTGTCATCCTTAGAGAAAAGCTGGTAGAGAGAGAAAGAAAGGAGAATCCTGCAGAGAGAGAGAGAACAATTCATCTTCACCATCAAATTCAGAGTTATATCAAAGGCAAGTTGTTTAATTTCATTAGTTGCAGAGAATGTTTCTTCCATGCGTAGGAAATTGATAAAACTGTATTGTTTTGGGAGATTGATGAAAACCCATTAAATTGGAATTAGAAACTTGTATTTTGATGAGGAATTGCATGTAGAATTGTATGTAGGTGATTAATCTGATGATAAGATAATTTGGATGAAAGAAAAATGGATTTAATTAGACTCATTGGGGATTTAAGAATTTTTAGGGTTCATGTTCTTGAAATTGGGGAAAAATGTATAAATTTGATATTTGGATGATGTTTAGAATGAATTAACACCACCAAACACGTTAGTATGTGACCTAAGTATGATTAGGGATGATTAGAAACCTTGAACAATTGTTGGATTGATGTTTAGAGGAGATTAGAGAGGAAGAAAAGTTGGAAAAATGAAAAAAGGGATTTCTGGGTTCGAAACTGGCCACTCGTTAGAAGACCTACCCAGGTCGTTCGAACGAGCTCGTTCGAACGAGCTTCTAACGAGTTGACAGTTTGCCTTCTAACGAGAGAGATGTTCATTCGATGTCTTTCATTCGAATGAGATCTCGTTAGATTCCCAGTTCGTTCGAACGAACTCTCGTTCGAACAGCCTCGTTCGAACGAGACTTCTAACGAGAGGACAGTTTAGGCTTTTTTGCCTGTTTTGATTTCGCATGTCCCGTAACCTTGTTTAATTGTAGAGATAGCATTCCCTCGATGATAGATTGAGATAGTTGGGACATTTGGGTTATGTTGAGAAGTAAAACGTAGAAGTGTGACTCGAATTGAATGGGAATTGTGGAATAGGACGTGAGTGACTATTACGATGTGAGAATTATTTACGGCTTAAATAATTGAACTAATCGGGAACTTATGAATTGTGTAACATTATATGTCAGTACGAGAATGAGGAGTGTACCACAAATAAATTACGGTGATTACTAAGATGTGTGTATACTAAGTATGTGTATATGATTTTATGTGTATGACATACCTACCATACTTGCTAGCACGGGAGGTTTACGTTCGCTTAGGGCCCTCTAATCCTTGTGTTGCCCGGATTTAGATTGGTACCTCGAGAACATAGGTCAGAGAAGGACTTATTGGGATGTTAATAAGTCTGCTGATCATGGGAGCGTATGTATGTGCGTGACCCATGTGATGTGACTGTGTTCACCTCCATTGTTTGTGATTGTTGTTATCTGAGAACGATTCCTGAGAGATTCGGAATGCGTGATTCTTATGTACGTGATGTACCGGGATGGATAGCAGAGTATGTGTGCACCGCAGCTTAGTCTCGGGTGCTTGTATTGTATATTTATGACGTGAATAATATACACTTAAATAATGGGGACTTTCATGTTGGTATTGTGAATACAATTATGGTAATGTTTTGAGAAAACATAACGGGTTAACCGATAGTGAGTTGTATTGCTAAAAATTGAGAATCTGAGTTAAGTATAGCCCACTATTAAATTTATAACACTAGAATATATAATGGGAATTGTGTTGTAAGGGGTAGAACTTATTACGGTTTGGATAGTTATGTATGTCTCTTAGATGGGTATGGTACGTTAGGGGTGCACAACTAGTCGAGAGGTGAGTACTTCATGTGAGTGCACGTTCTAACATGTATTTTGCATTCATTGTTTTAATGTTATTAAAACACTTGTTGTTTTTAAAATGATTTCCACTTTCGGGCTCTGACCCATTTTCTTTCAAATCATTTTTTTGTAAAAACCATTTTAGGTGCCCAGCCACAAGGACAGCATGCATAGGATTTTCATTCAGGTGACGAGCTGTAGCTGTTTGTGGAAGTTACAGGACCTTGCTAGTAGATGTTTCTTTCATCTTGACTCCATATTCAGGATTCATCAGTTGTAAGGCATGTTGCCCATTTCTAGTAGAGACATTTTCTTATTTCAGATTTTCAAACTATTTGGCACGTAATTAATTCAGATTACTTTGTTTTATTTCGTTCAGTTGTGGGATTGTTGTGAGGAGTTTTTCCTCCGGACTTATTATTATGTTGTTGGTTATTCTATTGTTTCGTTATGGTGAATGTTTTTATTCTATCATTATTCCTTTTATTGCATGTTAATCAGAGTTAACTTAAAATTTGGCAACTCACTTTTTAAATACTAGGTGGTTAGTAATCATTAAAATGTTTTCGACAGTGATGCTAATGACTGGACCAACTTGGCATTTTGTATTAATTTAATAAAGGAGTAGCTACCCGGTATTTAATTAGTCGGGGTGTCACAGGTGGTATCAGATCATCAGGTTCTAGTGTCTTTTAGGATCTGTACGGCTTATTATGTTTCCGCTGAGCTTTCTTTGATGTAGAGCCCTATATTTTAGGACTGTTGTATTCTTTTGTATATGCTACGTTCTTCAGCTATTTCAAGTTTATAACTGCGAACTTATAAACTTTATTCTTATTTCAGATGCCTCCATGACGTGCACAACAGGTTCCCAGGGATGCTACGCCAGAACCACAGCCCGCACCAGTTCAGGGCACGATGAATGCCGCCGAGGTTGCAGCCATTGTGGCCCAGGCGGTAAATGCCGCATTATCCGTAGTTCAGCAGGCACCACCTCAGGCGCCAGTTCAGGCACATGCATTCCCGTCTGCTTGGGAATGTGTACGTGATGCTTTTAAGAAAGCACACCCACCGGAGTTCGCAGGTAGCTCCGATGTAGTGGTTTCGAGTCAGTGGAAGAAGGACATTCAGCGGCACCTGAGGATGTATGAGTGCACCAATGTCCAGAAACATATACTAACTACCTTTAAGCTAGTGGGGTCTGCACTGCAGTGGTGGGGTCTATTACCACCGTGGAGGAGAGAGATACTCTCACGATCCAGGAGTTTTGGGTGCGGTTTGATCGCAAGTACTTTCCGTCAGCTGTTCACACGGAAATGAGGAGGAAGTTGATGAACCTCAGACAGGAAGGTAAGACTGTGGCCGAGTATGAGGCCGAATTCACCAATCTGTTGAATATTGTTCCGAATGAGATACCGACAGAAGAGAAGAAGATACAGAAATTTACAGACGGGTTGACTTGGAGGATCCGTCAGCATTTGTTAGGGAACCTATCGTTGGCCACTTACTCTAATGTGGTTAACGCTGCACTGTTACACTGCCAGGATCACCGCTTTCACATGGCTGAGGGCAAGAGATCGGGAGAATCTAGCCATCAGGGCAGGACTGGAGGACATGGTGCCAGTGGGGCACAATCTGTTCAAGGGCAGAGACAGGGTGACCAGGGTTCCCAGCAAGGGGATCACAAGAGGTTCAGGTCGGGAAATTTCAGGCACGGACAGGGAGGTTTCCGACAGGGCCAGCAGGGTCATAATGGTCAACAGCAGCAGTTTTAACAGGGCCATGGGAGGAACGGTAACGGCCACCAGGGCCGGGGGCAGTAGGGACAGAGAGGGGGGAACTTCTCGGGGAAGTGTTACGTTTGTGGCAAGACTGGCCATAAACGCCAGGACTGTCCTAATAGGGGCAGGGCCCCGCAGCAGCAGCAGGGTGCTCGACAGGAGCCGTAGAGACCCGTGTTTCTCGTCGCCCTCCCGGCGCCACCATAGATGGCAGCATTGCCACCCATTCCAGCGGTCCCAGTTCAGCAGGGGCAGCTGCAGTATGGGAGAGTATACCAGCTTCAGCAGGCAGCAGCTCCATAGGCACCACCCGCTATTGAGTGTATGTTTCCTATCCATGGCACTATGGGTCGGGTTTTATTTGATACGGGGGCAACGCATTATTTTATAGCTACACATTTTTTGAAAGCCTTAGGGTTGTTAGCCACAGCAGAGAGCACAGTGGCGTGTGTAGACTCACCATTGGGGAGTGGGTCACTTATTTTCTTTATATGCCGGGGTGTGGGGGTAGATATTAGTAGTTTGGTATTACCTGCAGACATGTTGGTGTTAGATATGCATGTGCACGATGTGATTATTGGTATGGATTGGCTCGCAGCTTATAGATCCATGATTGATTGCTTCGGTGGGAGCATTATTTTTGCCATTCCGGGGCAAGAGATGTTTGTAGTGGCGATGCCTCGCCCAGAGGGAGGCTCGACCACTCATTTGTATTACATAGAGGAGGATACCTCTAAGGATGTTGTGATTCCTTTATATTCGATCCCAGTTGTCAAGGAGTACTCAGATGTGTTTCAGGAGATACCAGGCCTACCTCCCAGTCGAGAGATAGACTTTGTCATAGACTTATTACCAGATACGAGACCTATAGCACGCGCACCATACCGTATGGCTCCGGCAGAGATGCGAGAGCTATGGGATCAGATTGAGAAGTTGTTAGGTCAGGGGTTTATGCGGAGGAGTACTTCGCCGTGGGGTGCCCCTGTGTTATTCGTGAAGAAGAGAGATGGATCGTTGAGGTTGTGTGTGGATTACCGAGAGTTGAATAAGGTCACGATACTGAATAAATATCCGTTTCCCCGAATAGATGACTTATTCGACCAGTTGAGGGGAGCTTCTTTCTTCTCGAAGATTGATTTGCGATCGGGATACCATCAGTTGCGTATCAGGGAAGAGGATGTCTCGAAGACTGCGTTCTTAACGAGATATGGTTCCTACGAGTTTCGAGTTATGCCTTTTGGCTTGACCAATGCTCCAGCAGTGTTTATGGACTTGATGAATAGGGTATTCAGAGAGTTCCTTGATCAGTTCGTCATTATCTTCATTGATGATATTCTGGTTTACTCCCAGACAGAGGAGGAGCATGCCGAGCATTTGAGGCAAGTTTTGTAAACGCTACTTCAGAACGAGCTGTATGCAAAATATGAGAAGTGCGGGTTTTGGCTGAAGGAGGTTCAATTTTTGGGACACATTATCTCCGACCAGGGGATATCTGTTGATCCGAGGAAGGTATCCGCGGTGAGGGAGTGGGGACAGCCCACGACACCGACTGAGATCCGTAGTTTCTTGGGCCTAGCAGGATACTACATGAGGTTTATTCGAGGATTTTCGAAGATAGCGGGTCCTTTGACACATCTGACTCGTAAGGGTGTGCCATTCATCTGGAGTGATGCCTGTCAGTTGGCATTCGATGAGTTGAAGGATAAGTTGACCTCAGCACCTGTGTTAGCATTATCGAGACCGGGAGTTGAGTATCTAGTCTACACCGATGCGTCTTTACAAGGACTTGGAGGTGTATTGCAGCAGGAGAGTCAGGCTATAGCTTATGCTTCCCGTAAGCTTAAGCCTCACGAGAAGAATTACCCCACTCATGACTTGGAGTTAGCGGCGGTGGTATTTGCCCTACGGATTTGGAGACATTACCTTTTGGGGGAGAAGTTCCGATTGTTCACAGGCCACAAGTCCCTACAGTACCTATTCACGCCGAAGGAATTGAATATGCGATAACGGAGGTGGCTTGAGTTTGTGAAGGACTATTAGTTTGATATCCAATATCACCCGGGGAAGGCTAACGTGGTAGCAGACGCGTTGAGCCATAGGCCAATAAATGAAGTGGCAGGGATGTGGAAGGCAAAGTGGAAGGAGTTGGGACACCAGGATGCAGTGGCCCGATCATTTATGTCGGTGATGACTGTTACACCGCATATTGTCACGAAGGTGGTAAAGGCACAAGCAGATGACTCGTTCTGTCAGGAGCAGATAGTTCGATTATTAGCAGAGGGAGCTGAGTCCTATACCGTTAGATCAGACGGGGGATTACGCTTCAATGGCAGACTGGTAGTTCCAGAAGGGGAGGAATTGCGACACGAGGTTATGGCAGAGTCGCATGGCTCACGGTTTGCGGTACATCCCGGTGGGGACAAAATGTACCAAGATATGAGACGTCAGTATTGGTGAAGCGGGATGAAGAGAGATATTGCCGTGTTTGTTTCAAAATGCGCCACTTGTCAGCTAGTAAAAGTGGATCATCAGAGACCGGCAGGACTTCTACAGCCATTGGAGGTCCCGATGTGGATGTGGGAGAGCATATCCAGGGATTTTATCACGGGGTTGCCTACGTCACAGAGAGGTCACGACTCTATTTGGGTAATTGTGGACAGGTTGTCCAAAGTCGCTCATTTTCTACCCGTAAGGACAGACTACACTATGGGACAGTATGCCCAGCTCTTTATTGTAGAGATAGTGAGACTTCATGGTGTGCCCCTAAATATCGTGTCTGACCGAGACAAGATATTTGTTTCGCAGTTTTGGGAGAGTTTTCAGGAGGTCATGGGCACGGAATTGCGGTTGAGTATGACGTATCACCAACAGACCGATGGGCAAACCGAGCGTACAAACCAGATGTTGGAGGACATGCTATGTATGTGCATCATTGATTTCGGGGGTGGATGGGAGCAGTATCTTCCACTGGTGGAGTTTGCCTACAACAACTCCTACCAGTTCACTATTGTCATGGCCCCATTTGAGGCGTTGTACGGTAGACCTTGTTGTTCCCAAGCATGTTGGTTGGAGGTGGGGGACAACAAACTACTTGGGCCGAAAGTGATTCAGGATACTTCGGCGAGGATAGAATTGATTCGGAGTCGCATTCGGGTAGCTCAGGATCGGCAGAAGAGTTATGCTGATGCGAAGAGGTTCTTCAGGGAGTTCCAAGTGGGGGACCAGGTTTTGCTCAGAGTATCTCCTATGAAGGGGATTATGCATTTTGGGAAAAAAGGGAAGTTGACACCGTGATATGTGGGACCATTTCCTATTATTGAGCGGATTGGACCGATTGCGTATAGACTTGGGTTACCGGAGCATTTGCATCGGATTCACGATGTGTTTCATATTTCCTCGCTAAGGAAATATCTTAGAGACGATTTGGCTCATTCTCACATTGCTTTGGAGGACATCGATCTCCAGCCCGATAGCTCCTACGAGGAGGGGCCGATTGCTATTTTGGACCGAAGTGAGCGGAAACTGCGGTCAAAGATAGTCCCGTTAGTGCGTGTTCGGTGGCGACATCATAATGTCGAGGAGTCCACATGGGAGCGCAAGGATGATATGCAAGAACGTTATCCAGAGTTGTTCTTAGCAGGTACATTCTAGTTCCGAATTTCGGGACGAAATTCAGTTATTAGGGGGGAAGTATGTAATACCCCGTATTTTTGGTGATATTTATTTATGGGATTAATTGAATTAAATGTGTATTAATTGAAAATTAATCCGGATAAAAATACTAGCAAGATGCGAGTTGGTATTTGATTTTAATGAGTATATATGGCTATATATGAATATGGAAATTATGCAATTTGTCGTGAGATTGATATACGGCAATTTGGGAAACTTTATTGAGACGCGTGTGACAATCGCATCAGTAAAATAATTATTTTAATTAAAAAGTGATTTTTATTTCTATTAACCGTATGGTCATTTTGAGTGCGCCAACGCGTCCGGAAGGGTCAAGATAGTCAGAAAACACTAGCCGGGGGTTTAGTTTGGGTCCCGGGGCATTTTTAGGCCATGCCGGCAACGTGTAAGAGTAGTTTGGTAATTTTGGATTTTTGGGAATTAAAACCCACGAAAATTAGGAATTAAAATCTGACTTAGTCTTAACCCACTAAGACATTTCCAACCCCAATCTAGGTAGTGGGCTACGGGAAGTTTAGAAACCTTAAACTTGCCAAACCAACCTCCACCTCCATTGTCATCCTTAGAGAAAAGCTGGTAGAGAGAGAAAGAAAGGAGAATCCTGCAGAGAGAGAGAGAACAATTCATCTTCAACATCAAATTCAGAGTTATATCAAAGGCAAGTGGTTTAATTTCATTAGTTGCATAGAATGTTTCTTCCATGCGTAGGAAATTGATAAAACTGTATTGTTTTGGGAGATTGATGAAAACCCATTAAATTGGAATTAGAAACTTGTATTTTGATGAGGAATTGCATGTAGAATTGTATGTAGGTGATTAATCTGATTATAATATATTTTGGATGGAACAAAAATGGATTTAATTAGACTCATTGGGGATTTAAGAATTTTTAGGGTTCATGTTCTTGAAATTGGGGAAAAATGTATAAATTTGATATTTGGATGATGTTTAGAATGAATTAACACCACCAAACATGTTAGTATGTGACCTAAGTATGATTAGGGACGATTAGAAACCTTGAACAATTGTTGGATTGATGTTTAGAGGAGATTAGAGAGGAAGAAAAGTTGGAAAAATGAAAAAAGGGATTTCTGGGCTCGAAACTGGCCACTCGTTAGAAGACCTACCCAGGTCGTTCGAACGAGCTCGTTCGAACGAGCTTCTAACGAGTTGACAGTTTGCCTTCTAACGAGAGAGATGTTCGTTCAATGTCTTTCATTCGAACGAGATCTCGTTAGATGCCCTGTTCGTTCGAACGAACTCTCGTTCGAACAGCCTCGTTCGAACGAGACTTCTAACGAGAGGACAGTTTAGGCTTTTTGGCCTGTTTTGATTTCGCATGTCCCGTAACCTTGTTTAATTGTAGAGATAGAATTCCCTCGATGATAGATTGATATAGTTGGGACATTTGGGTTATGTTGAGAAGTAAAACGTAGAAGTGTGACTCGAATTGAATGGGAATTGTGGAATAGGACGTGAGTGACTATTACGATGTGATAATTATTTACGGCTTAAATAATTGAACTAATCGGGAACTTATGAATTGTGTAACATTATATGTCGGTACGAGAATGAGGAGTGTACCATAAATAAATTACAGTGATTACTAAGATGTGTGTATACTTAGTATATGTATATGATTTTATGTGTATGACATACCTACCATACTTGCTATCACGGGAGGTTTACGTTCGCTTAGGGCCCTCTAATCCTTGTGTTACTCGGACTTAGATTGGTACCTCGAGAACATAGGTCAGAGAAGGACTTATTGGGATGTTAATAAGTCTGCTGATCGTGGGAGTGTAGGTATGTGCGTGACCCATGTGATGTGACTGTGTTCGCCTCCATTGTTTGTGGTTGTTGTTATCTGAGAACGATTCCTGAGAGATTCGGAATGCGTGATTCTTATGTACGTGATGTACCGGGATGGATAACAGAGTATGTGTACACCGCAGCTTAGTCTCGGGTGCTTGTATTGTATATTTATGACGTGAATAATATACACTTAAATAATGGGGACTTTCATGTTGGTATTGTGAATACAATTATTGTAATGTTTTGAGAAAACATAACGGGTTAACCGATAGTGAGTTGTATTGCTAAAAATTGAGAATCTGAGTTAAGTATAGCCCGCTATTAAATTTATAACACTAGAATATATAATGGGAATTGAGTAGTAAGGGGTAGAACTTATTACGGTTTGGATAGTTATGTATGTCACTTAGATGGGTATGGTACGTTAGGGGTGCACAACTAGTCGAGAGGTGAGTACTTCATGTGAGTGCACGTCCTAACATGTATTTTGCATTCATTGTTTTAATGTTATTAAAACACTTGCTGTTTTTAAAAAGATTTCCACTTTCGGGCACTGACCCATTTTCTTTCAAATCATTTTTTGTAAAAACCATTTTAGGTGCCCAGCCACAAGGACACCATGCATAGGATTTTCATTCAGGTGACGAGCTGTAGCTGTTTGTGGAAGTTATAGGACCTTGCTAGTAGACGCTTCTTTCATCTTGACTCCATATTCAGGATTCATCAGTTGTAGGGCATGTTGCCCATTTCTAGTAGAGGCATTTTCTTATTTCAGATTTTCAAACTATTTGGCATGTAATTAATTCAGATTACTTTGTTTTATTTCGTTCAGTTGTGGGATTGTTGTGAGGAGTTTTTCCTCCGGACTTATTATTATGTTGTTGGTTATTCTATTGTTTCGTTATGGTGAATGTTGTTATTCTATCATTATTCCTTTTATTACATGTTAATCATAGTTAACTTAAAATTTGGCAACTCACTTTTTAAATACTAGGTGGTTAGTAATCATTAAAATGTTTTCGACATTGATGCTATTAACTGGACCAACTTGGCATTTTGTATTAATTTAATAAAGGAGTAGCTACCCGGTATTTAATTAGTCGGGGTGTCACAGGTGGTATCAGAGCATCAGGTTCTAGTGTCTTTTAGGATCTGTAGGGCTTATTATGTTTCCGTTGAGCTTTCTTTGATGTAGAGCCCTATATTTTAGGACTGTTGTATTCTTTTGTATATGCTACGTTCTTCAGCTATTTCAAGTTTATAACTGCGAACTTATAAACTTTATTCTTATTTCAGATGCCTCCACGACGTGCACAACAGGTTCCCAGGGATGCTACGCCAGAACCTCAGCCCGTACCAGTTCAGGGCACGATGAATGCCGCCGAGGTTGCAGCCATTGTGGCCCAGGCGGTAAATGCCGCATTAGCCGTAGTTCAGCAGGCACCACCTCAGGCGCCAGTAGCCGCGCCAGTTCAGGCACATGCATTCCCGTCTGCTTGGGAACGTGTACGTGATGCTTTTAAGAAAGCACACCCACCGGAGTTCGCAGGTAGCTCCGATGTAGTGGTTTCGAGTCAGTGGAGGAAGGACATTCAGCGGCACCTGAGGATGTATGAGTGCACCGATGTCCAGAAACAGATACTAGCTACCTTTAAGCTAGTGGGGTCTGCACTGCAGTGGTGGGGTCTATTACCACCGTGGAGGAGAGAGATACTCTCACGATCCAGGAGTTTTGGGTGTGGTTTTATCGCAAGTACTTTCCGTCATCTGTTCACACGGAAATGAGGAGGAAGTTGATGAACCTCAGATAGGAAGGTAAGATTGTGGCCGAGTATGAGGCCGAATTCACCAATCTGTTGAATATTGTTCCGGATGAGATACCGACAGAAGAGAAGAAGATACAGAAATTTACAGACGGGTTGACTTGGAGGATCCGTCAGCATTTGTTAGGGAACCTATCGTTGGCCACTTACTCTGATGTGGTTAACGCTGCACTGTTACACTGCCAGGATCACCGCTTTCACATGGCTGAGGGCAAGAGATCGGGAGAATCTAGCCATCAGCGCAGGACTGGAGGACATGGTGCCAGTGGTGCACAATCTGTTCAGGGGCAGAGACAGGGTGACCAGGGTTCCCAGCAAGGGGATCACAAGAGGTTCAGGTCGGGAAATTTCAGGCACGGACAGGGAGGTTTCCGACAGGGCCATTAGGGTCCGAACGGCCATCAGGGCCAGCAGGGTCATAATGGTCAACAGCAGCAGTTTCAGCAAGGCCAGTAGGGCCAGGGGAGGAACGGTAACGGCCACCAGGGCCGGGAGCAGCAGGGACAGAGAGGGAGGAACTTCCCGGGGAAGTGTTACGTTTGTGGCAAGACTGGCCATAAACGCCAGGACTGTCCTGATAGGGGCAGGGCCCCGCAGCAGCAGTAGTAGGGTGCTCGACAGGAGCCGCAGAGACCCGTATTTCCAGCCGCCCTCCCGGCGCCACCACAGATGGCAGCATTGCCACCCATTCCAACGGTCCCAGTTCAGTAGGGGCAGCTGCAGTATGGGAGAGTATACCAGCTTCAGCAGGCAGCAGCTCCACAGGAACCACCCGCTATTGAGGGTATGTTTCCTATCCATGGCACTATGGGTCGGGTTTTGTTTGATACGGGGGCAATGCATTGTTTTATAGCTACACATTTTGCGAAAGCCTTAGGGTTGTTAGCCACAGCAGAGAGCACAGTGACGTGTGTAGACTCACCATTGGGGAGTGGGTCACTTATTTTCTTTATATGCCGGGGAGTGGGGGTAGAGATTGGTAGTTTGGTATTACCTGCAGACATGTTGGTGTTAGATATGCGTGTGCACGATGTGATTATCGGTATGGATTGGCTCGCAGCTTATAGAGCCATGATTGATTGCTTCGGTGGGAGCATTGTTTTTGCCATTCCGGGGCAAGAGATGTTTGTAGTGGCGATGCCTCGCCCAGATTTTCAAACTATTTGGCATGTAATTAATTCAGATTACTTTGTTTTATTTCGTTCAGTTGTGGGATTGTTGTGAGGAGTTTTTCCTCCGGACTTGTTATTATGTTGTTGGTTATTCTATTATTTCGTTATGGTGAATGTTGTTATTCTATCATTATTCCTTTTATTGCATGTTAATCAGAGTTAACTTAAAATTTGGCAACTCACTTTTTAAATACTAGGTGGTTAGTAATCATTAAAATGTTTTCGACACTGATGTTATTAACTGGACCAACTTGGCATTTTGTATTAATTTAATAAAGGAGTAGCTACCCGGTATTTAATTAGTCGGGGTGTCACAGCCACCAACCGTATAGCCTAAATAGCAGAGGCCATCAGGAAGGTAAAGGCCGAGGCCATAGAGGATTTCAAGATGCCTAAGGAGTTTGGCCAAACTCAGCTGCTAGTATCTCAAAAGAAGTGCAAAGATGGATTATTGATGGGTCATCCTAACATTTCCTAAGGTTGTCTCCTCCATTTGGTCGGACTTGGAGGCCTTCAATCTAGAGAACTACCCACTTTAGACGGCACTGAAGGATATTAAGGCCACAGTCTCAGTCGAAATATCTATTTAGGTTCTTGACGAACTTATTAGGGGGACAAGAACTGAAGATGAGGCGCATATGGACCTTGCCTATACCCTCTTCCTCTTGTAAATATAGTTTTCTGAACATTATTGTAACCCCATTGTGTTATAATGAAATCTACCATTTTTCCAAGCCTTGTGTCGCTTAATTTCCATTCACAATTAGATCTTTTCCATACGTATTAATTTTTCAAGTCCTATCTCGTAGTTCTAAGGTTATAAGGATGAGACTAAATATCTCCACATATCCTTATATCTCCAAGAGATTTATGAACTTTAGTTCACCACATTTTGATGTTCCAATTAAATGGTTTTATCAAATTGCCACCAAATGAACGATGTTAATACAAGTCCCATCTCCCAGTTCTGAGGTAATGAGGACAAGAATAAGTTTTTCCACATATCCTCGTATCTTCGAGAGATTTATGACCTTAATTCACCACATTGTGATGATCTAATTAACCATAATTAAATTGTTTTATCAAGTTTCCAACAAATAAAGAATGTTAAAGCACGTTTTCTTTTGTAGTTCCTGAGGTTGTGAGGATGAGAGTAAGTCTCTCCACATATCCTCGTATCTTCGAGAGATTTATGACCTTTAATTCACCACATTGTGATGTTCTAAGTAACCATAATTTAATGATTTTACCAATATCTTTGTGCTTCTAATCACCTAATTGATGTTATCACACTATTCCCCCCTCTCGATGTTATTGAGAGTTCATGGACAAGATGAGTCTCCCATGGTCTCTCATATCATGGAGAGCGAGTAAAAACTAGTTCACCATAAAAGTGATATGATATAGTTTAGAGTAATTCAAACCACATAATTGATAATTGAAAACAAAGATATGAGGAAACACTTGCACTTTTTCATTCATCATCACTTCAAAATACATCAAATACAACCAATGTCTGCACATGAAGAGTACGACACACAAATGACGCTCCGATATATTGATAATATCTTTTCAAATAGTACGCGTTCCAAGGATTGTAGAAAGGCTCTCCCACTAGGTTTTCCAGTAGGTTCCTGGGATGACCTCTTTAGTGATTCTATATGGCCCATGCCAGCTTGGATGCAATTTTTTTGGCTTCTACCAAACCTTTTTTAATACCATATCTCCCACAACAATCAACCTTGCTTTAATCCTCTTATTATAGAATCTAGTATCTCTTTATTGATTAGAGTATTGCCTGACTTCAACGTCCTCTCATCTTTCTTCTATCAGGTCTAAATCAAGCATCCTCTCCTCATTATTGGTCTCAGGTTTGTAAGTCTGGACTCTGTGATCGGGATGACCAATCTCAGTGGGGATGACTTCCTTTGACCCATATACTAGCATGAATTGCGTCTCACCTATAGGTGCTTTCTCGGTCGTCTTATAAGGCCATAGTACCCCATGTAACTCTGTCGTCCAAATACCCTTTGATCTTCCAACTTTTTCTTGATTATATCTAATATCATCCTATTAGTGACCTCGATCTGGACGTTGGCTTGGGGTCGGCCTAGCACTGAGTAGAAATACTTGATGCCCACTTTTTTGTAATATGCCTCTAAGGCATTGTTTTTGAATTCCTTCCCATTGTCAGAAATTAAGGTGTGGGTTAGACCGTGCCTGTAAATGATGTTTCTCCAAATAAACTTGAAGGTATTCACTTCAGTAATGGAAACCATGGTCTCAGCCTCTACCCACTTTAAGAAGTAATCGATAGCCGAGATTAGATACTTATAATTTCACGCAACTTTAGGTAGGGGTCCCACCAGGTCGATCCCTCAGACTGCAAACGGACAAGGGGCTATGATGGACAATAGAGGCTGATGAGGCTAATGGGGAATGAAAGCAGATATGGATATATAAATAATATTTTAAATGATAATATTATTATTCATCTCAAGCCAAACACATTGTAGCCTTTTATTTCGGTTTCATCCATGGAAAAATATTATTAAAAGATAATATTCAACTCTTTTATTTATCAAGAAAATATAGTTACCTAAATTGTTTTGAATAACAAAGCTCCTGAGAAGATGTATTTACACGGGTGATAAATCCAAAGGACCTAAGCACATAACTGAGTTCTTAATCCCCATTATTTTCAAGATAACACACTAGTGTTTCTATCCACTAGATTAAGAAATTGGTTTGAATGAAAAACCCAACATAACTATAGTGCATCTGTGAGAGGAAAAATGAAATTATCTATAATGGTAGAAAAAGAACATCTTAAATTATGATAATATTAACCACAAGTATAGTCCAAAAATATTCCCCGAAATTAAATTATGTAAGCAAACATGAACATTGAAATCAAAGCTCAAAACCTTGCATTCTTGTCAGTTGTAAACCATGAAATTACTTTACAACCTAAACAAAGAAAATAAAAAAAGAAAAATAAGAAATCCATAAAACCAAAACACGGCATATTTGTAAAGCCCTGGTGTGATTTCATAGACCTATCTCAAAATCACCCAGATTTCATTATCAGAACATGAAAACTAAAAATTCCAAATCACACAACTCCTTTGAAAACTTAGACATGGAAGGGGAAAACATATATTGATTAAAAGACACAAACATCAAAACACAAATAGAAATGCATTTCAAAATTTTCAATTAAATGGATTTCTCTATAGCATCCATTTCAAAACTTCAGTCACATAATGCATCAAGCACATTATAAATATAAACACACACACACTTGCGTGCACGCACACACTCTTTAAATAATACCCTTAGCATTGCAAAGTAATGGTTATATTACGTTTATGTCCGCAAAATGTACATCTAGCACTACAGAGTAACTAACTTCAAAGCATGGGTCATGGATGAATGATAAAAATAAGAAAAAAAACTCTCTTTCATATATACTCATGAACAAACAAGATGCAACAGAGCTAAAAACATATAAAAAATAGCTACAGAGCTTACACTAAGAGTGCTATTATTTAATAATCAATAAACACACAAAAAATCCAAGAACATATCTCTTTTCCTTTTTTACAAAAAAAAGCATCTCATAAAAGACTCTCTCTCACATGCACATAAACATATACACACACACGAGAATTAAAAACACACATTATCTCTCGATTCAACACAATATATAGATTCAACAATGAAAATAAAATATGAGATAGATAGATAGATAGATAGATAGATAGATAGATAGATAGATAGATAGATAGATAGATAGATAGACAGATAGATAGATAGATAGACAGACAGATAGATAGACAGACAGATAGACAGGCAGACAGATAGATAGATAGATAGATAGATAGATAGATAGATAGATAGATAGATAGATAGATAGAGAGAGAGAGAGAGATAGATAGAGAGAGAGAGAGAGAGAGAGAGAGAGAGAGAGAGAGATTTACCTTATCTTCCTCTTATAGTAAGTCAGGGGAATATTTGCCACTAACTCCCTGAAATAGGAAAAATTAATGATTTACATGACCAAACCTAAAAGCATAGATCAACTCATCTCTTCCCAAATGATAAACTAAATCACACGGGAACAAATATTATAAGAATAAAACCCTAGCTTCTCGCTGTCGAAATATATAATTAAATATATATAATCGAAAATACAAAACCTCAAGAAACATATTCAGATACTTATCTCAAACAATCAAAGCTCAAAAAACATAAAATGAAAATGAGATATATGTCGAGTTAAAAGAGGAGAGAGGGATAACCAGTGGTTAGACCCATTGGTGTCGGTGATTTAGAAGAGTGGATGTGGATTCGAGAGAGAGGCCATTAATAAGACGAGAGAGAGAGAGAGAGAGAGAGAGAGAGAGAGAGAGAGAGAGAGACTATGAAAGTGAGAAATTGAGTTTAAAGTGGGATTATACGCATGTGATTAAAAATTGAAAAAATCCAAAAACCATACCCACTGCATTAAAAGCTTGTACCTTATTATTGTGGATACCACAAGGGCATAGAAAATGGGTCCCACCAATGCATTAAAAGATTGTACCCATTTTTGTCTTATTAGGCGGGTACAAAAATGGTTTTTTTTGTGGGTCTGTGTAGTATTACTCTTAAAAATTATGAAAATCGAGAGAGATGGGGTTAGATTTGAATTAAAGTGAAATATTTTGGTGGGAAAATAGGACATTATTATTCAACTTCAATCATTGGTAGGGGAGACCATCATATATAACTCTTAATGAAATGGTCGAGATTCATCCAAAATTTCCTTCATAATTAAGCAACATCCTTTAAGTGAGTTTGGGGGGGGGGGGGGGTGCTTTGTATGACGGTACGCTGGATCTCCAACAAATAATAGGTACACCCAACCATTTCACGCAGTTCTAAGGGCACTTGAGTCAGCCGTCGGTGCCTTATGGCGTCTTGACCCTTATTAAGTTTTTGGGCCAATTCCCCCTTCGTACTACCAAAAAATGAGATTCTTTTCGAATCCAAGTTTTATGTTCCAACCATTATATATATATATATATATATATATATATATATATATATATCCAAACCCGTAAAGTCTACGGTGTCAAATTGAACCGTTCCTTAGTGAGATCCATCAGTCGGGTCTAGTGTGTGAAGCTCATCTTTAGGGTTATTAATGGTGACTGAAAAGTCCTAAAAATTGTCCTAAAGACTCTTAATAAAATCCAAAACCCAATATCCAACCATAAAAACTACGGAGTAATGTTCCTAACTCATATTTACAAGGATTAACATCATTCTAACACAATTAAATGTTCAAATCTGTAAAATGTCAATATAAACCTAACTTCATCTTCTTCATTCAATTGGGCCAAATTAACATGTGGTTTAATGTTAATTCATCAAATTAATAGAGGCTTTGATTAGCACAAGTAAATTGGTCTTAAACATGAGTTTTAATATTTTAATCATAAACCAAAACGGATCAATTAATGGTTCTATACAAAATCCCCAATTTTGAAAACAAATTACTAACCCATTAATAAACTAATACATTAACCTAAATAAACCTAATACCATCATGATTAAAATAGTATAATTAACTCCTAAACATGATTCTAATCCCAAATCAGTTTGATAGCATTGAAATCATAAACAAGTTACAAATTACATAATTATAAGTCAAGATATTTCTTGCCGGAATAATAAGAACGAGTGATCTCTTCTCTTTAATTCTTTATTCTTCCTCTCAAAAGTTCTCCTTAATCTTTCCCAAATATCTTAGGCTTCTAGGGTTTATGTTTTGTGTGTAAAGTGTTTAATTAATGATGGCTGGCACTCTTTAAATATCCTTAAACCCGCAGGTCACTAAAATACTTAATTTTGGGCCACCAAATGAGCCCAAACACTACCAAAACTAGTCCAAAACTTATCCGAAAGGTATACCCATCCCTTAGGCCCAATCCAAATCATTAAAAAAAATACATCTCCAAACATCCTTATCACTCGAGAGTCCGATCCAAATGGTAATACCTCATAAAACACACTAATACCTCACAACATAAAATAAAATATGCACTAACTTATTTTACGTGTAACCACATATAGCCAAATTTCATATCATTAATATGACCAATTAATTATTTATAACATGTGTCATAATAAATCACATGAAAGGAAAAAAATAATCGTCATCTAAATTATGCATTTTATATTATCAATAACACAAGTAATAATTAATCTCATTTATTAATTTATTTCTCAATTTATAATAATAAATAAATATCTCAAAAATATGTGGTATTGCATTAATTCCCTTTAATATTAATCACACAATTCTGAATTATAATTAGAAACAATGAATTTAACATAACTCAATAATGAAAGTAACTAGTTAACATTATAAAAGAATTCCAAAAATCCCAATTCAATATAAAATACTTAGTTTATTGAACATTGATCATTATCATCAATCTCGATTATTTTACCCAATCCAACTTCAATTCATAATAACATTTTAGTTTCTCCTAGAAAATAATTCCCAATATTAGATAAAAGAGCCTTAGTTTTACAATTTGACACCAATTGTAATTCCAAACAATCCAATAATATTCAACATACCCCGAATTCATAATTTCTCCCTAATATTTTTTCTACGATTTATTTAATCTGTAAGGATAAATTTTTATTGTGTAAATGCTAATTGTAAAAATTTATAACATTGTATTTATTCCATTTGAACAAAACTACTTAACTCATAGGTTAGGATTATGTTCAATTTGTCCTTAAGTCTATGCACTTCTGAAGACACGTAGCGACCGAGTTAAAGTGACATCAACTTTTGTGATGAGTTTTGTCTTCATCCATGAAATTAACTAACATTCTTAGCAAGTGACATAAATACGAAACATTAAAAACTTTTTCCACAAAACATTATTTGAAAATATTCCAATGAATATAAATAACCACTATAATAAAATCCATCACCATGCTAACTCTAAAGAATAAATAACTCCAAAAGACAAAATGATACTCAAATGGATAATCCAATTGAAAATATCCAACTTAAATCCTTAAACAATTATGGAATCAAATGACTCGTGAAATATCCATAAATGACTGTCTCATGATAAGTTTGAATGGAAAGGAAAAGTAAACTAGTAAAGTAAAATAACGTAACTCAAGATTCAACTCCATGAATCTCCAACCAATCCTAGGAAGCTACTCCAACAACTATACCTGATGTTAGTCAGTACAATGGGTCAGAGACCACTACCTGAATACCAACTATTCCTCTCAAATAAGATCTGTGAATCCAGAAATAAGCTTCAAATGAGATAAATATCACAATGGATTATTTTAAATTAAAAACAATAAGAAGATGTGAGTAAAGTAAAATAGTACTAATTACCCACGTAAACAAAACCACTACCAATATTCAAGTCAAATAATGTTTATTTCAACATTTAGTTATGTTTAAACCCTTAGTTTAATTTAATGCAATTAACCCATTATTTAAATAAAGCAGCACCACTATAGTCAACCATTACTGTTATTTCTACACATATTCGGGCACGCCTAAAATCTTAACACATAACACCCTCACCCATAACCATAGATAGACGATCCAATTTCTCTAGCCCTGTACATATTGGTGATGCCGCACTTGTGACACATCATTATAGCCAGAGAACCCTATTTTGTAATACTTGCACAAACTAGTGGCGCCAACATACACCGACATCACTATAGTCATCTAACCCAATTATCATTAGTCATGTACACGTTGGTGATGCAAAATACATTTGTACACCCATTTATTATCTTAGACATTAATTATAATAACTTAATCAAGATCTACTTATTTTAATTAGTCCCACCCATAATTCGGGCAACATACCTGAAATCATCCCTAGTCCCATACCTACAGATCACTAAACTATAAGTATTACCTAGTCTATCACCTAAGAAGATTACCTACCAAAAATCATCACCTCGTCTCATACTTAGACTAGAGAAATAATGTAATGGTGTACTACCTAGTCCCACCCAGGAAAATACCCAATCGTACAAGCACACACTCATTATTCTCATACCTAGAAAGTTCCAACAACAACAAAGTCTACCTATTAGTACAATAGCTAGCAAGCAACCTATCACATAAGGGTGAAAGTATAACTACTCCCAAAATCCAAAGTTCTTGCTATGTTAATTTATTAACGCGAACGATCTATACATTATTTATATTTTTAATTTAACACTACAATTTCTCAAATTAATTCCATGAATCCAATTACATTCTACTTAAATAGATTAAATCATGAAATAACAACGTTCTACAAAATAGATATCCAAGTTGTCAATTTCCATAATTCCAATAAGTGTGATATTATATCAATCTAACACACTTCAATGCAAATATTTTATTAAGAACGTTTTACAATATTTAATTATGTTCTATAATATACACATCAATATCATAATTTTACGAGTCAAAGCATTATTCAAATTTCATATTTTAATTCTAACATACGTTTTGTCCGATAAATATACCATAATCCAATACATTAATCTAAGCATGTGATGTTTCAAGTCTTAAATCTATATTTATAATTAATAAAACAACCTTTGTAAGGACATAAATTCCCAATTGAGTCCCTGTATTGTTTTGACTTAATTCCGTGAACAAAACTATGTTTGTAATATGTCATAGGGAGATGTTTATTTGTGTCACGATCCCACTTGGTCTATGACGTATTGAAGAAATTGAAGACGTTGCGGCAAAGCTTAAAAGAATTAAATCATGCCGAAGTTTAATTGGTGCAAGTTTAATCGTCTTCAAAGTTAATTTCATTCCGAAATCACTCAGGTATGAATATGTATAATTAATGGTGCTCGAAATTATTTTTATAAAAGATAAGGATGTAATTTTTATAAATAAAAAATGTTTTTAAATGTTTTAAAAGTATTTTAAAAGTTTACATTACGTTTTATGATGATAAGCTCGTAAAAGAGTTTGACATTTTTGGATCTCTCTTTGGAAGAGACGTTTTAAATAAAAAGTCAAACTTTCGCGCTGTTGTTCAAACGACATCCAATCTCATTCGAACGAGATGGGATGTTGCTCGAACGAGTTTGTCAAGTCGTTCGAACAACCCATTTTTCGAGGCAACATTTAAATCCTATTTAAATAATGTTTTCATAATAATTTCGTATGTGTGCATTATGGAAAACACTATTCGACCAGAAACTTGTTTGCACATATTTTCTAAGGTTTATAAAGCATAAACACATCCTTAGAGTTTGCAAAGATCCGAGTTATCATTCTTATATGTTTACGTGATCTTTATGCACCAAAGTTTTTTGTTCTACACATTGAACATCAAAGGGTTTTGCGGTGAAGAAAAGAGAAGGACTTTTTGTTCAACATCGTAGACGAATCAAAGCCACTCGGTGGACACCAAGACATACGTGGACAAGTGTGTTGTGGACAGGTATCGTGGAAGATGGAATTTCTGTGTGGGAACTATTGAAGAACGTTTGAAGATCATAAGGAGCGTCAAGACCCGTGGGGATCTAGTCTTAGTGTAAGGCTAATCTTTCTTTGTAAAACCATTGTTCATAGTGATTATCTGGCTTGGGCCATCCGAGGTTGTTTTCCCGTTTTGGGTTTTTTCCTCGTACATCCGGCGTTGTGAGTATTCTTTACTTTACTTTACTTGCTTTAATTACTAGATGCATGTTTAGGAATAATCAAGATAAAACTGGTTTAAAGTAAGAATTGGGTTTTCTCAACTTGGTTTGGTGCTTAATTAAAAGTTGAATATTTTTCGGAGAAAAATTTGGTTTTGTTTAAAACACACATATCGGGCCTCTCACACTTTCAAATTGGTATCAGAGCTAGAAAATATTGTTTATTTGTTTTGTGATCCCGTGTGATTTTAAAAATGAATTCTGAATATAATGAATTTTCTCTAACTCCTATTTTTTATGGCACTAATTATACCTATTGGAAGATGAGAATGAGATGTGATTTAAAATCTATTGATGAGAGTGTTTGGCTTGCAGTTGAGAAAGGTTGGACACCCCCTGTCACTACGGTAGGTGAGATCACTAGTTTAAAGCCTGTTGAGTCATGGACCAAAACTAATCAAATACTTGCACAATATTATTCTAAGGGTCTGCACGTTATTTCTTCACATGTCACACAGGAAGAATATAATAGAATTATGACTTGTGAAACATCAAAAGAGGCTTAGGATATTTTGGCACTCACTCAAGAGGGCACTAACATGGTTAGGGCGTCAAAACTTCAAAATCTCACTACATAGTTTGAGACCATTAGGATGTTAGAGTGTGAGACCTTTGATGAGTTTTATGATAGGTTGTCCAATATTTTCAAGTCGTCGTTTAACCTAGGTGAGAAAATTCTCGACAAATGTGTCATTAAGAAAATCCTTAGGTCATTGCCTAGTAGGTTTGATGCGAAAGTGACCATATTAAACTCCTTGGGTAGGTTAGAGTTGACGAAACTAGAAGACATTGTAGGTGACTTACAAACCTATGAAATAGACATGATTACCTCCAAGCAAGTGCCTAAGAAAGAAAAGGGTATTGCTTTGAAAACCCAGAAGGAGGAAATTAAAGTTTCAGATTCCGATTTTGATTCCGATTTTGAGGATGTTGCTTTGTTGGCAAAGAAATTTAAAAAATTTATTAAGTTTCAAAAGCAATCGAAAGATGCCAAGAAATTTGAAAAATTCAAGAAAAACAAAGTAGATCCCACCTTTAAGGATAAGTTTTAGAAGCCTAAGAGAGATGAGTCGAATAAGTGTTCAGGGTGTGAGGGGTACGGTCACAAGGTTAAGGAATGTCCCACTAGACTTAAGAAAGAGGGCAAGCAACCCATTGTTTATAATGCCACCTTAAGTGATAGTGATCCGGAAGAGGGAGAGAGTTCCCCCACTGATCGTAACTTTGTTGCGTTTATGGCATGTCATGTGAGAGACGACGATTCTCATGTGCATGACACTTTCGATGAGGTTTTGAGTGTATCCCATATTAGTGAGGGTGAAGAGAGTGATGATGAGGAGGTAGATGTGAAAGAATTGCAAAATGCATTTAATGAGTTTTATGCCAAAACGGTGAAGGTAGAAAAGGCTAACTCAAAATTATAATCTAAGTTGAATGAGCGTGCCATAGAAAATAACGATAGTTTAATTGAGGATCTTAGGGCATGTGAGAAGAAGTTTAAGGAGAAACTAGAGTTTGTGGAGAAAGAGAGAGATAATCTCCGTGGTTTGATGGAGTCCTTGAAAAAGGAGATTTTAGAGTTTGAGGAATATAGGCGTTTGCTCAAGTCCAGTATTATTGAGTTGGAGGAGAGATCGAGAGACTCGTCGAGAGTCGATTTTGATTTGGAGGCTAGGTTGAAGAAGTTAGATAAGATCCTAGGCACCGGCCAAATTAAGGGAGATAGGGGAGGTATAGGTTTTGGTAAAAGAGTTGTTCCCATCCCCCTCCACGTGTGAGAAACACTAGGATGGTTAGAAAAGGTCCACATAAAGGTAATCATTCCCACCACCGCTACACTTGCACATTTTGTGGTAGGAAAGGTCACCTTACGCGTTATTGTTACGACCTTAGACAAGCTCCTAGGAAGTTTAAGAATAAAGTTGTCCCAGTTACCCAAACCCCATGCGTTGTTTTACACCTACTTGGGTTAGGAAATCGGATTTAGCGGCTTTAGGAATTAAACTTCATGATTATCATTCGGGTGCACTTGATTCTTCCCATGCTAATCTAAAGGATGATAGTGTTTCCATGTTTGTCATATGATAGTTTGTTTCATGATTTATTCATTGTTAGTTTTATGACATATGTATCATTTTGTATTATAGTCCTATTTGAAAAATACAAAAGGATTTTGTTTTTGAGAAAACTTTTGAAAATCCAAAAAGATTTTTCTTTTCTTTGAGTCAAAATATGTTTGAAAAGTCAAAAATATTTTCGGTTTTTGTTTTTGAGTTTACATGTTTGATGTGGCATATTGGTGTGCTTGGACCCCCCCCCCCCATCGTTTCATTATCCATGTGGCTAGGACATTTGGTCATTATTATCGATGCTTAGAATGATCTTAACCATTATTTATATGGGGTTGTTTCGAAGTTGATATGCATTTTGATTCGACTTTGTATATATGCCAACATTGCACACATGCACGAGTTTATATGAATGTTTGACTTCTCTTGCATATTTGGATTTGGTGAGACGTTCTTAGCTCAATCTTGTCATCTATGCGTAAGAAAACTTAAGGAGAAGTGTGCATGTAAGAACCGTTTACCGTGAGGATTTAAAATTGGTAAAAATGATGAGTGATTCACGGGAAAGGGCTGCGAGAGTTCAAAATTAACTCGTTGTGAAAGCCACCGTTTAAAAGAGCCCAAAAGAAAATGCAATATGTTAAGAAAAGGGACAATAAGATTTTCTCTAAGTTGAGAATGCCAGAAACCTCAAAAGAACTTGAAAAGGTATATATATGAGGGAGTTTGGTGGGAGAAAATTTAAACGGGTTTGCACATCTAATCCTAATGTTGAAACATTGCAATTTGACGCTATTGTTTGTAGAATCGTCAAAATTCTGGATTTGTGTGCATGAAGTATGTTTAGTTCACTAAGCTCACTCTCTAATTGTCATATGGCTGTGATAAAGTTTGATGATTTATCGCTATCAATTAGAGCTTCTTGATCGTTTCGATGTGTTGGAATTGTGACTCATTTGTTTTAAATTCACGCCCATTCATTCCATGTCCATGTTAGATCACATCGGTACTATGTTTGCATGTAACTCGCATTTTTAGTTTTTATGAGTTTCTGTATTTTGTGCGAAAAGCCTACCGTTTTAGCACTGTTTTGCATCTGTTAGGCCCTTCCTGTGATTTTTTTGTGAAATGTTTTTCACTAGGAAATATTATAACATATTTCTGGGAATCTAGGAAATTTTGGCAGGTCGCGCAAAGTCGTTCAAATGACATCTCATCTCGCGCGAACGACTTATGTACTTCGTTCGAGCGACATCCTCATCTCGTTTGAGCGATGTCCCTGGCTCGTTCGAACGACAGGATGAAAAAATGGCTTCTGATTGGTTTGCAGTCCTCTGGTTCAAATAGTCATATTTTTTGGTACTGCTGAAGGAATTTTTGGACTGATTGGTTTATATGGAGGTTCTTTTATGTTCCAAATTAGTATTATGCATATGAGTCCGTTTATCACACCTGACTAATTTGTGATATTCTTTGTGTGATTCCTTGGTTTACTACCTACTGATTTGTCATTACATGATCTTATTTAGCTGGTTGTTTCATGTTTATCTAGCATTTTTCATTTTTTTTAAAATTAGTATCAACTTGATTCAATTTGGTATCATATTCTCATGCTAGATACTTAAAATTCGTTTATCTTTTCACCTGATTGTCTATTCGAGACAAAAAGGGGGAGAGATGTATGTGATGTAGGGGGAGATTTGTTGATGACTTCTATTGATATATGAATTTACATATTGTTTGATTATATTTGTTTTTAATTGGTATCAAATAATTTCTCACATGTTTCAAATGATTTGTGCTTATTAGAAATATAAATTGGCATCATTTGTTCCTCCATTCTTCACTGGGTATCTATTTGTCTATTTCATGTGTGTAGGTATGCTTTCAGCGATTTGAGATTTCAAGTCTACATCACATTCAGATAGTTCATGCTTGCCGGTGATACATATTCTATTCCGTGTCCTGTATTTTTGTTTTTGGGTTTATGGGATGGGATTTAGGCATCATATGGCTTAACGACCCAGTTAGGCATTTCACTGGTTTAGTTTTGTCCCGGAATAGTCAAAGGGGGAAATTTGTAAGGACATAAATTCTCAATTGAGTCCCTGTATTGTTTTGACTTAATTCCATGAACAAAACTATGATTGTAATATGTCATAGGGAGATGTTTATTTGTGTCACGATCCCACTTGGTCTATGACGTATTGAAGAAATTAAAGACGTTGCGGCAAAGCTTAAAAGAATTAAATCATGCCGAAGTTTAATTGGTGCAAGTTTAATCGTCTTCAAAGTTAATTTCATTCCGAAATCACTCAGGTATGAATATGTATAATTAATGGTGCTCGAAATTATTTTTATAAAAGATAAGGATGTAATTTTTATAAAGAAAAAATGTTTTTAAATGTTTTAAAAGTATTTTAAAAGTTTACATTACGTTTTATGATGATAAGCTCGTAAAAGAGTTTGACATTTTTGGATCTCTCTTTGGAAGAGACGTTTTAAATAAAAAGTCAAACTTTCGCGCTGTCGTTCAAACGACATCCAATCTCATTCGAACGAGATGGGATGTCGCTCGAACGAGTTTGTCAAGTCATTCGAACAACACATTTTTCGAGGCAACATTTAAATCCTATTTAAATAATGTTTTCATAATAATTTCGTATGTGTGCATTCTGGAAAACACTATTCGACCAGAAACTTGTTTGCACGTATTTTCTAAGGTTTATAAAGCATAAACACATCATTAGAGTTTTCAAAGATCCGAGTTATCATTCTTATATGTTTACGTGATCTTTCTGCACCAAAGTTGTTTGTTCTACACATTGAACATCAAAGGGTTTTGCGGTGAAGAAAAGAGAAGGACTTCTTGTTTGACATCGTAGACGAATCAAAGCCACTCGGTGGACACCAAGACATACGTGGACGAGTGTGTTATGGACAGGTATCGTGGAAGACGGAATTTCTGCGTGGGCATTATTGAAGAACGATTGAAGATCAGAAGGAGCGTCAAGACCCGTGGGGATCGAGTCTTAGTGTAAGGCTAATCTTTCTTTGTAAAATCATGGTTCATAGTGATTGTCTGGCTTGGGTCGTCTGAGGTTGTTTTCCCATTTTGGGTTTTTTCCTCGTACATCCGGCGTTGTGAGTATTCTTTACTTTACTTTACTTGCTTTAATCATTAAATGCATGTTTAGGATTAATCAAGATAAAACTGGTTTAAAGTAGGAATTGGGTTTTCTCAACTTGGTTTGGTGCTTAATTAAAAGTTGAATCTTTTTCGGAGAAAAAATTAGTTTTGTTTAAAACACACATATCGGGCCTCTCACACTTTCAACCATGAATTAATTATAAATTTTTCGAACTGATCTCTCTAATTATTTTTAGTAAAACATGATTAATTAAGGTTTAAGGAACATTTAAAACATATAACACTTAAAGGGAATAATAGACATATTCAAGCCAGAAAATAAGTCATCTCAAAAATCTGATTACGTGGTTATGATCGTCTCTTGAAAATAAGAAAATCCCATTTTTGGTTGATCTTGAGAAAACTTGATTTGATCCTTCAAAAATTGCATTGAAGCTTTTTTTTAATTGAGGATTAGGTTTTGTAAAAGATGGGAGGAATATTTTTGAGTTTCTATTGCCTTTGAAAAAAGGTTAAAAGTGTTTAATAAGTCTAATACTTGAGTCTTTTAATAAAGGAAAATTTGTAGAGTTTGAAAAAAACACAAACACTCACAAATAATCCATCCTGCAGCTTCTGTCCCAGTGTGAATTGATTCGCCCCTAGGGCTAAATCGATTCATCACCTGAGAGTAGCCCAGTTCTACTAATTTAAAATCAAAGTAAGTAAAATTCAATTTTTCTCCCGATTAAAACCTTATTATTTTTCATCAGAACCAAATATTTTTAAATGCTAAAAATATCTATGTTCAGCAAAATATTTTTTCAATTTTCAAATTATATAAAATATTCTAGGCTTCAAAATCATGGGGTATTGCAAATGGCTTTAAAACTAAGTGGGATATTGCTGGGATTTTATTCTTAAAACCTTTTATGACGTTTTCTTTTCAGTAAAGGTGTGCCAACTCTTTTTGAAATAAGAATCATATTTGAGAAATTTCCTTATATTTAGGGTCAAATATATTATATACCATGTAAATTGTAAGAGGAAATTTCCAATCGAGTCAATTTGTAGTATTGGATTAATTTTTTAAAAAAAAGTAATTGAGTCATAGAATAGATGTTTGTGGTATCCTTCCAAGCCTATGATGTTTGAAGTTTGAGTTGAAGTTGTAGCGGCCTAATATAGTGAATATTTCATCCTTACCAGTTTCGTACCATGTTTCACATCATAAACATTTGGATTCCGAGATCTCTAAAGGTATGAATGCATTTAATTTATAGAAAGTCTTGGATATTTTTTTATGGGTGTCTTTTTATTATTTTTTTGTCATAACGACTTTTAATATTTGTCAGAAAATCATTTTCAAACTTTGCATAAAAGTTTTGGTCTTAAAAGGGTATTTTGGATTTTCTGAAAAGTCATTCGAACAACATTTTTCTTGTTCAAACGAGGTCATTCGAAAGAACATCGAATGAGATATTGAACGAACTTTTGTCATTTTTTTTAAATGTCGTTAGAAGTTTCATTAGAACGACATCATTCAAACGAGATATCTAATGAGAGTTTTCATTCTAACCATATTTTCTCGTTAGAAGCTCATTGGAACCAAGTCGTTCGAACGACCTGGGCGATTTTTTCCAGTTTTGAGCAATTTTTAATTTTTACCTCCATCTACCCCACTAACTCTTTTCCAGATTTAAGAAGTGCGGGAACAACATTTTTTACAAGACTTTTTGCCATTTTTCAAGATTTTTTGAGAGTTAAATACCTTAACCCAAAAGTCCCACTTGGTGTGTTTGTTTTTCAAGGTTTAATTTCTACCAACACACATGTTTACACCCATTGTTTTAGTTTGATCCAAGTTTTCTGTATATATACGTGCTTTAAGATCAATTTGGCATCGGTTTTATTCTCATCCCTAAAAGGAGAAAAAGTTTCTTACGAAGGTTTCTATTTTTGGTTTGTGGTGTGCATACGAAGGAAAGGCCTCTGTATGTTTTTATGGTAGCTGAGCCCCATCGATGAGTTTCGAGACTACAGTGGATTTCAGAGTTATCTACTAGGCGGAGGTTGAATAACGAAGGAGAGTCGAGGCTTTTAGGGAGTCGAGTCATTGTTATAATTCCTTTTATCGTCTCTTTGCAAAATTCCATAGTTGATGGATTTATAGGCTGGGGCCATCCGAGATTTTTCCCGTTATGGGTTTTCCTCTTACATCGCGCCTTGTGTTTGCGCGCTTATTTTTATCTTGCAAAATCTCATTTAGATGCATGCTAGGTTAATCAACATAAAAATTGGTTTAATTGCAACTTTAGTGTAATTTTGGTGCTAACTAAGTTTGGGTAATTTTAATTTAATTTATTTCAAGTTGTCATAATTAATTTAGCAAAATGCATGCTTAAGTTTGTTCGGCATGATTTAGAACTTGAATTGAATTAATTTATATTTGAATATATTTATTTGTTTAAGTTTAGTTTAATTTTAAATATGTGGAAATTCAAATTTGGGAACTTTAATTGCTAAATTTGAAAGAAATTATTAAGTTTTATGTATTGAGTGAACCATCCTTATTTGTAATTTAAGAATTGGGTCTTTACCAAGTGGTATCAGGGAGGGGAGGCTAAATTATTGTGTTAAGATCATGTTGCTTTTATTTTAAAAATGGAAATGCACCTTTTTCAAAATTTTCTATTTTTGATGGTTCCAACTACACGTATTGGAAAGCGCGTATAAAATCATCACTTAAACCCTTGGATGAGCGATTTGGCAATCGATAGTTAAAGGGTGGACCCCACCAACATGCCTAGAAGGAGGTTTGTGTTCCTATACCCGTAGAAAGAAGGGGTGAGATTGTGCTTAAGTTAGCTAATTTTAATTACTCTGGTTTAAATGCCCTTTTTAGTGCGGTCACACCGAATGAGTTTCGTCGAATTATGACGTGTGAAACATTAAAAGAGGCATGGGATATTCTTCAAATCACCCATGAGGGAAAAAGTGTTGTTAAAGATTCAAAACTCCAAAACTTCACCACTCAATTCGAAACCATTAGAATGTTTGATGACTTCTATGCGAGATTGTCTGATATTTGGAATTCATCTTTTAATCTGGGAGAAAAGATACCCAACAACCGTATTATAAAGAAAATTTTGAGTTCATTACCAAAGAAATATAATGCTAAGGTCATAGTTTTGATTTCTTTAAACACTTTAAACTCTACAAAATTTGAGGAGCTTGTAGGTGACTTATAAACCTATGAACTAGACGTGTTTCCCTCTAATCATGAGAAAAGAAAGATAAGGGCATAGATTTGAAATCCTGAAAGGAGGAAACATCGATTTTGGGTGATGATTTTGAGAGTGACTCGGATGATATGGCTTTGTTTGCTAAGAAGTTTAGAAAATTTCTCAAGACTAATAAAGATAAACTTAAAAATGATTAGAAGAAGTTTAAGAAGTCAAATCATAGTAAAGCTGAGAA
Source organism: Sambucus nigra (assembly GCA_949130495.1). Classification (NCBI taxonomy): domain Eukaryota; kingdom Viridiplantae; phylum Streptophyta; class Magnoliopsida; order Dipsacales; family Adoxaceae; genus Sambucus; species Sambucus nigra. The sequence goes on along the minus strand of OX422211.1, from coordinate 498,588,187 downwards.
AATCCGTAAAAATTGTAATAAAGATCTTAATAAGGACGAGTCAAATATATGTTATCGTTGTGAGGGTTATGGACATAGGTCATTTAAGTGTCCTACTAAACTGATAAAGATGGCAAGAAACTAATTTCATATAATGCCACCCTTAGTGATAGCGAACCAGAAGAGGGATCAAATTCTCCCATTAAGCACAATTTCACGGCATTCATGGAAAGTTATGTGACCACTGATAATGAATAGTCCCACAAAGATATCCCTTTACATGACACTTCTGAGGCCATTATTTATGAATCCTAAAATTTTGATGGCTAGAGAGAGTGGAGAAGAAAGTGAGAATGCAGAAGAGGTAGAGGAGAGTGAACTTCAAGTAGCCTTTCTTGAGTTATATGTGGAATCGGTAAAATTAAAAAGGGCAAACTTGAAGTTAGAATTTAAAATTAGAGAACGTGCCGTGACTAATGATAAGAGTGTTTTATTTGAAGATCTTAAGGCACATGATAGAACTCTTCGTGAGAAGCTAGAGTATGCAGAAGGTGAAAGAGATAGCCGTAGAGGTTTAATGGAGGACTTGAAGAAAGAGCTTCTCGAGTTTAAAGGGAGTAGGCGTTTACTTGAGTCTCAAATAGTGGAAATTGAAGAAAAATTAAAAGATTCAAGTCGGGTCAAATTTTATTTGGAGTGTAGGTCGAAAAAATTAGATAAAATATTAGGGACTGTCCAAATTAAAGACGACAAGTGTGGTATTGGATTCGATACTCAAGATACTTCCTCTTATAAAGCTAGCACCATAGTTTTGAGATAATCGTCTAGGGACACTTTAAAAGATCAATCCTTAGGTCGCACTCCATGCTGTGTTTTCACTTGCACACATTGTGGTTGGAAGGAGTACCTTAGGAAATTTTGTTTTGATCTTAAAACTGGTCCTAGAAAGTTTAAGGGTAGAGTTGCCAAGCTCACCAAAACCCAAGAGTGTCGTGTTTCACTTATGTGGGTTAGGAGATCCGATTTAGAGACTTTACGTGAAAGAGTTTCTGATTCTCATTTGCTTTCACATGATTCCTCACTTGCTAAATCCAAAGGTTGATTATGTTAGCTTTGTTTATATACACTAGCTTTTGTGCTACATGATATATTTTTGCTAGTTGCATGTTTTTTTTGTCAATTTATATCTTTCGCTTATGTGTTGCTAGAATTATGACTTGTGTATCTTTTGTATTTAATTTTTATTTATTATGTCTTAGTTAAAAAATACAAAAAGATTTTGTTTGTCTTTTGGGTTTTATTTGTGTTTGTATAAAAATTTGAAAAACTCAAAAAGATTTTCTGTTTATGTGTATTTTAGCTTTACACATTTTATGTGGCTTTTACTTGTGTTAGAAGCCAATATCATCCATCCTTCCATGTGGCTAGAATTTTTGGTTAAGATTTTCAATCCTTAAAGTGTTCTTTATCATTCTTGCATGGAGTAGTTTAACTTTTACTTGCTTAATGGATTCTCTTTTTATACACCTCGATTTTCACATGCACGGGTTCTTTAAACTATAATTCACATGTATATTCGAGCTAAGTGACATGTTCTCCTATCAATTTAGTCATCTACATGTTGCTATGACTCTGGAGGATTTACGCATGTAAGAACCATTACTCGAATTTAAAAAAGTAATAGAAAAATATTTATCTGGTGTAGTTATTTATCAATGGAATCGGGGTACAAAAGACAAAATTACTTTACATGAATAGCCACTATTGAAATTTGCCCTAAAAATATGTGGCATTATTAATATTGAGCAATGTCCAAAGTACCTGAGTTTGATATGAACAATCAAAAGAAAAGAAAAGAATTATTATATTTGAGGAATTTTGGATGGATATATCAACGGGTTTGCACTATAACAATGTATCATAGTTATGATTATTTTGTCATGACTCTATTGGTTAGTAGAATCATTAAAATTCTAGGCTTGTGTGCATTGTGGATGTTTGTTCATTGAGTTCAATTTATATTGTCACGTGAGTTTATATTTAAGTTTGATAAATTTTTGCAATCAAATAAGAACTCCATGAACATGTTTAAGCGATTGGGTCTTGATTTTCTTGTCTCTAGTTCACACCCCTTCACTTTTGTTTACCACGTGTTATTTAGACACATTTTTGCCATATGAGTGTTGAAAGCTTAACGTATTTTGTTCCGTGTGTGGTGTTTATACCTATGTATATGTGTGTGTGCATTATTAATGTATTTTCTGTGTATATATATTCGATATTTCTTTTGTTTTTTGAATCTTATTCTTAGTATCTAATCCATGTGCGCATCTTATTCAAATTGGTATCCATCTTGTTGAGACTTTTGTTTTTGATATTACATGCTTATGTTTGGTATCATTTTTTCGATCGCATCTTAGTTGGTATCTATTGTTATTTGTGGATTATTTTATTGTTTGTTGCCATATTGCTTCATTATTCTTATCACTTTATTCACCATTCCATGCTATACGTTTTTCTCCATTATTTATAACCCTTGTCTCATTTAGGGTGAGTATTTTATTTAATTGGGGAGAAATAGGTGCATTTGTGCATTTTTAATCTTTGTCTATTCTTCAACAAAAGAGGGGAGAAATAGTATCTAAAGCTTTTAATTTTGGAAATCTAACTTTGGGGAGTCACGCAACTTTTCTTAAGTAGGTCATGTTAGACAAAGGGGGAGTAATTAATTATGCCATTTATCTTTTTATATTCCCTAAGCATTTAATGGCATGTTTAAGTGTGCAGTATTTCATCTTTAGTGGCATCCTTTTAAAGCGGTAAAGCATCTCATCTATGTGTCGAGTCGAGCATTGTAATTTTTTTTATATGGGATGGTTTATGTCCTTTTAGAAGAGCTTGACTTCCCATAGGATTTTTATTTTTAGGTTTTGTCCCAAAATAACCAAGGGGGAGATTTCTAAGGGCAAATTTCCAATCAAGTCAATTTGTAGTATTGGCTTAATTCCGGACAAAACTAATTGAGTCATAGGATAGATGTCGTAGTATCCTTCCAAGCCTATGACTTGAGAAGTTTGAGTTGAAGACGTAGCGCCCTAATATAGTGAATATTTCCTCCATGTCAGTTTCGTGCCAAGTTTCATGTCATCAACATTTGAATTACAAGGTCTCTAAAGGTATGAATGCATTTAATATATATATATAGAGATACAGTCTTGGATATATTTTTATGGGTGTCTTTTTATTAAATTTTTGTCATAACAACTTTTAATATTTATCATAAAATCATTTTCAAACTTTGCATAAAAGTTTTGGGCTTAAAAAGGTATTTTGAATTTTTTGAAAAGTTATTCGAACGACATTTTTCTCGATTAAATGAGGTCGTTCGAATGAGATATCGAACGAACTTTTGTCCCTTTTTTTGAAATGTCGTTAGTAGTTTCGTTAGAACGACATCGTTTGAACGAGATATCTAATGAGAGACGAAGTCGTTCGAACGATATTCAAAAGTCGTTCGAATGACCTGGGTAGTTTTTGCCAGTTTTAAGCAGTTTTTTTATTTTGACTTCCATCTACCCCACTAACTCTTTTCTATATTTAAGAAGTACAGGAATGACTTTTTTACAAGACTTTTTACCATTTTTCAAAATATTTTGAGAACTAAATACCTTAACCAAAAAGTCCCACTTGGTGTGTTTGTTTTCTATGGTTTAATTTCTACCAACACACATGTTTACACCTATTTTTTAGTTTTATCCAAGTTATTTTTATATATACTTTCTTTGAGATCAATTTGGCACCAGGTTTATTCTCATCCCCAAAGGAGAAAAAGTTTCCTACGAAGGTTTTCATTCTTGGTTCATGGTGTGCATACGAAGGAAAGGCCTTTATATGTTTTGGCAGTAGCTGAGCCCCGTCGGTGGATTTCGGAACTTTAGTATATTTTAAAGTTATCTAATAGGCGGAGGTTGAAGAATGAAGGAGAGTCAAGGCCTGAAGGGAGTCGAGACTTTGTTGTAAGTCCTTACGTCGTGTCTTTGTAAAATTCCATACTTAGTGGAATTGTAGGTTGGGGTCGTCCGAGGTTTTTCTTGTTTGTGGGTTTTCCTCGTACATCGCTCTTTCTGTGTGCGTGCTTATTTTTATCTCGCAAAATCTCACTTAGATGCATGCTAGTTTAATTAAGATAAAAATTAATTTAATTGCAACTTTAGTGTAATTTTGGTGCTAATTAAGTTAGAATAATTTTAACCATATTTAATTCAAGTTGGCATAATTAATTTGGCAAAATGCATGCTTAAGTTTATTTGGCATAATTTAGAACTTGAATTTAATTAATTTATGTTTAAGTATATTTATTTGTTTAAGTTTAGTTTAATTTTAATGTTGTGGAAAATAAAATTTGGGAACTTTAATTTTTAAATTCGAAAGAAATTTTTAAGTTTGATATATTGAGTAAACCATCCTTATTTGGAATTTTTAAAATTGGGTCTTTATCATAAGTCAATTACTCTTCGAAGGAATTTTTGTGAGTTTGGTTGATCTTTATCATAGGAGATCAAAATTATGATTATTGTATAATTGAATAGTTCATAATTTAGATAGGTAGTGACATCCTATCGGTATAGCTTCATGTGCAATCTTAGTGTTTATCTCGAACTACGGGAACTTGTTTGATGGTTCAAGAGCTTGTTTGATAGTTTAAAGAGTATTGTGATCGATACATTCAGAAATGTATTGAGAAGGACCACCTATGAGATTGAACTATATGTGATGACTAGATTAGACTAAGGCAATTTCAGAACATTTGCAAAGGGTGCATACATCCCTAATCCTGAGGGTTATAAGGTTTGGAATTCTTGCACAATTATTTATTTTATTATTATGATTACGATATAATTTTATAATTGATTAATAGATCCCCATAAATTGGATAATCATTGTGTGAGTATGTCTGAGAACATAATTGAAGGATTCCGCGTCCAAAAAAGATCTTAAATTGTGATGCATCTCGATATAGTTATATGTTTCATTTCTACTAGTAAGCCCTATCGATGGATTTTATAATCCAGTATAGTATCAAATAAATTACGTATATGAAACAATAAATAGATAAGATGTTGGTTAAAATCAGATTGCGATGAATTAATTTAACCTAGCATGTATTGTATGCATTACGCGAGGGATCATATTATGCACTATCTAACTTTGCAAACAAGAGCACTTTATTTTGACTAGTTTTGAGATAATTAAATTGGAGTGCAGTCATAATTATTTAGTGTAATTAATCGCAATTAAGTTTAAAAAATAATGGCAATGTGATTTGAGATTTTTGAAGTAAATTTAATTATTTAGTTTTAAATCTCTAGTATAGTATATTGCCTAAGTAGTGGGCCCAAACTTTCTACAAGCCTAATACATATATATAAAGGTGTAAGTTAGGGTTTTTAGAAGTATGACCATTATGGAGGGTTAGAGAGGAAGAATAAAAATACTATTCACATTTTTATGGGGAAGAGTAGAGAAAAAGTGATTTCCCTCATATTTCACCAAGCTTTCATCTCTAAGAGTGCCCACGCATAAGGCTTACTTTGCATGGATCATATACATAAAGATCTGAGGCTCTTGATTGATTCTAGTAAGGTTTTTTAAGACGTTGGGAGGGATGAAAGGCCATCATCATCAACAACATATTTCTCCTCACTCGGATCACAAACAAGATTCGTAAAATCATCGTAATTCAAAACTATTGGTTAACGCTTTAACCTAATAGTTGTTTTTACTTTCCAATTCATGTTCGATCGAAGTTCTTAGGGATGAATATCTTCTGTGTATTATGCCAAATCCAATTCCTAACAATGGGAATGAGAATGATAGAATGTGTAAATATAAAGGGTATTTTATGCAATATTCGAGACTAATCAACATCCCATCTGAAAAATCAGTCATCTCATAGTAAATCAACCATGATATCCTATATAAAAAAGCCATATCGTTGAAAATCATATTGGAATTTATATAATGAATTAATCTAGGCTTTGTATTTTTTTCTAACTTAAAATGCTCTAAAATCTTACAATAAATTAATCAAATATGGTTTAAAAGTTCTCTCTCAAAATTTTGAAGATCCAGTAAAATGTAAATCTAGAAAATCCTTCTCTCATCACTTACCTCGAAAATACTTTCTCTATGTATGATAAGTACTCCAGAAAAGGATCTTTAAAAATGAGAGGGAAAATCTCCAATTTATAGATTTTTTTTACATATTGAGTAACTTTATTCACATGGAAAAAAAAGACTTTTGTGCGTGAAAATGTAAGTTTGTGAAGACTAAAATAACCTTGAAGGGATGAATAGGTTAATACAAAAATTATTACCAAATTTCAACTTTAAATATCAATCAAAACCTATATCTAAGTCATTTTAAAATTCTCGAAATGATTTATGTGAATCACAACCAATCAAACACAAGCAATGAAAGAAAAATGAAAAGCAATCACACAAAGAATGCACAACATTGGGTATACGAGGAAAAACCCAAACCTATAGGAAAAAAATCTCGGTGTGACCTAGCATCTCAATAAATTTGAAAAGTTATTTTTACCTAACACAAGAACACAAATTGATCAAGCGTACTCATAATAATTTACCTATGAATATTGCAATTCTCCACCGTTTTAAGGAGAAATGTGATAGAACTCCATCTTTTGAAAACAAAACTCCATTATCCTCCATATATCCACACGATGATCAACCTATCAATATCTATAGTACCTCCATTTTAGATCTTGGAGTATATAGATAAAGTTTTTATATCACAATATAGATGTAATCTTGGCTAAATGTGGATAAACACCATTTAAATCAACTTACGAATAAAGATCTCAAAATAAATCTCAAAATGTAGCAACTCTTAATTAAATGTTTTACTTTGAATTAGAGGGAGAATATAAGTCTCACAAACATGAAAAACTCTTCAGATAGTGTATTTTGAAATGTGCGAAACACTTCTTTACATATGGAGGGAAAGGGGACATTTATAAATTAAAAAAAACAACTCCACCATGCACACGGTTGAGTTTTTTCCATTGCGCAGATTTTCATAGTGTGATCGGTGGCTAAGGACTGCCCTAAATAAGAACTAACTGTGCGAACAGGTTAAAAACCCTGTCATTTGAATGGTTACTGATCATCATGAATATTGCATATTCGCACCCGTTATCTTTACAAATTCTTGCACTTTTGTGTTCCTTAATGCCTATATTTATGCCCGTTAACCCAAAAACTTCTATTATATATTTTTATATTCTTTACGAGGTATAATTGAAATTTTGTAGGTATGGGAACACATATAATGTGGATTGTGTGCTTTTAAAGGAAGTTTCATCATCTGACTCAACTTTAAGGTCATTTTAGTCATTTAACACTCCATCTTCAGCTCAGTGGAATTCAACAAAAGCATAGTCATTGAGTTTTGCATGGTCATAAATGGTACGTCATTTCGAGTTCGGACGAAGAAGTTAGAGAAAATTCCATAAATGACCTTTTCTCCCTTATGATGGACCAAAGTTCCAAGAAAACAGAGCACCAGTCGACTGGCCTTGAGCCCCAATCAACTGGCATTTTATCATTTTCCCAGAAAGGAAGGCAGGGGATTTCATACCATAACCTAGATCGACCGTCCCCTTGGTCGCGGTCGACCGGTCCCTACAAATTTTGGACAATTTTGCTTATTTCTTTTCTTTTTCCATTATTTATTTTTCCACTACTATATAAGCATTTTTTTGTTTTGTAAGGAATCTCTTTTATATCCTTCTTTTTTCGTTTAGATTTAGGGTTTGTTTCTTTAGGAGATTCTCTATCTAGGGTTTCAACCCATTTATGTAAGTATAATTACTATTCATTGTCTTCATACTTAATACATGCTTTATTTCCTTTATTCCTTGCTTTGTATTTAGTTTATGTTGGTTATTTAGTTATTTGCTTTTGTTAACTAGTCTTATTTCTTGGTTTGATCATGTGTAGTAGCTAGTTTGAGGTTAGCGTCACATTTCCATCATTAATGGGTATTAAGATTTGCAATCTAGGTTTTGGATAAAAATGCATTTAATTGAAACGTTGTGTATTAAATTTAGGATTTTAGGCATTTAACTTTCTTTGTCACACAACGTTAGTGTTTATAGCGATATTTTGAAATTAATCTATTTGTGACCATTTTCAGTTAAAAGTTTCATCTTTAATTATTCAATTAATTTTCTTTATGTTTAATGTTTATAATTAGTTGAATATGCTCAGTTACATGGTTTTGAACCAAAATCCTTAATACGCATTGTTTAGCCCATGTAAGGATAAAATTTCCAATTGAGTCCACTGTAATTATTTGACTTATTCCCAAAACAAAATCTGTTTTTGAGTCATACTTATATTTTTTAATGTCATGATTCCCAAACAGTCTATAACATAAAGTTTATTAAAGACGTCGCGGCCAAGCTTCAAAGATTTATTATTTCGAGACTAATTTGGTGCACGTTTAACGTCTTCATTACATTCCGATCTCTTAGGTTTGAATGCGTAATGTTTATGGAACTTGAAAAATGTTTTTAGGATGTTATTTTTATTTAAAAATGATTTAAAAAGGTTTTAACTTCGTTTATTCGGAGATAACTACCGTTTAGAGTCGAGTAAATTCTTCCCTTGTGTTTAGAAGGATCAAACTACATTAATAGTCATTCAAACAACATTACAGTGTCGTTCAAGCGAGATGAACACGTCGTTCAAGAGACATGGCCATTTCGTTCGATTAACATAGTGATCTCGTTCGAGCGAAGCTGCCGACTCAAGTTTTCTATATAAGGCATGCTTTACTCAGAACTTTGTAAGGTACAGAGCCAGAAAAATAGTTTACAATCAGTACATTTTCTGCACAAAGTTTTCTAAGGTTTTCATAGTCTAAAACATCCTTAAAGTTTCAAAATCCAGGTTTTCATCTTTTTAAGCTATAGAGATCTTGGTTTGCACCATTGGTTTGTTCTTCCATCATTGAAGAATTGTTCGTTGGATTTTGCAATGAAGAAATGAAGGAGTTCATGTTTTTAATCCGTAGATGTTGCCAAGCTATATCGATGGACACCGAGGCGTTTATGGACGCGTGTGATGTGGAAAGGTATCATAAAAGTCCTTCTACATGGGCACTGCGGAGGAGTGGTTGAAGGATCATAAGAGTGTCAAGACTTATGGGTATCGAGTCATTAATTAAGTATATCGTTTGTACTTTGTAATACCACATCATAGTGATTGTCTGGATTGGGCCGTCGGAGATTTTTTCCCTTTATGGTCTCCTCGTACATCCGGCGTTGCTTGTGTGAACTTCTTTATTTTACTTTCTTTAATCAACTAGATGAATGTTTAGGATTAAACAAGATAAATTTAGGCTTAACTACAATTGGTTCACATACTTTGTGCGTATAAAATTTGGAAAAGACTTTTTCAGAAAGAAAGTTATTTTTTTGACGTCCTTAAAACATGTTCGAAAGAAAAAGGGGACTACAAATTGGTATCAGATTTAGAAACTTTTTTTGTGTGTTGATCCATTGTTTTTTTAAGGATAAATTTTGAAAATTTTGAAAGTTTTAGAGTTCCTATTTTTTATGGCTCAAATTTTGCTTACAAGAAAATGCGAATGAGAAGTGCTTTGAAATCAAATAATGAGCATATGTGGTTATCTGTTGAAAAGGGTTAGACTCCACTGGTTGCACGTGAGGGTGAGGCCACTTCTTTAAAACCCATTGATTCATTTACCGAAGCCGAACAGAGACTTACACTTTACAACTCTAAAGTTCTTCACATTATTTCCTCACATGTCACACCGGAAGAGTATAATAGAATCACGACATGTGAATCTTCGAAAGAAGCTTGGGATATTATTGTACTTACTCACGAGGGAACTAGCACAGTTAGGGCGTCTAAACTTCAAAACCTCATTACACAGTTTGAGATGATTAAGATGCTAGAGAGTTAGTTGTTTAATGAGTTTTACACTAGATTGTCAAATATTGTCAACTCGTTGTTTAATTTAGAAGAGAAAATACCCAACAATCGAGTCATAAAGAAAATCTTAAGGTCGTTGCGAGTATATTTGATGCAAAAGTGACTGTTTTGAACTCCTTGGGTATTCTTGAATTGACAAAGCTTGAAGATATTGTAGGTGACTTACAAACCTATGAACTCGATATGTTTACCTCTAAGCAAGTGCCAAAGAAAGAAAAGGGCATTACTTTGAAAGCCAGAAAGGAGGAGATTAAAGTTTCGGATGATGATTTAGATTTCAACTTTGAGGGTTTAGCCTTGTTGGCAAAGAAGTTCAAAAAGTTTCTTAAGTTCCAAAAGAAATCGAAAGATGCCAAAAGACTTAAGAAATTCAAGACAACATGGTCGATCCCGCTCCTAAGGATAAGAGTGAGAAAGTTAAGAGGGATGTGTCGAATAGGTGTTTTGGGTGTGAGGGGTATGGTCACAAGGTAGCCAAGTGTCCTACTAGATTTAAGGAGGGAAATAAACCAATAGCATATAATTCCACCTTAAGTGATAGTGAACCAGAAGAGTGAGAAAGTTCCCCCATTGAGCGTAACTTTGTAGCGTTCATGGCATGTTATGTGAGCGATGATGATAAATAGTCCCACAATGATTCTCATGTGCATGACACTTCCAAGTTCGTTGAGTGTGAATACCAAGTGAGTGAGGATAAGGAGATCGATATAGGAGAGTTCTAATTTGACTTTAATGGATTGTATAAGGAAGCGATAAAAGTGAAAAGGCAAACTTAAAATTGCGAGCTAAGTTGAACGAGCGTGTCGTAGAAAATAATGGTGCTTTCATTGAGGATATTAGGGCACCGTAGAAGACTCTTAGGGAGAAACTAGAATATATGGAGAAAGAGAGATATAGTCTTCATGGTTTGATGGAGACTTTAAAGAAAGAGATTCTAGAGTTTGAGGAGTCTAGTCATTTTCTTGAGTCCAGGATTAGTGAGTTAGAGGAGAGATGGCGAGACTATAGTAAGGTAAAGTTTGATTTGGAGGCTAGATCGGAGAAGTTATATAGGATGTTAGGCACCGTCCAAATCAAGGGAGATAGGTTTGGTATGTGCTATGATGATAATGGTGTTACCATTCCCAAAGCTAATACCAATCATGTGAGAGAGACCACTAGGAACATTAGGAGAGGCCGATATTTTGGCAATCACTCCCACCGCATTTACTTGCACTCATTGTGGTAAGAAAGGTCACCTTAGATGTTTTTTCTATGACCTTAGAAATAAATTCGCTTCGGTTCCCAACCCCCCCCCCCCCCCCCATGCGTCATTTCACACCTACTTGGGTTGGGAAATCGAACTTATAGCCTTTAGGAATGAAACTTTATGGTTCTTGTTTGGTTGCACTTGATTCTTCCCATGCTAAATCTAAAGGATGATTGTGTTGCCATGTTTGTCATACGCTAGTCTTTTCATCATGATTTATATCTTACTAGTGTTATGACATGTGTATCTGTTTGCATTATATTTTTTCATTTATTGAGTCATAATTGAAAAATACAAAAGGATTTTGTTTTCGAGAAAAAAAAGTTTTGAAAATACAAAAGATTTTTTGTTTTAAATATTGAGAAAAATTCATAAAGATTTTATTTTTGGGTAAAAAATATTTTTAGAAAAACATAAAAACATTTCGATTTTCTTTTGTGTCGTGAGTTTTCATGTTTGATATGGCATATTTGTGTGCTTGGACCCCCGTCATTTCATTATCCATGTGGCTAGGACATTTGGTCATAATTGTTGATGCGTTGAATGATATTAACGATTGTGTTAATGGGGTTGTTTTAAAGTTGATATGCATTTGAGTTCGAGTTTGTATATATGCCATCTTTGCACGCATGCACGAGTATATATGAATTCTTGGCATCTCATGTAAATTTGAGTTTGGTGCGGCATTATTATCTCAATTTCGTTATCTATGAATAAGTAGACTTAGGATGAGGTGTGCATGTAAGAACCGTTTACCGTGAGGATTGATATTACATATATTGAAAAATAATGAGTGTACACAAGAAAGGGCTACAAGATTAAAATTAACTCATTATGAAAGCCACCGTTTAAAAGGGCCTAAGAAAAAATTATGGCAATAAAAAGAATCATATGCCAAAAATAGGGCCAATATGATTTCTCTAAGTTGAGACAAATAGAAACCTCAAAAGAGATTGAAAAAGAAAAATATATATTTCAGTGAGTTTGGTTGGAATATTAAAATGGGTTTGCACCACAAATCCTTATATTGAAAGTCGTATCATGACACTTTTGTTTATAGAATCATCAAGATTTTGGATTTGTGTGCATGTTGATCGTTTAGTTCATTTAGCTCAATGTATTAATTGTCATATATGTCTAAAAGTAAGTTTGATAACATTTAGCAATCAATTAGAGCTTTTTGAAAGTTTCAATATGTCGGAGTTGTGATTCATTTATTGTAGGTCACGCCCATTCTCTCCATATACATGTTTGGGAACATTAATACTATATTATCATGAAACTCACATTATTTTACTTATTTTATCTTTTTAGTTTTAAGTATGTTTTGCTATTGTTTGGTATTTCCAGTTGATATTTTTTGGAAAAATTTTCACAGGGAAAAACTTCATCATTTTTAGAATTGGAATACAGAAACTTTGATGTCGTTCAAATGACATTTGAACCTCGTTCGAGCGATAAGTCCATGTCGCGTGATGTTTTGATCTCGCGAGGTTCAAGCGACATTCAGAAAAGTGTCAGGTACAAGTCGCAAGAAGGGTTGCACGTAGGTCACGAGATGTGTGCTTCGCACGAGAGCCTACTAGTTTGGGGTTTTAAGTTCGCTTGATGCATGGTTCAAACGATATGCAATGCCGTTTAAACAACAATGCATAGTTGTTCGAGCAACCTCAGGGAGAAAGTTTTGGATTCTTTTGATTTCATACTTTCTTCATTTTATTGATGATTACATGCTATTCTAGTAATTCTGGGTTGTTTTTATGCAGTTCTTCTTGATCATCCATGCCTAATTATTGGCACTGCATTCGTTTAGTCACATCATTACTAATTTTGATGATTCATATTTTGTGACTATTTGCTAAATATGTTTTGGTATATTGTGATCATTTTTAGCTGGCAGTTTATGTTTATCTAGATATGCTTCATTGATTATCACTATCCGGATACAATGAATTGTTTAACTTTTTCACTTATTTTCCGTTCGAGATAAAAGGGGAAGAGTTTATTTTGTTTGATGAGCACATCGTTTTTGTTGCATTACAAATTGATATCATATGTTTTCATGCTTATATATTGGTATTAATTAGTTTGCAAAAATTGATATCCTGGTTTAAAAATTGGTATCAAAATAACTTGTTCGCATGTTAACAAATGGTTTGTTTTACATATTGGTACTTTTATATCATTTGTTCCTCCATACTGCATTGGGTATTTTTCTGTTTCATGTGTGTTGATATTCTTCAGCGATTTAAGATTTCAAGACTGCATCACATTCAGATAACTCATGCTTACCAGACCAACATTTCCCAGTCTTATCCTGTAATGCTTGAATTTGGGTTTTTTGGGATGGGATTTAGGTGTCATACAGCTTGACGACCCGGCTTAGGCATTTCCCTGTGTGGGTTTTGTCCCGGAATAGTCAAAAGGGGGGGGGGGAGATTTGTAAGGACAAAATTTCCAATTGAGTCCATTGTAAGTATTTGACTTGTTCCAGATAGATTTTTTAGTGTCACGATTCCCACACAGTCTATGACATAAAGTTTATTGAAGACGTTGCGGCCAAGCTTGAAATATTATAATGCCGAGATTAATTTGGTGCACGTTTCACATCTTCATTGCATTCCTATCTCTCAGGTATGAATGCGTAATGTTTGTGGGACTCAAAAATATTTTTAGGATGTTATTTTTATTAAAAAAATATTTTAAAAGGTGATGCATAACTAATATTGCATATTTGCGCCCTTTATCTTTATGCATTCTAGCACTTTTACATTCTAAATGCCCATATTTATGTTCGTTAACCAGACAACCTTAGATTTGGACATATATATATTTTATAGGGCTTAATTGTGCTTTTGTAGGTATTGTAATGCTAAAAGTGAGGATCCGTTGCATTTCGAAGAAGTTCCATCATCGTACGCTACTTTTCAAACTCACTATTTTGTATGGAATGAAGTTACCAACATGTATATCATCAAATTATCTTTCTGTGGCCACTGATCGTTCGCCATTCTGACTCCGAATAAGGGAGTTATGGCCATTTCCGAAAGGTTTCGGTATTTTCTTCTACTTCAAGGGAATTTTGGTAATTTTATACTTCATAATTTGGAGGGTTTCAAAACAGATTCATGTAGATAATTGAATTAACTTCGCGTTGGTTCCGACCACGCATCATTTCGATTCCGTATGAGGGAGTTATGGCCATTTCCGTGTAACGCGTCAAATTTGTTCGGAGAGGAAAATGGGGATGTCAAAAGCGAGGTCGACCGGCCCCAAAAGCGAGGTTGATCGGGCCCATCAAATATGGACGAAAAATGACTTATTTTGGGTTTTTTGACTTTGTTTTGTTGGGGGTTTATTTTGGGGTATTAATAGAATGTTGTAGGCTTTTATTTGGGGGAGATAATTCATTTAGGTTAGTTTTTAGGTGATATTTTTTAGAGCTTCTCTCTCCTAGGGTTCCATCCCATTTTGTATGTAAGTTGCTACTATTCATCTTCTTCCTCTTTGATAAAGCTTCTATTGTTTATTTCTTGTGCTGTTAACTAGTTTACAATCTTTGATAATTAGTTTTACTTGTTTTAATTTACTTCCTTGATTTAAATACATGTCTTTCACGATGCTTTCTAGCTAATTTAGTCTAGGTTGTGTTGGATTGAACTCACCTAGGGTTGATGTGTTGCTTTGCTTTGGTTATGGAGTTTATGGATCTATTTCGGGTGCATTGTCCTAGTTATTATGCCTAGGGGATTTGACGGGGCATATCATGTATGCTCCGTGCTTACGACCTTGCATGCATAATTTTTGGGTTATTTGTTGACGCCAAAATCGTATTAGGCTTTTATACAAATTTAGGGGTGTGACAACCCTTGATTTAATTACCTGTCGAAACGAGACGCATTTGTAATAACTCGTCGACCCATGTAACCATTTTATACCTATTAACTCGGGTGAGGGATATTCGATGCAACCTATAGTTTTTACTCGCTTTCTTAATCTAGCTTTATTTTCCCTCGCCTAGATTAATATTTCCCTTTTATGCATCTTTTCCCTTTTTGTGTATAATCACCTTTTACACTTTTATTAAGAAGTATTAAACCAATTAAATTCTAGCAACTTGTCTCTGTGTATTTTCGATAACAGACTTATCGCTATACTTGTATCGCAAGTGTAGTCGTAATTTAGGTTTGTTTGTATTATCGCGGTGAATCGAAAATAATGATTGTGTCCTTACACGAACACACTTTTCACGCATAATCAAAATGACACCTTTGTCGGGGATGAGTTTGTCTTAGAATTTATTTGATTTAGTATTTCATAGTATTTTCTTTCTATTTGTATTTTTTGGCTAACCTTTTTGCAGGACTTCTACATTTGAGCACTTAGAAATGCTCGAATTTCTCGCGCGCACATCTACTTTGTGGAATTCGCCACTTCGAGCCATTTTTAGGGTAACCATGTCTTATTCCAATTCCTTCGGTAATCATTATGATAATTCTCAAAATTCTGGTAAACCTTTAACTTTTGGTCGATACTTAGAATCCCAAAAAATTGCAACATCTAAAATGACTTTGGGCGAGTATTACAAAAGTCAAGCTTTGGAGTGCATGTATTTTTATGATGACGATAATGATTTTGGCCCTTTACCTCCTTGTAATAGGAATTTTGAAACGAATTGCAATAGTTTTCAAAATTCTTATAATAATGAGTTTAAGTTTAAGTCCGATGGTAATTTTCAAAGTTCCCATTTTCAAGTATCGACACCCCGGCCTATGACATTCGGTGAGGGCTTGCGTATGCTTGAAAATGAGAAAATTGAAAATCATTATCGGGAAGAAAAACATTTGTGGGAACATGAATTGGATTTATTATTTGAATCCGACGAAGACTTTTCTTCCGAGACTTTTGAAGTCTAAGAATGTTTTAAACCAAATGAGGACTTTGTGCCTACTTTGGAACAAACCATTCTTGACTTTGCCCATTGCGTAATAGACATTTAAAGTGAGGATGAAAATGATGTAATATCTATTTGCAATGAAATGATTTCTTCTTTGCCCCCCAAAGAAGATCATTTCATTGAAAATGATATTATTTCCTTCGAAACTCAATCTTCATGCGATGATGATTCATCTCGTGAGTTTGAATTTCTTTCCTCCCCATTTTCATTCTCTGTTATAACACCGTCACAAGTACTCGATGATTCGATTTCAAACTTTAATATTTTAAACCTTTTCGCCGACGAGGAGTACTTGCTCGAGTCGCCCAATCACTTCTTTGCCTTTGTGTGCTCCACCTCCCATTCCAATTTCAAAATCTTTGGGAGGATATTATGCTTTTCTCAGTCCCCACATGTTTTTGTCACCAGTTCAATCCAAATCCCCCATCGTCCCTCCAAAACTTTTAATTGGCGATGGTTCCTTTCTTCCGCCTTACACATGCCTTTCGTTGTTCAAACGGAATCCATATTTTTTGGAAGGCATGCTTGTGAGTGAGGGTACACCGGTTATCCTCCAAAGTCAAATCATTTTTGCGGTGGACCCTCAGCTATTTAGACTTCTAGTGTATAGTTAGTGTGAAGCCTAAATAGCAGGTTGCACGTAGTTAGCTTTTTATTCTTTATTTCTTTTTATTTTACTCCCTTTTTAATTTAGTCTCTTGTAATTAATTAACTTTTTGTTATTTGTTTTTGCTTTGCTCGGTAATAACTTGTTTTATAGATTCTTTGGACTTGTTCTTATGGGGATCGCTCTAGTTTTGGGTAATATCGCACTTTTCCTCTCTTTAACTTGGTTCTTAATTCACATTGAGGACAATGTCAGGTTTTAAGTTAGGGGGTGTGGGATATTCTATCCATTTCTTTATTTAGTACATGTTTTTTCTCACATGTTAGTTACTTAGTATGCTTTTCTTAGAAAAATTAAAAAAAATCAAAAATATTTTCTTTCTTTTTTCTCCTTTTTTGGGCATTTTGCCTTTGTTTCCGATGATAAATTTCAATAATTGCCCGATCCAATAGACAACCCAATGATGCATGTTCTCGATTTTATAAGTTATTAGACTTTAGTCCTCGATTATTGATATTATGAATAACTTCATGAATTAAACTTTAATCCCACGAGCACATGCACTTTTATCATTTTATTGATTTGGTTTAAGATTTTTATAACTCGGTAGTCTTTTATTGCATTGTATATACTTACACCGGGTAAGCTTTGTACCTTTCTTCATTTGTGAGTGTTATACACTATTCTTTCCTCTTTGAAAACGTTGATTTCGTTGGTAATCTCTCTATTCTTTCATTTGATTGTTCGCTAATTGAGTTTATATCTTGAAATGTGTACTTGATCATGATTTTCATATGTTATTTTGACTCAAGAATTGCGTAAACTTTTTAAAATGATGATAAGCCATCTTTGTATATCACCCATATGACCTTGACCTCACCTTTTATATTTTCCCTAGTCAACCCACTTGAGCCTAAATACTAGCCTTTCGTTTCATTACCCAAAATCCCTTAACCAACTCCAAATTGGAGTTTTATACCATGCATATTACCTTACATACCCTTGTTTGGATGATTACTTGGGATTGAATGATATTGTTGTTTTGTGGTTGCAATTTAGGCATATGAGAGTGAGAAAAGTAAAGAAAAAGTGAAAAAGAGCAGTGAAAAGCAAAAGAAAATAAAAAAAAGAGAGAAAAAGAAGAAAAGAAAGAGAAAGAGAAAGTTGTAAATGTTATGTATCTAGTTCAATAAGCTTTGATTACTCTCCAATTGTTATATCCAATGCTTGTTTGGAACTTGTTTTCCAATTTTTCTATTTCCCGCATTCTTCCCATTATTCCAAGTTTTTATTTCCATATACTTTGAACCCGTACATACATCCCTTTCATTTCATACCCTAGACAAACCTACATTACAACCCTATTCAAGTCATATGTGATCTTAAGTTGATGTAATTCAAATGTTTAAATAGTTTTATAAATCTGCGAAAATGCATTGTGCCTCCTTTAATGAGCGGCATCTTTCATTGAGATTACAGTTTTTAATTTCATATATTGTGTTCTTCATTTGTGACATGTGTGAGCCCTAGTTTCCATTTTCATTTACTATTTATGCCCGCATGTTATGTGTGTTACCTCCCTGTTTCTAGTGAATTCACTTGATGAGTGTAATTCTCGTGAGGATTGAATACATGCTTACTCTATTTAGTTTCCGATTTATTTAAGTTTTTGCCAAATCACACTTTGCATGTGCTCGTTCCCCTCCCACATTTTAAGATTTCAATTCTATGAGGTGCATTCTATAATGTTAATGATTTGGATTTTTGTTTGAATTCGTTCATTGTGCTAATAACATGTTGAAATCTTGTTCATATTGTTGGGCTTGTCGCATGTTGGGTTGGGCATATTTTGAGGAAACCATATGATGTTTGTAGGTTTCATCCCTAAAAACCCTCACGAGATGCCACTCGTCCACTAGGGTAACCTAGGGGTTTAACGGCTTATTGCATATGCTAAATGAAATCGTGTTCCTTATGAAAGTGGTAATTATATTTCGATACATATATACTAATTGTATTTCCTTTTGTGGATTACTTTTGTTTGTTTCAACACTAGGGACTAGCAATGTCTAAGTTAGGGGGTGTGATACATCACGAATATTGCATATTTTCTCCCTTTATCTTTATGCATTCTAGCACGTTTACGTTTTTAATGCCTGTATTTATGCTCGTTAACCAGACAACCTCGGATTTGGACATATATATGTTTTGCAGGGGTTAATTGTGCTTTTGTAGGTATTGGAATGCTAAAAGTGAGGATCCGTTGCATTTCGGAGAAGTTCCGTCATCGGACACTACTTTAAGGGCAATATGATCTTTTCAAACTCACTATTTTGTATGGAATGAAGTTACAAACATGTATGTCATCAAATTATCTTTTTGTGGCCACTGACCGTGCGTCATTCTGACTCCGAATGAGGGAGTTATGGACATTTTTGAAAGGTTTTGGTATTTCTTTCTACTTCATGGGCATTTTGGTAATTTCATACTGCATAATTTGGAGTTTTTCAAAATAGAATCATGGTATAATTGAATTATCTTCGCGTCAATTCTGACCACGCATCATTTCGATTCCGTATGAGGGAGTTATGGCCATTTTTCGTGCAATGCGTCAAAATTAGTTCGGAGAGGAAAAAGGGGTTGTCAAAAGCGAGGTAGATCGGTCCCATCCGATATGGACGAAAAATGACTTATTTTGGGTTTTTTGACTTGTTTTTGTTGGGGGCCTATTTTGGGGTATTAATAGAATATTGTAGGCTTTTATTTGGGGGAGATGATTCATTTAGGTTAGTTTTTAGGTGATATTTTTTAGAGCTTCTCTCTCCTAGGGTTCCATCCCATTTTGTACGTAAGTTGCTACTATTCATCTTCTTCCTCTTTAATAAAGCTTCTATTGTTTATTTCTTGTGTTGTTAACTAGTTTACAAGCTTTGATAATTAGTTTTACTTGTTTTAATTTACTTCCTTGCTTTAAATACATGTCTTTAACCATGCTTTATAGCTAATTTAGTCTAGATTGTGTTGGATTGAACTCACTTAGGGTTGATGTGTTGCTTTGCTTTGGTGATGGAGTTTAAGGGTCTATTTTGGGTGCGTTGTCCTAGTTATTATGCCTAGGGGATTTGACGAGGCATATAATGTATGCTCCGTGCTTACGACCTTGCGTGCGTAATTTTCGGGGTATTTGTTGACTCCAAAATCGTATTAGTCTTTTATTCGAATTTAGGGGTGTGACAACCCTTGATTTAATTAACTATCGAAACGAAACGCATTTATAATAACTCGTCGACCCATGTAACCATTCTATACTAATTAACTCGGGTGAGGGATATTCGATGCAACCTATAGTTTTTACTCGCTTTTTTAATTTAGTTTTATTTTCCCTCGCCTAGATTAATATTTCCCTTTTTATGTATCTTTTCCCTTTTTGTGCTTAATCATCTTTTACACTTTTATTTTAGGAGTATTAAATCCTATAAATTCTAAGAACTTGTCTCTGTGGATTTTCGATACCTGACTTCCCGCTACACTTGTATCGCAAGTGCAGTCGTAATTTAGGTTTTTGTATTAAGGCGGTGAATAGAAAACAACGATCGGTGTTTTGACGCAACGCCACTTTTTACCCTTAATCAAAAGGTTTTAATTTCATTTATTCTGAAATAACTATTGTTTAGACTCGTGTAGATTCTTCCCTTGTGATAGAAAGATCAAATGATATTAGCAGTCATTCAAACAACATTACAGTGTTGTTCAAGAAAGATGAACATGTCATTCAATCGACATAGCCATTTCGTTCGAGCGACGTAGTGATCTCGTTCGAGCGAAGATGCCAACTCAAGTTTCTATTTAAGGCGTGATATACAGAATCTCGTAAGGTGCAGAGCCAGAAAAATAGTTTACAATCAGTACGTTTTCTGCATAAAGTTTTCTAAGGTTTTCATAGTCTAAAACATCCTTAGAGTTTCAAGATTCGAGTTTCATTTTCTTATGCTATAGAGATCTTGGTTTGCACAATTAGTTTGTTCTTCCATCATTGAAGAATTGTTCATTGGGTTTTGCAGTGAAAAAATGAAGGACTTCGTGTTCTGAATCCGTAGACGTTGCCAAGCTGTATCGGTGGACACCGAGGCATACATGGATGCGTGTGATGTGCACAAGTATTGTAGAAGGACTTCTGCGTGGGGACTGTGGAGGAGTGGTTGAAGGATTATAAGAGTGTCAATACTTGTGGGGATCGAGTCATTGAGTAAGTCAATCGTTTGTACTTTAAAATACCGCATCATGGTGATTATTTGGCTTTGGCCGTCATTGGTTTTTTTTCCTCTGTGGTCTCCTCGTACATCCGGCGTTGCTTCTGTGAACTTATTTATTTATTTTCTTTAATCACCTAGATGCATGTTTAGGATTAAACAAGATAAAATTAGGTTTAACTAAAATTGGTTCATATACTTGGTGCATATAGAATTTGGAAAATAGTTTTTCAAAAATAAAGTTGTTGTTTTTTACATCCTTAGAACATTTTTGAAAGAAAAAGGGCCCTACAGCCCATAGCGGGGATATGACCCTAGTCCCATTTTATTAATCTTGTTTTGTTTTATTTAGCATAATTAACTTTTGTTCCTTTTCCCCTTTTTTAAACCATTATCACCTTTTACACTTTTATTTTAGAAGTAATAAATCAAGTAAAGTCTGTCAAACATTTCCTGTGGATTTTCGATACCCAGACTAGCCACGATACTCTATTTAAGTGTAGTTAAAGTTTAGGTTTTTTGCATTGCGGTTGAAAGATGAAAACAATGATTGGCGTATCTACATGGACGCTCGGTTTCCATCACATTAATAGCGGTGGGGAGTTATAGTACACAACTTCCTTGGATGCATCAAATGTTGCAACATTATGGTTTAAATCAAGACACAATGATTATTGCGATAATATTAGTTCCACTGATATTTAGAAAAATCCCGTGAAACACTCAAGAATAATGAACATTGAGTTGAGGCATCACTTCATTAAGGATTGATAGTACAAATATCGCCTCCTGTCGTATAAGTTATTCAGCAGGCACAAAAGCTAATGAGCCGCGGAACCCAATCTGCATAGGGTGCAGCCCTATCGACCACAGGGTGCGGCATTTTCCCCTTGGACTTATATACAGGCTGCGCACCTACCTAGTATGGGGTGCGGCCCCTTTTTGCTATAGCCTCATACGGGATGCAATACTCAATGTTTGTCTTATAGGTTGCATCCCTATCTATTACAGTAACTTCAGACTTGGTATATGTCACGTGCTCAGGGCACGTGACACAACTCGCCTACCTCCTATAAATAGAGGTACACACCTCAAGATAGGTGGTCGATTCCTCTCTCCCCGGGCAGATACTATTACACTTAGTGAATCCTTGGCAAAGACCCGCTACACAACTTCAACATACAGCTTGGGGACCACCTGCGGGCATCGCATCCACCTCTATGGCACACCAGAATCCTCAATTCTGCCATGTACTCTTCTTTATTCTCATGCTTGTATGCCTCTTTAGGCAAGATTATATTGTACAATGCAATGCATATAATGAGAATGAAGCAACACAGTGGACGTAGGCCTATTTTAGGGGTTGAACCACTCTATATCTTGTCTTCTCTCTCTCTTTACTCGCTTTACTTGTTTATTATTCGCATTACAGTTGACTTGCTGGTATGAGAACGTCTTATGGCCGATTTCTTGTATCATCAATCTGGCGCTATATGTGGGAAACGAGATATTTCGATCTTGTTTATCTGTGTTTCAAGTTCTTAAACACCTTATTCTATTCATGGAGATCCTCTGGATCATCATCCCATGAGTAAATTTTGGTTATTAAGATCTATTTTATACTTACACCCTTAAATGGGTATTTCTTACCTTCAGATCTCCTCTCGGTCTCCATTTTATGACCTTAGATCTATTTTACATACCCCTGTGATATCGCCCCACCTAGATAAAGCTGGAAAGCTCGATGGGCTTTAGCCCCGAAAAGGTGGGTGAATAGAGAAGAGTTATGTTCACTCCCTTTTTGCTGTTCTTTACCTATGATCTAGGGTTTATCGTTCCATTTTGTGCACCGAGAGGTTATTCTCTCATGGATAGACCCTAGTAGGTATGCTCTCCATGAGTTTCGAGAGAAAAACTCAGTTTCCAAGATTCAATTTTAGGATTGTTCCTTCACTTCCTAGGTAGGGATGCGGCGTGGTAGTTCAACTAACTTACATATCGCGGCCTCTACTGGGGAAGTTGCATTAAACATCAAGGAACGGACTCAGGTGGTCTTCATCTCAACCTTAGTGAATATCATACAAAGGCCACGGCAGTGCACCTATGTGCCATACTGGCCGCGACCTCAACAGCAATACCATGTAGCAGTGCAAATGCTGCATCCCATTTATTACTTGGTTACTCTAATATTTCTAAGATTACTCACTTCGGTTAGTTTTGTCTCAGATTATATATACTTTGTAACGACTAACAAAAGCAGAAATGGAAGGAGAATCCAGCTAGAGCACAAAAGTCAAAGATGAGATTGTGCAGCTGTACATTCACCTCAACCACCTCTATGGTAGTCACGCCTCACTCCCGACCCAGGAAAACTATTTGACTCAGAGGGTCCTAATGATAGAGGCCGCGGCCTCACCCAGTGTGGGCGTGGAACCTGGGAACATTACTTTAACAGCCTTTGCTGCCACGACAGTACCAGAGGACCCATCCGCGAAAGTAGTCAGCAGGAGCCAGAAAAGGAAATCAGAGAAGGCAGAAGGGAGCTCTAAGGCTTACACCCCATTAGCCTTCCCAATTGAAGACATCTTTGAGTCCATTAAGGAGGACAAGCTGCTGAGGTGGCCAGAGAAGCTCAAAGATCCACCCCACAAGAGGAACAAAGCCAAGTGGTGAAGGTTCCATCTAGACCATGGCCACGACACTGAGCAGTGCTATGCACTAAAGGATGAACTTGAAAGGCTAATTGGGAAAGGGATGCTGCAGAGGTTCCTCAAAGATGTTTAGGGGATGAAGTTTAGTCTCACATAACGCATGCCCATTTTTCACGCTTATGTCTTTTATTCCATCTGTCTCTACTTTACAGTGACAACTCTTCTTATGTTGTTTTATACTAAATTTTGTATTATCCTTGCAAAGTCATATATATATGAATAGTTATATGAAATCAAGTTCACCTTTATAGTACCATATTTTGATTCACATTTCCATGAAATGTTATCTTATCAAGACCATTTTCATCTTAAATAGATCTCGATTCGAGATAATATGTTACATCGGGAATGATAATATCTAAATGGGCCCGCAACGCCCGTTAAGACGCCTAATTGTCCCAAAGCAAGTGACAATCGAAAATGGAAAAAGCAGCCATCGAGAGCGTCTATTTAAATTGGTCTACAACATCACCCACAAGGGCTTCCAATGCACGTTCTTAGCTTTCAGGATGAGTCATCTAGCCACGGGGGCTTACAATGCCTGTTCTTAGCTTTCGGGATGCATCATTAAGTCAGGAGACTTTTAATAACTATCCAGGGGTGTCTTTATATATATCCATATCTTTGGGTGGCTTAACGACATAACCCAGCCTGGGGAGGCTTCAAAGTATCCCGTATATTAGCTGTGGGTGGATTAATAACGTAACCCAGCCTGGGAGGCTTGAAAGAATCCCGTATATTAGCTGTGGGTGGCTTAATAATATAACCCAGCCTGGGGAGGCTTGATAGTATCCCATATATCTATAAAGGCCCATGTTCAGATGGAAGGGATAAAAGACTGCAGCAGCCCTGTCAATACAGTTGCAGCCATTAAAGCGACTAAGAGTTGATGCGGTAATAACTTGGATTTAGATCCAATTAAAGCTACAACAGAGGGGATTCGAACATTCAAAAGTGACACATCCCTATCAATATGGCTGCGGCCATTAAGTAAATTCATTCGGAAGACGTGATAGATAAAGGCAGGATTGTCAAACTGCCGCGACCCTATTCAAGAAGAGAAGCTACTTCCAGTCATGAGTGCAAGTATAAGGGAAAAGGGACGCATCCCATGTAAATAAACCATCCACATTATAGTGTCCCGACCTTAATCTAAATACCATTTTTCTTTATAATGATGGTTGCAGCCTATGACCCATACGTTAGTTAAAGTGCATTTTTTCAAAAAAGAATGTACAATTCAAACTCACAAAGGTGTTGTAGCCTTATTTATATTTTCGTGGCCATTAAGTGATTCTAAAGCCGCAGTAGACGATTCAAACACCTAAAGGTGTCACGACCATGTTCAAACTTATATGTGCAATAATAATGGAATTCAAGTAGAAATGTCAAGAGGGCATTCATTCAAGTGTTGAAGCAAGTAACACAGAAGAATAAAAAAGCTACTAGAAAAAGGAGGCAAGGATAGTCATCAACAAAGGTGCTACGGTAAATTAGTTACAGACAAAGGGCCGAAGCCGAAAATCTTAAACTATTAATGTTTGGATTACATATCATATATACAAAATTCAAAAATTGGAAGGGATGCAACCCTATATGGATAAGTAGTTGAAAAAAGTGGGATTATACAAGCTACAGGCTCCAAGGCCGCATCGTCATTGATATCCCCTTCATCACCATCCGCAGCTATTTTGGTCTCTTCCTCCACGGTCATTTCCTCAGCCTCTACCTTCAACCTAGCTTTCTCCTCCGTCGCGACCTTGAGCTCAGATATGCATTGTTGATGCTCAACATCACCAAATCCCCAGGCAAGAACTGACTCTTTAGTCTCAGGGAAGTTCTTAATAATTCTGTGCCTGAGCTCATGGTAACCGCGGAGGTATGCCCTATTATTTATAATATAAAAATCTTTAGAGCTCTTGAACGACTCCACAATGCTGTCGATGGCTAGTTGAAGGGCTTCGCTATGATCTACCGCCATTTTCTTGATTGTCGCGGCATGGGCTTCAGCATCACAGGAAGCCTTGGCCTCCAGCTCTTTATACCTCATTTTAAGGATTCTGATCTTATTATTACTGGACTCAGCAACTTGGGCAACTTTTGCGACTTAGGCCTGAGATACCTTTAGAGATTCCGCAGCCTGGTTGAAATTTTCCTCCGCCTCTCCTTTGGCTTTGATAGCATCTTCTAGGCTCATTCGGGCAGCCTGAAGAGCCGCGACAGCAGACGGCTTTCCAACCTCGTAGGAAGAATTCCGTACATTTTCCAAGTTAGCAGAGTATACCCTCTTTGAAGCCTCTTTTAGTTTTCAAAGGGCATCTTACTTCCTCTTTTGAGCTACTATGATGCTCGCGGCCTAAAAATAGAAAGTTAGAACCAAAGTATGGAATGCAAAATTAAATCTTAGAAAGCACTTGCACTTACCCTCAAAAGACTATGGAGGCCACAATCCTTCAGATCGTCATGATCTTCGTCCACCAAGCCGTCAAGGTCTACGGCGTCGAAGGCCCTCTTCATCCTTCATGCAGCCTTCACAATAGTATCCCACGAGGACTCGGGGTCAGGCTGTCTTAGCTGTGGCCACGATCGACCGTCAGGACCAGCTTCGGCGCGACACTAAGGAGGTGCCAAGTTGGCATTAATCGTAATAATAGGTGGCGAAGGCGGAGAAGTTGAACGAATGGCGGCATCAGATGTTGACATCAGACCTGCTGCAACCAAATTTGCCCCAATATCATCGTCAAACTCCTCAAGGAGTGGGGGCATAGTAGGGACAGTTTTATCCTCGACTTTATTTTGGGCCGCGACAGATGGATTTTTATCGCTGGAAGGGTCTGCAGCTGGAGCTTTCGTCTTGCTCCTCTTCCTTTTTCTGTTTCTCACAGCATTATTTCAAACGACTGCGTCCTTGCCCATTTTTTCCAATTGGGCAGCCAAAAGCTCCCTATCAACTTCCTCACTTGAAAGAAGAAAGGCAATAGTAAAGAATTTATTTAAATATAAATTATCGCGGAACAAAGACTAATTGATTGGGTTATTACCTTCCACAACCATTTCTTTTTGTATGGACTTATTGGGGAAGTAGCCTGCCTCAAATACAGTGGTAGAAGTTACAAGGTCACTGAATTTCTTCTCCACAATAGGAATAGCTGCAGCCTTAGCAACTCTCTTCTCTTGCCGCTTTCTCAATTTCAAGTTGTCGAGAATTGTAGAAAACATTTCAAAGGTTAGTATAAAGAGTAACAAGCAATTGTAAGGATAGGACGTAGGTATAGTTATAATAACTAGCTTGGAGGGACACCCCTATTGTCGCGGCATTCTAAACGACTTGTCCCCTCTCGTTTTCCTGAGGGTGAATCTCCCACCCTTCTCCAGAGATGTAGAAATACTTCCCCTTCTAGTTCTTTACACTGGTCGACCTCCCAGAGTAAAGGGTCTCATCCCTGCTACAGACGAAAAAGTAGTAGTAGCCAGCAAACTTTACAGAGTTCTCCTTTGGGCGATAAAAGTGGAAAAACTCCACGGGAGTAATATCTTTCCTGAATCGATTCTCCCAAAGCACGACTGCGGCAAAAATGGCCCTCCATCCATTGGGATCTAACTAGGTTGGTGATAATTTCATCACTTAAAAAATTCATCTGATGGGAACGGGAACTGGTAGCCGCAGCCCATAATGAAAGCATGCAGTGGGAAACAAACCCCATGGTCAGAAAGTGCCGTGCACGGCCTTTGGTTCACGGCAGGTGCTGAGCACATCAAGTTTTCTAGAAACTCGAAGGCCTCAACTACCTGGTCAACCCATTCTTGGGTCATAATGCTGCCGATATCAAGCGCAGCAAGAGGCCTTTCAACCCTCCCAGATGGTTTGACTAGTTCGTCCCTAACATGAGTGGCACGCCTAGTCGCAACAACATCTTCTACGTCCAATGGTTGGTAACTAGAATTAGATTCCTCCTCCATTGGCTTGGCCTCAAAATCCTTCCTACATGCAGAATTCGTGGAGTCTGAGTTTATTACTACGCAGTTGGGGCAATCCTTCAGTTGACATGGACCTATTGACTTCAGAGGAGGCACGAAAGTAAGCTCGGGGGGAGAGGTTCTGAAATGCTTTGCCCAAAAGCCTCTCAAAAATTTGTCTGGATCAAAGTTTATATGGCTGCAATAGTACCTGAAAAGCAGAGTCCGCAGTTAGGCACCGCATACATTACAATTGTAAAAAGCCCTAAGAAGCCACGACAATATATGAAGATTAAAGTGAATAGATGTGATCAATAAGGTCTGATAAATGTGCAAAGTGGGGTTCTAGAGCCCTAAAAAGATAAATGACACCGCAGCGTGTTGATTTGATAGGTGTCATCACCTTGCATATTGTGGTTATTAGGGGCTAAAACACCGTCGACACTAGTCAAGGAACCTAAAGCCACAGTCAGCAATATATGGCTTAACTGTCGCGGACTACCCTGAGAACCTACTAGCCGCAGCCCTTACCTAAAGTTACTAAAGGGATATTCTACAATGCCAAGGTCTCTCACTCAAACAGTTTAGCATCTTAATGTTTATTCATTTAAAGATCAAAGACCTAGAATGTGAAGGGTTTATTCAAGAACAGCAAGAACAGTTATACGATTCAATGCGATTCAACACAAATACAGGCCATATGATCTAAGCAGTGGAAGAATAAGGGTTCATTTCGTATTATGAAGATTGATTCAAAGACGAGTTAGCAATAATAACAATTATTTATCATGCGTACGTGTTCGATTCTTAGAAATCGGCAGATTATTCAATCAAAACCCTAGGTTCCTATCAAGCAATTGGGGTTTTTCTGAGGACCAAATACAATCTAGGAGAATCTAATACGAATTCAGAAAGCAACATACATAATTCAAGAAAGGGCGATACAAAAATTCAAAAGTTTTGAAGAACAATTATGAACCACAAAAGCTATTAAAGAGTACGATGGTTGGAGAATTACTTGTAAATGGAGAAATTAGCGATGATCAACCTCAAACCGCCTTAGCACCACCACACTCAGCCTTGGATATTCGTCAAAAAAAGCAAGAGGACGTATGAACAGAGTTTATCTCTCGAAATTCTCTCAAAGATATGGAAAACGTAATGAAGTCCACGACCCGAATAATTTATATAAGAGGGCGCGGGAAGACGAAGTGTCGCCTTGAAAGTACCGCGGCACATAAGGAGATTGATCTAAGCCACATACCCAATCAAAATCTCTTAGGAATATGACTTGGGGGCTTCTTGATAGTATAAATATCGCCTCCTATCGAAGAATTTATTCAGCAGGTACAGAAGCTAACGAGCCGCGGAACCATTCCGCATAGGGTGCGGCCCTATCGACTACAGGGTGCGGCATTTTCCCCTTGGACTTATAAACAGGCCGTGGACCTACCCATTATGGGGTGCCGCCCATTTTTGCTATAGCCTTATACGGGATGCAACACTCAATGTTTGCCTTACAGGGAGCATCCCTTTCTATTACAGTAACTTCAAACTTGGTATATGTCACGTGCTCAGGGCACGTGACACAACTCGCATACCTCCTATAAATAGAGATCCACACCTCAAGATAGGTGGTCAATTCCTCTCTCCCCGGTCATATACTAATGTACTTGGTGAAGCTTTGGCAAAGACCCGCTACACAACCTCAACATACAACTTGGGGGCCACCTGCGGGCATCGCATCCACCTCTCCGGCACTTCGTAATCCTTAATTTTGCCATGTACTCTTCTTTATTCTCATACTTGTATGCCTCTTTAGGCACGATTATATTGTACAATGCAACGCATATAATGAGAACAAAGTAACATAGTGGACGTAGGCCTATTTTAGGGGCTGAACCACTATATATCTTGTCTTCTCTCTCTCTCTCTCTCTCTTTACTCGCTTTACTTGTTTATTATGCACATTACACTTGACTTGCTGGTATGAGAATGTCTTATGGATGATTTCTCGTATCATCAGGGACCATGTAGAACAAAATGTCATTACCATGTCTATATCACTACAAAAACCCAATTTGTTGATATCTTCACTAGACCTTTAGACATTTGTAGGTTTTGATACCTTAGGGGATGTTTTGGGTTAGTAGAGAAAAATATGTGATCTTATTCTTGAAGAGTGTGAGGTGCATCTTTATTTTCATATTTGTATATTTTAGCTTGTTTTATGTTTGTATATATTTATTTTATTCTTTTCTTATAAAAAATTAAAAAAGACTTCTTATTTGTTTCGTGTATTTTTTTGTTAAATCCCGTGCTTAACATGGTGATTAATCTATAAGATTGCATAATTTTAAGTTTGTTGCTTAACTGGTTTGTTATTGATGTAATTGTTAAATATGTTTTGTTAAAATTATCTTTTTAAAATTATCATGACAAATATTGACTTTAGTTTGACTCTGATGAATTGAAAGCTTGTAGTAACTTTACACCACATGAATTAAAAAATGGTGTTACATATTGTCATTTTTTATAAGAATTTAAAATTTTAAAATCAATCTTGCATGAGTTTCATAAGCATTCCATGGTTTACTTGTAAGAATGTGATAACTTGATATGAAGGAGTTGAATATGGACCGTTTTATATGCATTGATAAGGGATGCCATTAGTGTGATAATGCCCAATTCAAATTTAAGTATTACTAAGTAGGTGTCAACTAGGTGTGTGAAAAGCCAATCAACAACAAAAGGCAATATGTTGGAAAGGGACACAATCCAAGTGCTTAACTGACAATAAAAATAATATAAGGCTATATAATTTCAACAAAAATCACTATTTTAGTTAGGAATTCGAAAGAATTTATCAACACTTGTGCTGATGCAGTTTGTAAATGGACTAGATCTTAAAGAAAACATCATTATCGTATTGTATTTTCTGTATAAAATTTTATTAAATGTGTCAAGAAATTCATTTTTGTTAATGATTTTGTGATTTTCCATCATTATGCACACGTAAGCCTATAAGATTCTTAGCATAGTCCTGTTTTGTTTCAATATAACTTGAAAATGTGTAATTTGAGTAACATTAGTAGACAATTGTGATTTGACAAATCTCTAGTGATAATATATCATAGTTTATGTGATCTTGTATTATTTGCATGATTGTTAGGTATTTGTGATTTGATCTAGTGGTTTCCCATATATTCTAGTATATTTGGTTTGTACTAATGATAATTCTATATTATTATTTTTTGAGCATGTTGATTAAGTGGACGAGATCCCTTTTTTTGTTATTTAAGTTATGGTTATGGTGGTTTATTCAAAGAAGTATTTTATTGTGATTTATGATTAAGGGGTTGCTAGTTTTCAAAGGAGTGATAAGGATGGTGTTTTCCTTACTTTGAAGGTAAATTTTCTTAGTTTATGTGATATATTATGGTTTTTAGAAGAGTTTTTCTTAGTTGCCCTTTGGCAACGATCCAACGTGAACCACTAAAATGGTTTCTGGAATGTTGAAAGTTGGGGACATAATACTGTAACACCCCATGATTTTTGAGACTGAGAAATTAAATTTTGGGAAAATAAAATCTAATTAAATCGGAGAATTTGAAAATTTGGGAATTTAGGCCCAAAAATAGAGGATGTCTTAAAGTATTCCGGATGATGATTTTGAGGGTACCATCGATCCCGGAAGGGTCGAGATAGTCAAAATGACTATCATTGGGTTTTATTTCTGCTCTGGAATATTTTTAAGTCAGTTTGACTCGAATTAGAGTAAACGACTCATTTAAAGTGTGTATTAACATTTAAAATTGGGTTTATTATTTTAAAGGAATTAAAGGCTTAAGGATTAAGCCTTCTCAATTAAGAGAAGAGAGAAAGAGAAAGGAAGAAGGAAAGAAGAAGAAAAGAAGAGAGAGAGGAAGAAAAGTTTGGGATTTTCGGCCCAACCGCGACATCGAGGATGATCCAACCTCTACAAAATAGAGGCAAGTGTTTAATCTTGCTAAATAAGTTATTTGTGTATTTGATTTCATAGTTTGTGGGATAAAGAATTGGTTTTGGGGGGATTAATATCAAAACCTAAATTTTGGTTTAAATCTTGAAATTGAAGATTGTAATTGGGTTTAAAGGATATAAATGGATTAGATTACATATAGGATGAGTTTTGATGTCTAAAAACATGTTGGGGTTGAAGATTAAGGGTTGGAAGTGGTATAAATCGAATTTTGGAAATTTTGGGTTGTAGAAAATCAGCCATTTTCGTGGCTTTCTGAACCCACCGAATCGATTCGGCCCCACGGAATCGATTCGCCAGGTTGCAGAAGCCTCGGATCTTTAGGACCGAATCGATTCTCCCCTAGCGAATCGATTCGGAGGGTTGCATAATCTCAGGTCCCTTGGACCGAATCGATTCGGATGGGCCGAATCGATTCGCTGTTGGACCGAATCGATTCGGAGAGGCCGAATCAATTCGGAAGCAGAGCATTTTGAGGAATTTTCTCTTTAGTGAATTCAAACCCTTTTTGGTTGGGTTTATTGATTTGGGGGTCTTCTCTTAAGATGTAAGAGATATGTTCTTGGAGACATAAAATGGGTTTCCCACATATTAGGATTTTGAGGACTCCTTAGGGTAATTTGGGAGAAATGTATTCGTGTATGTATCGGAGTTGCATATGGTGATTGTGGGGAAACCTCATAGAGGTTGGGAATACCAATTAGAGAAAAGGGTATAAATATGACGTGAGGTTGAGAACTCTTAGAGAGTAAGAGGTCTCATATCATTAGAAACGTTTAAATTAAGGAACGACTTGGGGATCGTACTATCAACTAGAATAGACGGTAGTATAATTCTAGTTAGGATAGTTTACACATAATTAGGTGGAAATAATCACATGGGATTCCAATACTTGAGACAAAGTGGAATAAGTTGAGGTTTGTAGACTTTTTGGTTAGGGGTATACCTTTAGTCAAAATTTGTATTGAGGTATTGATTTGCTCTCGGATATAGATGGTATGTGTAGTAAGGGTTTCCTACACAAAATTTTGGGTGATAACCTTAATGTAGTATATATAAGTATATATATATATATACATATGATTTTTGGGAGACTATTCATCATAGGAAAAATGATTGACTATGTTTCAAGTGAGAAATTATATTCACATATCGAGGAAAATTTAAAGGAAATTGTGGTGATGGCTTGTATATCGAGGATTATGTATACTTATAGCCGAGTTTATATATCTTATACTTATGAACGAGAATTAGTTTTATATAAAGATATGTGAATATATGTTTATATATCTATATAGATATGAAAATATGGATATATTTATGTTCTGGACATATGTGGTATGGATACTTAAACCGTATATAGTGGTTTAATGTTTAATTATATGATTGTATCATATGGATGTATATATATTATGCATGTTAATGATATATATACTTATTTGGTTAAGCATACCCCGCTCATGCTATCATTAGGAAGTTGCACGTGTAGAGGGTGAGCATCCTGGCTAGAAAAGCAGGGTGTGGATATTCCCCATGTCATAGTCATCCTGTGTGTTATTATATGATATATATATTTATTTTGGGATGAGACGTGGTGGGTATGTTTCGTCTCATTGTCGGTTAGGAGCTATGACCTCTTCCTAGGACGTCGTGTGCGTGAGTTTACCACGAGATGGGTGTCGTTTAGTCCCACCATGGTGGCCCCAGTATTGCTACGTGAGCCGGGCACTGGGAAGATGATAGCATTGATGCAGTTTATCGGCGCTATATATAGCCGGGTATTTATTTGTGCATGGCCTTTGTACATCATATATGGTATGTATACATGGTCATGGGATTGGATGATGGTGTGTATATATATATGGTTAGAATGAAATTCCTATATATATATTTATATATCCTATAGATGAAAGGATATAGAATATTTGTAGAGTACATCTTGGATGATTATGGTGTACTAGATTGATGGGGTTGATGTATCGCATTTAAGGAATATTTCGGTTACATCACCCCAAGGATATTATTGGTGATGTTAGTTGTAGTAGTAGTATAATATTGTATACATGGCATTATGGATCTCTAGGATCAACATTGTCCAGGAGTAGTGTAACGGGGTGGTTCCTTGTTTGGATTTCGCTTTGCGAGACACCCCACGCACGAAACGCAGTACATTGTTGAGAGTAGAGAGAAGTTCTGTCGATATTTATGTGTGGCATAATGGATCTCCAGGATCGACGTTGACAAGGAGTAGTGTAACGGGGTGGTTCCTTGTTTGGATTTCGCTTTGCGAGACACCCCACGCACGAAACGCAGCGCAGCGTTGAAATCGGAGGGAAGTTGTGTCAATGATAATTTTGCCTTCTTATTAATTAGAAATTAAATCATATATTTCAACCCAAATACATATGGGTAATTTATTAAGATTTATAATTGGTTAAAGTATAAACCGGAATCCACTAAGCCTAATAAGGCACATATATTTGAAAATAAATACTTAATTGTGTTTAGAAAAGGGGGTAGATTCTTGGGTTAAGTTAGGAAGGTAGATCTCGTGGATATAGGCTAGGCCTATGATAGGTTAGGTTGTCCTAATAAAATGGCGGTAATTTAACTAATAAAATTGAGGACGCGAATAGGTGTGCGCCTTTAGATGAGAGGTGAGTTGGGGCTCCACGAGTGTGCGATCCCATTTTAATTATGAAATATGTGCACCGATATTTATTATGCACGGTTAACACACTTGCTAAATATTTTAACAACTCGGGCTCTGACCCGTTTACTTTTCTCTCCTGCCTGTATATATATATATATATATATATATATACTAGGGTATGCCCGTGCCTGAAGGCACGACGCTAATTTTTGAACGTACGTAATCACAAAATGATAAAAAAAAATCAAAATTTGTAATTACAAAATGACAATTTTCGTTCCCCAATAAAAAAAGTCTACAACAACAATATTAACACTTCGTCTTGAACCTCTCATAAACATCATAGCCATCAAACAATGTAGGTATGTAGGAGCCCCTTTTTGCAATTAACAGTTGTTACACTTGAACATCATAGCCACTAAGTGATGATAAACAATGTATAGAAGCCTTTCTTCCGATTAAAAAAAAACTGACAAAAAAATTATAATGAAAATAAAGACTATTTATAGAAACATAAACTGAGACTGACCAGTAAAATTGCATCCGAATTCGCCCATTTTGTAATTAAGCATTACATAACTTTAAAGCACTCGACTTGAACAACCAATACATTCATTTAAGGCACTCCAAAAAAATTAACATATAAGTCAAACTCATGTTATCATATATTCAGTGTTATATATGTAAAGATAGCCTTCTCTTTATCTATATACTCTGCTCGAATCAACTCCATCAATTTCTTCCCATGTCACACCTAGTTGGAGTCGATGTGAACACAAAAATTTAGTACAAAAGCCCCATCATTAAATGATCCAATTGATGTAAGCACAACAAAATAACGATCGACCTAATTAATTTCAATACAAATAAGTTCAATTTTAAAAAAAATTGACAAAATTTCCTTCATTTACGGACTATCCACCCGTTTAAGGTATAAAAATTGTACAACAACAATACCAATAGCGTGCAACAACACTAATACACATCCCAACAATAAGTACAATAAATATTAATGGCCCAAACTCCATTAAAGAAAAATTCATCTCGATACATGAGGCCATTTGGGAAGCCTACAAATTGTCCAAATAACATGGCGTCTTCCATTATTATACACAAACCCATATAGGGCCGACCTCAAAAACAAAAGCATTTACTGCAATGTCCAAAAAATAAAATGAAGAAAAAAGAAGCAAGTAAAAGTTGATTCAATATCTAATATTAAAAAAATGTTGAATTAGTATTCGACTTTAAATATGTATCTAATTATGTAAGATATTACCTCATTATGTATCTTTTCGCCCCAAACACGCATTTTCTCTTCAATCCCTGTTGAACAAAAATAACAAATTATAAACCTTGAAACTATAAAACTCCTCCAAATGTCCAGAATAATATGAACACATGAATCTCTTTTACTAAAATTTTTTGCATAATCCTTGATACACACAGTTAGTATATCAATTTACCTTCTATTGATATACACAGTTAGTGTTGGCACAATGTTGGCATTATAAAATCGAGTTGCACTAAAAGTTCACACAATGTTGGAATGGCAGCTAGTACATAATTGAAGTTTATTCCCAAATTGATGTACTAAAAGTTCATACTAAAAGTTCACACAATTTTGGCAGCTAGTACATATGAAAGAAGAAATTAAAGTGAAATCATTAATCATTCACATCTGAAGAAAACATGCAATTATGTGTTAACCATAGCATGCTCTGACATATTAACCATACCATTCTAAATAAAACCTGATTCAAACACCATACCATATTCTTATGGCCTACAATGTGTTAAATGAAAATATGTCAAACACCTTTTTAGAACCAAAAAATGAAAATATGTCAAACTGGTCATCTATATACAATATGAATCACTGTCCAAAAAATGAACAGGCCTAAGTTGTACAATAAATTGCATAAACATCCAATACTTATCTTATACTCAACTCAAATTACATAGTAAAAAAAATTCCCAAAATTCATCCCAACTACTAAAATGAACCTATATAGAGGGAAAAACCCCATCATGGCTTTAACTCTGTTCCTGCTAACAGAACACCAACTGAATTGTGAACCCAAGGGTCATGTACTCATGTTGGGTGTAACTTGCATAAAAAAAACTACCAACAATCATCGCTGAGTATAATCACACTTCTTGCAGACCGCGTTCTTTCTGTAATTCAAGAAACTACATGAGGGGCCCTCCCACTCTCTAGGATCCAGCTGCCTTTTAGGGTGTTGCTCTCTGCAACGTAAACATTTGTTGTCGCTAGCAAAATTCATGAACCCACACTATGTGCAATTTCAATCTCCTTTCTTATTAGAACAAAACTTGATGACTAATACTCAATATAGTACACTCAATGGCATGTAACCAAAATCAGTAACCAAATAGCAAAACAATAAACAATTGCCAAAATCAGGTACCATATATAGCGTAATGCACATTTCTAATAAAAATAAAATTTATTACTAAATCAGGTGCTTACATCAAATAAGTGACACTTCGAGATCAGAACCTTCTGTGAATAACCTGCCAAAAAGGAGAAAAAAAAAGAATCAACGAACACTTTATTACTAAATCACGTCAAATAAAAAATGACACTTTGAGATCAGAATGCTTTATTTTTCTTACATATGCACACGCAGAGTATGCATACGTAGAGTATGCATACGCAGAGTATGGAACCTCAGGTCTGATTGGGTTTACGCTCCCAAATGAATGCATATCGATTCTCCTTAACTATTGTTGCTTAACTTCTGTGTGGCTTTATTCGTTGGATGAGCTGGTCTGACGACAAAGTTCCCTTAGCGAAGGATAAGATCCGGGTGCCCTTATCCTAGCAACACAGTTCATGAGATGGTTAAAATCAGAGAGACTGTATAGAGAAGATGCCTCAAGAAGTTATGAGCCTACAACAATGTAGTGATGGCTGAATTATTTGGGATGAGAGAATTTTCAAATCAGTGTCATAGCCATTTTTGTAGCCAAAAACT
The DNA here is from genome assembly GCA_949130495.1 of Sambucus nigra. NCBI lineage: Eukaryota > Viridiplantae > Streptophyta > Magnoliopsida > Dipsacales > Adoxaceae > Sambucus > Sambucus nigra. Next base: position 498,550,754 of record OX422211.1, on the reverse strand, counting down.
TTAGGATGAGATTGTTTGCATTGAGTTTTGGTACTACTCCGTGGGATGCATTTGTACTTGATACAGTTTTGTAATATCAAAATCATACTCCTCATTTGTACCTACGTAAACAGTGATGAGTAAAAAACGATTCTCCCAAACCACACGCCAACAATAAACAATGGAAATAACTAATAAGAATAAAACCAAATATTCGGTTGGTATTTCCTGCTCTGATTTGGTTCTTTGTTTATTGGGATGCTTCATCTCTCCAGAGTTTTTTTATTTGGTTTTATCTGTTTGAGATATTTAGTTCGATACCATATAAGTTAAACAAAATATACATGTTAATGAATCATTAGGGTCTATTTTATATTCTTGTAAAACAGAGTTAAAAATTAAAGACATATATACCACATGATCAGATATAGCTATAAGTTAGTAAAAAGTTTAAACCAAATCTAATATACTCAAATTGAAAGTATGCGCATTTCATATCCATACCATTGGGTTTGTACTATATAACACGTGTTTCTCTGTGTACATGGGATTTTTATTGTAGGATGCTTAATAAACCTATTTGAATTAGGAAGAAAACCAAGAAATGGCAAGCACTCAGATTCAGCATATGTATAAATATTACAGGAAAAATGGAGAAAATAGAATAATACCTAGCAAACCTATGATGAACCTTAGCTACCGAGATTAGGTTGTGTACACAGTATATGGCCACCGTTGCTTTCATGACGGTCGACGTAACATCTAAGCCTCCCAACATAAGGGCAGACACTGCCAGCTGAAGCTGATGCAGACCTGATACCCCCCATCCTGCATATTTTTTTCCTTCAGTCCTAACTCCTCGGCCCATCCCAGGAGTACCGCCTCTATTTTGCATTGGTCAAATCAACTTTCATGCCTCTGAAATGCCCCTAGCTATCAAGATCATCAAGTTATTACAAATCCAAAACATATATAAGAGTAAATTAATTAATGAGGATTCAACTCAGCCCACTACATTTAGTTGCAACCATGATCATCCACATAGTTAGCTAGCAATCCCACGACTGTCAATACTCACACAACAATTATCTAGCAACTGTTGTATCAATTGTTTGTGTTACTGCGTACATAAGTCAGTACCTATTTGTATTACCACGTACGAATAACTATCAGTTGGTTTTACCATGTTCACCTCAAGTCAGTTATTGGACGGGAATTTTAAGTCTCATTCTCTTTATATGCGATGTAAAGTGATACTGTTATTAATAATGAGAAACACAATTCATGCCTTGTACTACTTAATACTCTTTATATTATATTTCAATAGTCGTGTGGAGACAAAATGCATACTATCAATCATGTATCAAATTTTATGATCACCGCACTTCTAATCCAAATAAATCACAACTAAACCTCAAAATCGAGCCATACAACCACCGAACAGCTCAAGCGTACAAACTAATGAAAAAAGTAATACTAATAGGAAATAAGCATAGTTCAAAAATAGGAACTGTCAAGTATATACGCACCATGAAAAAAAATTGTTGCCTTCAAGTACAATATTTGTGCTTCTTCCGTTCTAAAATCCATATTGGTGATTGTGTGACTATATTAGTCATTACTGTGGTGTGACCCTGTGTATGTTATATGTGTACTTACAAATATAATACATTATATGAGTACCCTGATCTATTTTGAAACCAAATTGATTCACCATATATTACCCAAGTCACCCATAGACATCCTAATCCAATCCAATCAATATAAACCCATAATAAAAGACAATGTAAATATATAATCTACAACTTTTAGAAACAATTAGCCCATTAGAAGCAATTAGACAATTAAAAGGTCAATACAACAATATAAGACACTTTACTCGTTACGAAATGATAGATTTAGGACCTTTGAAGTAAAATTTACCCACAAAATAATTAGTTGGGTCAAGAGAGTTTTGGCAGTGCTTGGGGTGCTTGAATACATTAAGAATGGCCCTACAAATTTTACCCACAAAGTAACCCCAAATGGAACCTAAAAAAAAAACCTAAATAACTCGTACAAAAACTCTTACAAAGTAGTGTAAAACCTAGCATAATAGAAAACACCCCAACATCCCAAACCATTGATTTCAAAGGAAAATGCCCCAAACCAATTAAACAAAATGAGATGGAGGCTACCTGGTGTAGCTCACATGTTCTAATTTCTGCAAAACAAAACATAAACATCATTTGCAGATTTCGAATTCCTACTATAAATCATGATCATCTAAGATCAGCTAAAGACCACATTGTCTTCATTACCAAAAAATATAGATTAGCAATGAAGTTTTTTTAAGCATGTCCAAAATCCTTAAATTGCAATTTTGAATTTAATCCAAGTATCCAACACAAATGGCCATAAATAAGGAGTAGAATTTTTGGAGCTTGATAATTAGGAATTGGAGTAGTTGTGAGTCTTAGAGCTGGATCGGAGTCAATATCTTCTTGTTTAGATATTTATTTTTTAGTTTCCCTCCAAATTATATTTCATTGTGTTGTTGCTTATTGTGGGAAGAATTTTTCTAGGAGAGAGGTGGAGATTTAGTTCCATACTCCCACTAACATCATCATCATCCTGCATAAGACCATAATCTCCCTCATCAATGTCTTTCTTCTCACCTAAAAACTGAGATACTGTGCTAATGACACGATTGACTTGTTGTTGTTGAACTCTATTACTATTATCAATCTCCAAATCGTGTCCAAAATATCCTGAAAGATCAGTAACTATCTCCTCATATTGGATTGGGACTTCTTGTTGACACGTTCTGGTATACTTCATATTATCCCAAATCTGATTCTAATCTTCTATTGATATACTCCATATTCTCGTTAACTATTCCTGGATTAATTTTGGAGTTCTCATTTTATAGAGTCACGTCTCATTCTATTTCACCATCTTTTACCTAGTTCTCCATGATATCCACATGATCAACAACAGTTTCTCCACCTACCTGATTACTCTCTGCACCAGCTCTACACATTAAAACTACATTATGGAGGTCTTTAAGAGTATATATTTATTTTTCTCAAGTTTCAACTAAAGTATCATTGAAACAAAATTCAACCAAACCACCCATTAAAACTAAATATTGACAGCGCGCCAATTGTGATGGCACATATGCAATTATCTTTAATGTATTTGCATCGACAACATGCCATCACATCTTCTCTTGAATGACTTTTTTTATATGAGCAGAAACTGCCTGTTTATGAAGAAAACTTTTAATTACAAATTATGAACCATAATATAATTAACTAAAAAGCAGAATATTTCCGAAAATTATTAGACAAAATATGCAGATCTATGGTTACATAAAAAAATATATACAAATATAACACAAAATATATAGATGAGTGAGGAATTATCTATAGGAGCTCACCCATTGTTGATACTCGATAAATCCAGAACGAAGAGCCCACAAAAATAAAAGTGAAAACCCATAAAAATCTCAATAATGCTCTAAAATTCAACCAATACATTCAAATTCAACGAATACGTTAAATCTACTATATTTACTCAGTTTATTTCGTTTTTCTTCCCAAATAGGAGTTACCACTCTAATTACTCAAGAGCTTATATCAGTTTTCTTCCCAAATAATTAAAAGCAATATATATTTCATGTAATCTATATTTTGTCTAAACACACGTGCAAACTAAAAAATATAAATGTGAATAAAAACAAAGTTAAAGATAAATAAGTTAACACTTTATTCTTTAAAAAATGCAAACATACAAACCATAACCGAAACAATTTGCAATCGACTGTTAAGCTTTGGCACATTGGAGAAGATGTGCATCATCACAATGCTAACCAGAATCAACATCCAATAAGCACATTAAAATTCATAGATCTGGGAAAAAGGAAAAACATCAGATATTAATAAAATGATACAGCTAATCGAAACCCCAAAATGTAGATAATGAAATGCTCAACTTATAAATCTGAAAAAAAAAACTATACTTTCATATTTGCGTTCAAATTTAACAGCTCACTTGGACAAATCTACATGCAACGATTTGGACAAATTAGTAAATATATGAGAAGATCTGTTTATAATTAAAAAACACAAATCGTAACAGAGAGTTCAAGGCACTAACCCACATCATCAGATCTGCAAACCCTACATAAAAACCCAAAAAACCCCAATCAAATAACCAAAATATTTAGCACCAAATCAGTGAATCATTAGTAAACCCATCTCCAAAAAATAGTAAACCCAGCTCCAACATTTAAAAAATTACAAAACGCAAACAAATTATGACCATCAAACGGGTGATAGGGGATAAAGGGTACCTGACTTCAGTGTTGAAGGAACTGAAGGGCGACAGGGGATGAAGGGCAGAAGTGTTGATGTAGGGCGGTAGCAGGGAGAAGGGGGAGGCAGTTGGGAGAGGGGCGCGACAGCGGGGGAGAGCGGGGAGAGGGGGTGATAGCTGGGGAGTTTCTTTTCCATTTTGGTAAATGAACGTGAGAGAATGAGAGGAAGGATTTGAAATTCTATTTCATTTTGGACATGTTTACCCTTATTTTTGAATTTTAATCAACAATGGGATATGAATGTGAGTGTGGAAAAAGAGGGGGAAACTAAAGATTTGAGGGGTAAAGTGGGCAATGCAGGAAAAAACACATCTCATGACATCATCTTTTCATCTTATGACATACATAATTTTCCTACTTTATTTTATATATATATATATATATATATAGGTGTCCTACCGCATGGATGCCGGATGACTTTCTATTTAGAGTCTTGGGAGCCGCGACAGGTGCGGACTGTTGCGGGATGTATAATGTAGTCGCTTCCTCCCTTGAAAAATTCTAGGTAGGATTCATGTTGTATATCGGGTTTGTACCCAAGGGATATTTATATACATGTTTATACTTATTCCATTCCAGTTATTGTATTTTTTGTGACCCGACAGCTTATTCGGGTCTACTTTTTGTATCACATTCTGTTGTAGTTATTTATATCATTTTATTATAGCATTTCGTTTATCATAGTTCTTTCATGCATCTTTCTTTCCTTTATTCGTAGTGTTATAGAGTTGTGTCGTGGCATGTTGTATGTTTTAAATTATTTTAACATCTCGCTTATATGATATCGGGTAGTTAGTCCTATATTATATAGTACCGGCAGTTGATGTTGAGACTGGACCATCTGAAACTCCTGATTTAATATAGTATAGGGCTGGCCACCTGTTATTATTTTGAGCGGGGTGTTACAAATACCTCATTTTGCGTGCGTGGTCAAAAGGACTCCAAGCATACGCCTTCGTTTGCACGGTTGCATATTACCCCATTAACATGGTTCCCCACAGATATTTATGACATGATCCCTCATTATTTATTGTCAATATATCTCATGTTTCACATGTTTCCCTTGCTTATATCTATCGTGCACTCCTTTGCTTCATATATTATTTTGTCTTAATCCATGATGAAAAGGGGGAGATATTTTGTATCATTCAAGTTTCATGTTATCATGTATTCAAGGGGATATTACTTATTTGGGGAGATACATTGATTATATTATATTGTTTGTGGTCATTATTTTTGTATTTGATAGTTGGGATAAGTTTGGTCATTAATTGTTCACTATTATAATCTTGTATTAAGGAGGAGCTTGATATGAATGTTTGATTGTGTTTATACATGCATTGTTTCATTGATATAGTGAGGTTGTTGATTGGGTATATGTTTGATTAGGGTGGAATTTATTGCATTATGACTTCCATATCATATATTCTTGTCCCATAATTTATATTTGCTGGTATTTTGGAAGGATTCCCGAGCAGGGGGAATTTCTTCATTAGCATTTCCTGCATAATTGTTTCTTGTTGTTTATATTTTTGAAATATTCCTCTCATTATTTGAAAGAAGTATTGAGTCAGTCTTATTAATTTTTGTATTGCGACATGCTTATGGATAATGTGGAGTGAGGTTTCCTTGTCATAATCAAGGCATTTTGGGTTTTGGGGGGTTTTGCCATGGAATTGACAAAAGAGGAGATTAAATATGTAACATTTGTATTTTATATTAGTTTGCTATCTCTAACTGACAAAACATTTGAGTCATGCAAAACATCAATCCCAAATTCTAGATGCACTAGACGAGTGAGAGTGTTTTTTTCCTTTACCTATGAAGACTGTGACTTGAAGACAACTGAAGTTTGAAGCCATCCGTTGATGAGATTTAAGTATATCCTTTTGCGTAATTGATTAAACTTTGTCTATTGCACACACTCACGAATTTTAAATTGAGATAACTTTTCATAAAACTTGTTTTTCAAAAATGTCTTTTTAATTGTTGTATTTTTTTGAGAAAATGGGATCAAGGTTTATTTTCATAAGTTCATTTGAATTTGTTATTAAAGAGGTTTAAACTGTAACTAATGTGGCAAACATCGAGCATCCGTGTAGATAGGTCAATCGTTGTTATCGACTTCTGACCGCAATGAGAAAAAAAATAAACTATGACTACATTCTTTATGGGAGTATAACGGACAATCTGGGTATCAAAAATCCACAGGGAATGTTTGACAAAATTTAATTGATTTATTACTTATAAAACAAAAGTGTAAGAAGTGATGATGGTGTAAAGGAAAAAAGGAAAAAAAGGAAAAAAGTAATAAAACTAAACAAGATTAATAAAACGAGGGTAGGGTCACATCCCCGCCATGGGCTGAACAACGTGTACAAAGAATATTGGTTTGAAAACATTTAACCGGACATATTCAATTAATTATAAACATCAAACAGGAAGACTATTAATTCAATAATGAAAGATTAAACATTTAATAAAAAAAAGTCACACTTGGATTAATTTCACAAAATATCGTTATAAACACTAACGTTGCATGACAAAAAAAATTAAACGCCTAATATTCCAACTTTAATACACGAGGTTCCAATTAAATGCATTTTTAACCAAAATATAGATTTCAAATCTCGAGACTCATTAATGGCAAAAATATGACCCCCAACCCTTAAACTAGCTACAACATATAGTTAAAGACATAAAAGAAATGAAAGCAAGAAAATAAAGCAATAAAATCTACACTGCAAAGCAAGAAATCACAAGTATAAACTATATTAATGGTACGGATGATGAATAGTATAACTTACAGCATCCAAACCTAACCTAACTTAAAAATGAAATATATAAAAGATACCCTAAAAAACAAACCAAAATTTATTTATATAGTAAGTGGAAATAAAACTAAAATAAAAAGAAACAAGCGTCGGATATCTACTGGAACCGGTCGACCGCAACCAAGGGAACAGTCGATCAAGGTTTGGATTTGAAATTCCCTATCTTGGTTAGTAGGCTTAATCTAAATTGTCGGTTAACTGGGGGCTGAAGACCAGCCAACCAGTGCTCTGTTTTCTTAGGGAGTTTGGTCTTCACAATGGAGAAAATGGACTTTATGGAAATGGCTCTAACTTATTTGTCCGAACTCAAAACGATATGCCGTTTGTGGCCATGCAAAGCTAACTCAACGAAGTACGCTTCTGTGGAATTCCACTGAGATGGAGATGAAGTGTTAAATGACTAAATTGCCTTTGAAGTTGAGCTATACGCGAAACTTTCTCGAAAAGTACCAATCCACGCCTTAAGCATTCCAATACCTACAAAAGCTCGATTACACCTCGCAAAGCATATAAACATACAAAATAGAGATTTTTTGGTTAACTAAGATAAACATAGGCATAAGGAACACTAAAGTTCTATAATTCATAAAGATAACAGGTGCGAATATGCAATATTCGTGACATATCACACCCTCTAACTTAAACATTGCTAGTCCCTAGTAATGAAATAAAACAAAACAAAACAAAACCAGTCCAACAGAAGGTGGTGCAAAATGTATATAAGAATAAAATATATAAATGCCACTTTCTTAGGAAACATGATTACATTTATTGTATGAAATAAACCATTAAACCCCTAGGTTACCCTTGTGGACAAGTTTTGTCTCGTGAGGATTTTTCTGGGATGAAACCCACAAACATCATAATTTTCTCAAAAGATATGCCCAACCAAAATACGACAAGCCCAACAATAACGAAAAATATTTCAAACACATTATTAGCAAAGTGAATGAATTCACACAAAAGTCCGTATTATTAACATTATATAATGAACTTCCTTGAATTGAAACCTTAAAAGTGGGAGAAAAAGAGAGCACATGCAAAGTATGATTTGGCAAAACTTTTATAAATCGGATAATAAACATTAAAGCGTGCATATATGTCAATCCTAACTGGTGTATAAACTGAACAAATGAAATAACTATGAAAGGGAGGTACTACACGGGATATTCAAGCATAAAGAGTAAATATAAATGGAAACAAGGTCGTGCACATGTCACTAATGAAGAACGCTATATATGAAATGAAAAACATGTAATCTCAATGAAAGATACAACCATTAAAGGAGGCGAAATGTATTTTCATAAATTATCGTAACTATTTAAACTTTCGAATAAAAGTCACCTTAGGATCACATAGGACTTTATAGGATTGTAATGTAGGTTTGGAAATAGTTAATAAATGAAAGGAATGTGTACGAATTCAAAGGTGTTTGGGCATGAAAAAATTGGGATAATGGAAAAATTGCAGGCAATTTCAAAATTGGAAAATTATTTCCATAATACGCATTAGATATGAAATTGGAGAGCGACAAGGATTATTGAATACTATTACATCATATATAAACTTTCGATTTCTTTTCTTTTCTTAATTTTCTCATAATTTTCTTTTGTTTTTTTTTTAGTTTTCACCTTTTCTTTTCTTTTTCACTTCTTTCTTCTCTCATTCTCATATGCTTAATTTAAACACATAACAATAACATCATTCAATCCCAAGTAACATTCCAAACAAAGGTATGGAAGGTAATATCACTACAAGAAAAAAATCTTTTTATGACGTTTGTTAAGCATCATAAAACGCATTTTATGACGCTTTATTTTTCATTAAAAAGTGTCATAAGTTTGGGTGTCATAATTGATACTCATAAGAAGTGTCATGTTAGGTAGCGATTATATATGACTTTTTTAAAGTGTCATATATGGTACAAAAAAAGGGTCATAATATACTCTATAAGATGTCATATTTGATTTAAAAAGCGTCATGATAAATAGTTTTCAAAATTTTAAAAAGGTCATAAAAAGTTTCATCTCATGAGGGTTTAATATAAAGGTCATAAATTAAACATATCAGAAAAAAATTAATAACCAATATTAATGTCATAGTTGACAAATAGATATAAACACAAATCAAAATTTATAATAACATAACTTGAATTTTTTTTATTTCAAGTCACATACACCTAAAATGCACCAAACCAATACATTTGTCCATATGAAAAAATTGTGGGACACAAATAGATATACCCACCATCTACATTAATTATCCACAAAAAAATAATGACCTACTACATGTATCATAGCTAGATATACCCACTATGTACATCATTAAAAAAATATCTCCAAAAAATATACATCGAAAAATCACGTATAAATATGTCAGTCCTCCTTTGGCTTTCGCGAAATTGTGCCGACACCTCAAAAGTTCCAACTACCGACCTACTACACCTACCACATCCCCGCATTTGTAGACGGCGATTGGGACTTAGATTGGAATAGTCCTATATCTCTCTGCACCACTTCTCAGTCAATGATCTCTTTCTTATCGACAACAATCACCAACCCCAGTGACAACGAAACAATGCTGATGAGTGTTCCAGCAATCTCCAACCCCAGTGACAACGAAACAACCTGGTGAGTAACATCATCAGCAGTGTTCTTGACATATATGTTTGAGGCCTACACTCAAAGTTAAATAATGAATCATCATTTACTAAAATAAGGAAAATGAAATATAAGTAGAATTTAAAAAGCTATGAGGTGGGTAATTATAGTACCCGGTATTTCAATATTTGCTCCTTTCTTCAATCCTTAAACTGCGAATGAAAAATTTGTTCACACTTGGCTTTTTTTTGTGCCCTAGATACATACAACACCTTTTTAAGTGGAGTGGAGGAATAATGTAAGGGTAGGGTACTATAAAGGTTTACAAGGTGCCCCCCGACCAAGTCCAAAAACAAAGATATTTTTCCTAACATTATCTTTTAAGTGGGTCAAATGTAAAATGACCACGCAGCCACCTACTTCTTCATACCATTTTAAGAACACATTACAAAATTGAACATGTAAACCACCAATCTAAATAACTGAGTTGATCATTGGCAGGATCGCTTGATTTTAGTGCATGTTTGGTTCAATATATTGTGTGTTTCTGAAAATTAGACTGATAAATTCGCATTCAATGGCTCATGATCCATGTCAATATAACCTGATGCTAATTTTTTTTTTAAACTCAAAATCCTATATGTGAATTTACCAATCAGCGATTCCACAAAGCACCTAAAATGTAACCAAACAAGCACTACTGGTAGGTAATATATAGTCATCCCACCATTGAGTCCAATATTATGTGCCCCCATTACTCATAACAACGATAAAAGGTTCAGAGAGGTTAGACACTTTATGTTCTACAATTATAGTGTGACACCCCGCCTAATAAAATACCGGGCGATCACTCCTATATCAAATTAAAACAGGAGTCTCATGTGGTTCATTCTTAACATCACTGTCGAAAACCAATTAATTACTAATATCCTATTAGGCCGACGTCAAAATTTTAAATTAACTAATCTTTTTAACCAAACCATCCAAATAAAATAAGGACAACAGTTAATATGCAACAACTGAAATAAAATAAAGTAAAATAACCGAACACTCGGTCCAAATAATACAACCAAATCGAATTCCATACCAAAAGGCGGTAAATGAATAAATGAGTACAGTTGGGCCATTAGCCCGAATATGACTACAATACCTCCTATCTAGATCTCAATGATGGAAGCGTCTACAATAAACCTGCTTGCATCCACAGCTGCTGCAGCAAACGTCTGACTAGAATGAATTATTATCCAGGCGTCCCTATGTCTGGACACCTATATATATATATATATATATATATATATATATATATATGTATATATATATATATATATATATATATATATATATATATATATATATATAGCAAGAGAGGGGAAAAAGTAGAGAAAATGGGTCAGAGGCCGATTGTTGAAAATATTTTAGCAAGTGCATAAAATCCATATTTTAAAATATGTTATTTCTCATATTTTAAACTGGTATCGCTCTCACATGAGATACACCTCACCCCTCTTCTAACAGTGCACAACTAGCGCATACCATTTTAGACAACCTAGTTAAGCTACCCTACCTAACTAATGTAATTACCCATCTTCTAATAAACCTCATCGATTCGGGTACTAAGGACTAAACTTCTCCCCATTCCCAACATTACGTTACGTTCGTGCGTGGGGTGTCTCGCGAAGCGAAATCCAAACAAGGAACCCCCCCGATACACTACTACGTGACAATGTTGATCACCGGGATCCATTAGGCCTTCAGTACATAACATATTTATACCATCTCGTATTTATTAATAGTTCTCATTAGAACCTATTATTCGCATTCATATAAATCCGGATATAAATCTACCGGAAGTAATATCACACTTTATTCATTCTTTTCACTTTATACAAGGTTAGGTTATATGATATCTCATCTCATATATATCAACAGTATACTATACGCAACAAGTATATTAATCATCCACCGAACTATAATATAAGTGGCTTAGTCATTCTCATTTACTAAGCATCCGTGAATTATCTCAAGTACACATATATGTTAATCGCAATACATATATAGATATATAGCACCCCTAGCCTCAGCTGCGGTGCACTCATACTCTGCTATCCAATCCAAGTACATCTCGTACAAAAAGGATTACCCGTTCCACATCACTCGGGAACTGTAACAATACAAATCACACGTATTGGAGGCGAACATAGTTCACGTACCTACGGGTCACGCACATACCTACGCTCCCATAAGCAGCGGACTTATCAACTCACAAATAAGCCTTTCACAGCCCTATGTTCTTGAGGTACCAAATCTAAAATCCCCCCGAAGGCAACACAGGATAAGATTGTCCTCTTCCGAACGTCAACCTCCCGTGATAGCAAGTATGGTATACACATAATAAAAAAAATCATATAGGTACATATTCCACCTATATACATATATCATCAATTTGGTATTCACACAACCATATTATAATTATAGGTATTTCTCTCACCTATACATAATTCCCCATAGGTAATTATTTAACCCATGTATATAATAACATTCGAGCATACGCACAACCCGTATAATAAATTTCCCACGTAGTATATTTATCTCTCGAATATCCTACGCATTAATCAATTTTAACTAATCCTCAATACATCATTTCCGATATTTTCTCACCGCACGATGACAATACCAATGACACCGATATATATTATTTATCTATTCTCAATCTTTTATGGCTATAATCTCCAAATTCTCGTAACGATAGCCAATAACCTTGAATATTCTCATTCACAATAATTCAAGCCGTCACACAATTAAAACACTACCCCAATACATGTTCCCTTATTTAACATTCAAATCACACTTAAATACCCCTTTAAGTATTTTTCCTCACGAACACCCCTATTTGGGTAAATCTTGGATTTTACTTTCAACTAACCCAAGGTACACGCCTTACTAAAAAAAAATATTTAGAAGTCCCCACACTATTTTTAGGAACCCCAAATATTTATCTCCAAATAATTCTAGCCTTTATTTTTCCAATTTCCGAGTGCATTTCCGAGTTGGTGATTTCACCCCGGAACTGCCATCTTGTAAAAATCATAACAATTCGAAGAAAAATCATAAAAATACGCGGTCGGTGCCCACGCGACCGTATCGAAATTATCTACAACTTTCGTGTTTGGACCGAGAGCTGAATCGGTTGTCTTCCTGTCCGAAACAGCCCGGAAGTGGGCTGGTCACTATTCACCTTCTTCTCCAAAAATCCAAACCTCCATTAAAACACATCCAAGCTTTTTATCTCCTCTCTCATCATCATTCAACCTCAAATAACCATAAATACACACATTCAAAGGGTTTCAATCATCCTAGAACCCAGATCCAACAATTAATTTCAATTAATTTCAAGTTTCTCAAATTGGGTATTAATCGAGTTATATCCGTTTTAATCTTTCGAAAACCCCTTTGATCCACGAAATTTCAACCCAAAAATCTTTAGTTTTATACCAACTACAATATGAGAAATTAACACACTAAATCAATATACAAGTTAAACACTTGCCTTGTGGAATAAATCCGACGTTCTCGAGTCGAATCCCGCGAATTTGGCCGGATTTTCCTTCTCTTCTTCTTCTTCTTCTTTTCTTTCTTCTTCTCCTTCTCTTCCTTCTCGCTACTCTCTTGTCTCTCTTAGGGCAGAAATGAAAGGGAAAGGGGGCTGCTTAAGTCTTTAAACCCGAAATTGGGTAAATGTCCAATTGTTAAATGACTCGTGTACCCGTTTACGAGCCCCTACTAGTCCAAAAATGTCCGGAACCCAAATACTACCCCCGGGTAGTATATTTTGACTATCTCGGCGATTCCGAACCTAATGGCGCAGTCGAAATCTCCATCCGAGGTACTTAACTAAAATTCATTAATTTTGCCCCAACATGTTCAATATGCGTATTTTCCAATTTAAAATATTTTCTTTGTCGCTTTACCCAACTTGCGACATGTAATTAAAAATAATCCATGTAAATATTAATCTGGCACTTACAAACTAATATTTACTATTTACTTTATATTCTGAATTTATTCAATTTCACTCATAAATTCCATAATTACTATCCACAGTAATTCCTCAATTTACCAAATTACGCCCACCTTTGTAATTTAAATATCTTTAAAAGTACGGGGTATTACATACTTCCCCCCTTACAACAGAATTTCGTCCTCGAAATTCAGATATAGCCTGTACCACTACTCTAGGATCGGTATATACATTACGTCCTAGCTTAACCAAATTTAGATATAGCCTAACACAATGGTCTCTCACTGTATTCCACCCATCTCAAGGCGTATGCTCATATATATAGTCTCATCATCTCTATATATTTTCCCTAATCTTGCACCCTTTTTGTTAAGACCACTTAGCGTAAAGTATTTATTATTAATACCATATCTACTAGTCTCACACAGTAGAAATATTCGTAAATCCATATATATACACATATAGTCACATCATCCCTATACATATATATATTAATCCTGCACCCCGGGTTAACACCCATTAGCGCACTTAATCAATAATGTTCTTGCACCCCCGGGGTTATCACCCATTAGTGCTCTTAATAATAATATCACATAATAGGCATACACACATCCTATTAAGATTCATAGGCATATTCCCATCCTAATTGTACACTTCTCATATGTGTTTTATTCTCATCGCTACGTATTATATAAATATTCAGATTACTATCTCTCTTGTAATCTACAAGGTATATTCCCTATGCCGAATAATTAAAGTATTAACTATCATATACTTTTCCGGAATTTGGTACGACATACACTCCTTCTTTACTTGGAGTATGCTAACCATACAGTCACGCGCAAGCCACTCTTCAATACTCGCTTGAGTAAGACCCCGCTCCACTTTCTCACAATAAATTGAGTAACCTTTTCATTAAGAGGTACTTTTTTAAATGACTTTCCACAACCTTTCATCCGTGCATATATGCACCACCATTGCAAACGTTTTGATACATCACACTCACTCTAAATAATGGGCCTCATTTCATTGGCCTGGTACTAACACATGGGTATCCCTTAACCCGAATAATTCGAAATTTAATTCACCCGATACTTGGAAATTCAATCCTTCTTAAGATTATCCCATCGATCTTCTTGTGGTTATCTTACAATAGTCTTCGTATATCAGTGCCTTATTGCCCTTACTTCGTGGTAGTCTTAAGATTAAGGTGTCTCTAACACACGTAATATGAGTACTATTCTAAATATTTCCCTAGTGCCCAAGACCTCTCTCAACTTCTGACATTTGCTCGGTTTCATGCGTGGGACGTCTCGCAAAGCGAAATCCAAACAAGGAACCCTCCCGTTACACTACTCCCTCGCATCGTCGGTCATCGAGATATAAAGGTCCAAGGGACACCAACGGGATGTTCTAAATTTTACCTCGTTAACCTACTAGCGTACTTCTACCACTATATCCTTCCATCTTAGTGAAATGCAAAATCTAACTAATTGGGCACCTACTCTCTGCAAAAGCGCTATGAACATTATACCCAAAATGTATTTCCTCTGAATTTTCCTTCTATTCAAGGCCTGAATAAACGTCTCAAATCGATTTCCTTCACCTGCGATGAGAGAATAATTTTAAGTGCTTCTCCGTAGCACTTATAACTCTATATGATTATACCGTCATCAAACGGATCTCACTCGATAGTGTTTGCTCTACACTAGGTGACTTATCGTCAAAACTAGCATCCTTGCATTATATAACATCTCTCCACTCCCGACGTCATTAAGGTTCATGCGTGGAGCGTCTCGCAAGCGAAATCCAGACAAGGAACCCCTCCTATACATTATTACTTAACTTTGTCGGTCGTGGAGGTTCGCTAGTTCAAATATGCCACTCGGATAATCCCATCTCTCCTATCGACAAAATGTGGTCAAAACTCTTAATTCTTTCCAGGAGCCACACCACCAAGCGCTTGTACTAACACTAAGTCCTTAGCCCAAACAACAATGAGCTTAAACTCACAGCTCAATAATAAAGCCTGCATACCTTAAATTGTATCTATAAGGTCCCCATGCATTCAAATCATGGTAATGAAACATCTCCTCATCAAATTTTCATCTAAACAAGTAATCAAGGCGAGCTCATCCAGCATTTATCTCGCATTCCATGCGTTATTATGTCCGTATATATATGTTTCACATCTTAAATAAATATATATACATTATACTATACACATCAAGCATATCCATACTTATATATCACACACTATATAAGTATAAATAACCATCCCTCAGAGATATAACTCAATGGATGCAGTCTCTCAATGCTATCATCTTCCAGGGAATTACTCACACATCATCCTGGGTACCAGCGATCGGACTATTGCACCGACTTGGTAAAAACCAAATCACAATGAATAGGAAGCAATCATAGTTCCTCCGAGGAAATGAGAATGAAGCATACCCACCACGTCTCATTCTTGATAAAAATCACACAATATAAAATGGACATTATGACCTGGAGACTATACGCTCCCTGCTCCTCAAGCCAGGGGCCTCACCCAAAATGCATAACTTCCCATGATAGCACTAGAGGGGTATGTTTCATATAAATATACCAATCACATACATATATATTTAAACATATCACATATACGTCTCAATATGCTCGTGTATATATACAATATAATCGTCTAATCGTGTATATCTCTCGTAGCATTAGCCCGTATTTCCCGAATAAACATATTCGATTTTTATCCTATAAGTATTCACTTACTTATAACATAAATAAATATTAAGCTTATCACAACTAGCTCGTATCCCAATTATATCCAAAATTTCAATTCGAATCCCAAGAGTCTTTATCCCATTTGACTCTTAAAATAACAAAGTCTCACAAGTTTTTTTTTTTTTTTTTTTTTTTTGCATATTTCACACCTTGCACTAAAATAACTATAACTCACTCTACATAAGTCCAATTACTAGTGAGTCTATCATTCCACTGGAAAAGACTCTTCCTCCCTTGTACCTACCTTACTCCGGTACTAACTTCACTTATCCATGTCACTCTTTATTCAACGTTGGTCTCTGACCGATTCTTATGTGAATAACCTAGAAACTTCATTCACTTCATTCTAAATCACGAGAATTTT
This sequence comes from Sambucus nigra, assembly GCA_949130495.1. Taxonomy (NCBI): domain Eukaryota; kingdom Viridiplantae; phylum Streptophyta; class Magnoliopsida; order Dipsacales; family Adoxaceae; genus Sambucus; species Sambucus nigra. The sequence goes on along the minus strand of OX422211.1, from coordinate 498,533,821 downwards.
CATTTTAAAACCGTCTGTAAGATTAATTTATGAGCAAAATATTATGCTCCTCTATATATGGTGACCATCATTCCCACTATTTCACATTGCTCCAACGAGTGAAAAAATTTTCCTCAAATTTTCACATATGGGTATTTCCATACCCAACTCTAGGCCCAAGCTTTCGATCCTTCAACTTCCTAGAAGTGAAGTTACATTATTTTTGCCTAGCTCAACTTCAATGCACGATCCTCATCAAAGACCTCTTAAGCTTTTTCCCCATCTAACTTCACTGGGAAATTCAAGTTTAGCACCATTCTCTACTATAGTGGTGCATAGATAATTATAACTACTATCCTATAGTAGTCATTGCAGCAATCAATGACAATGCCGCAAGGAAAATGACCTTTACCGCGATCCTCATTTCCAACATCAACTTATAGCTCTAACTAAGCCCCGTCTCCTCCTGCCCTCACAATGGACTTCCATGGTCGCCCTTCGTCAATCAGCGCACGAATCCCGAATGAGCGCGCAAAAGATTTACTATAATCTTACATAATGGCAGGAGAACGAAATCTAACAAGAGGATATAAACAATCCTAATCATAATGCTCTATATCAAATCAAAAGCAACGCTGAAAGCGTAGTACGTCTGCACAGATTCCTAAGGACACTAGAACCTGATGCTCTGATACCACCTGTGACACCCCGCCTAATAAAATACCGGGCGATCACTCCTATATCAAATTAAAACAGGAGTCTCATGTGGTTCATTCTTAACATCACTGTCGAAAACCAATTAATTACTAATATCCTATTAGGCCGACGTCAAAATTTTACATTAACTAATCTTTTTAACCAAACCATCCAAATAAAATAAGGACAATAGTTTATATGCAACAACTGAAATAAAATAAAGTAAAATAACCGAACACTCGGTCCAAATAATACAACCAAATCGAATTCCACACAAAAGGCGGTAAATGAATAAATGAGTACAGTTGGGCCATTAGCCCGAATATGACTACAATACCTCCTATCTAGATCTCAATGATGGAAGCGTCTACAATAAACCTGCTTGCATCCACAGCTGCTGCAGCAAACGTCTGACTCGAATGAATTATTATCCAGGCGTCCCTGTGTCTGGACACCTATATATATATATATATATATATATATATATATAGCAAGAGAGGGGAAAAGTAGATAAAATGGGTCAGAGCCCGATTGTTGAAAATATTTTAGCAAGTGCATAAAATCCATATTTTAAAATATGTTATTTCTCATATTTTGAACTGGTATCGCTCTCACATGAGATACACCTCACCCCTCTTCTAACAGTGCACAACTAGCACATACCATTTTAGACAACCTAGTTAAGCTACCCTACCTAACTAATGTAATTACCCATCTTCTAATAAACCTCATCGATTCGGGTACTAAGGACTAAACTTCTCCCCATTCCCAACATTACGTTACATTCGTGCGTGGGGTGTCTCGCGAAGCGAAATCCAAACAAGGAACCCCCCCGATACACTACTACGTGACAATGTTGATCACCGGGATCCATTAGGCCTTCAGTACATAACATATTTATACCATCTCGTATTTATTAATAGTTCTCATTAGAACCTATTATTCGCATTCATATAAATCCGGATATAAATCTACCGGAAGTAATATCACACTTTATTCATTCTTTTCACATTATACAAGGTTAGGTTATATGATATCTCATCTCATATATATCAACAGTATACTATACGCAACAAGTATATTAATCATCCACCGAACTATAATATAAGTGGCTTAGTCATTCTCATTTACTAAGCATCCGTGAATTATCTCAAGTACACATATATGTTAATCGCAATACATATATAGATATATAGCACCCCTAGCCTCAGCTGCGGTGCACTCATACTCTGCTATCCAATCCAAGTACATCTCGTACAAAAAGGATTACCCGTTCCACATCACTCGGGAACTGTAACAATACAAATCACACGTATTGGAGGCGAACATAGTTCACGTACCTACGGGTCACGCACATACCTACGCTCCCATAAGCAGCGGACTTATCAACTCACAAATAAGCCTTTCACAGCCCTATGTTCTTGAGGTACCAAATCTAAAATCCCCCCGAAGGCAACACAGGATAAGATTGTCCTCTTCCGAACGTCAACCTCCCGTGATAGCAAGTATGGTATACACATAATAAAAAAAATCATATAGGTACATATTCCACCTATATACATATATCATCAATTTGGTATTCACACAACCATATTATAATTATAGGTATTTCTCTCACCTATACATAATTCCCCATAGGTAATTATTTAACCCATGTATATAATAACATTCGAGCATACGCACAACCCGTATAATAAATTTCCCACGTAGTATATTTATCTCTCGAATATCCTACGCATTAATCAATTTTAACTAATCCTCAATACATCATTTCCGATATTTTCTCACCGCACGATGACAATACCAATGACACCGATATATATTATTTATCTATTCTCAATCTTTTATGGCTATAATCTCCAAATTCTCGTAACGATAGCCAATAACCTTGAATATTCTCATTCACAATAATTCAAGCCGTCACACAATTAAAACACTACCCCAATACATGTTCCCTTATTTAACATTCAAATCACACTTAAATACCCCTTTAAGTATTTTTCCTCACGAACACCCCTATTTGGGTAAATCTTGGATTTTACTTTCAACTAACCCAAGGTACACGCCTTACTAAAAAAAAATATTTAGAAGTCCCCACACTATTTTTAGGAACCCCAAATATTTATCTCCAAATAATTCTAGCCTTTATTTTTCCAATTTCCGAGTGCATTTCCGAGTTGGTGATTTCACCCCGGAACTGCCATCTTGATCATAACAATTCGAAGAAAAATCATAAAAATATGCGGTCGGTGCCCACGCGACCGTATCGAAATTATCTACAACTTTCGTGTTTGGACCGAGAGCTGAATCGGTTGTCTTCCTATCCGAAACAGCCCGGAAGTGGGCTGGTCACTATTCACCTTCTTCTCCAAAAATCCAAACCTCCATTAAAACACATCCAAGCTTTTTATCTCCTCTCTCATCATCATTCAACCTCAAATAACCATAAATACACACATTCAAAGGGTTTCAATCATCCTAGAACCCAGATCCAACAATTAATTTCAATTAATTTCAAGTTTCTCAAATTGGGTATTAATCGAGTTATATCCGTTTTAATCTTTCGAAAACCCCTTTGATCCACGAAATTTCAACCCAAAAATCTTTAGTTTTATACCAACTACAATATGAGAAATTAACACACTAAATCAATATACAAGTTAAACACTTGCCTTGTGGAATAAATCCGACGTTCTCGAGTCGAATCCCGCGAATTTGGCCGGATTTTCCTTCTCTTCTTCTTCTTCTTCTTTTCTTTCTTCTTCTTCTTCTCTTCCTTCTCTCTACTCTCTTCTCTCTCTTAGGGCAGAAATGAATTGGAAAGGGGGCTGCTTAAGTCTTTAAACCCGAAATTGGGTAAATGCCCAATTGTTAAATGACTCGTGTACCCGTTTACGAGCCCCTACTAGTCCAAAAATGTCCGGAACCCAAATACTACCCCCGGGTAGTATATTTTGACTATATCGGCCATTCCGAACCTAATGACGCAGTCGAAATCTCCATCCGAGGTACTTAACTAAAATTCATTAATTTTGCCCCAACATGTTCAATATGCGTATTTTCCAATTTAAAATATTTTCTTTGTCGCTTTACCCAACTTGCGACATGTAATTAAAAATAATCCATGTAAATATTAATCTGGCACTTAGAAACTAATAGTAAAATTCTGAATTTACTCAATTTCACTCATAAATTCCATAATTACTATTCACAGTAATTCCTCAATTTACCAAATTACGCCCACCTTTGTAATTTAAATTTCTTTAAAAGTACGGTTTATTACATACAGCTTCTAAGAAATTCACTAAAATAACACATGAGTTGTATTCAATTATACTAACAGTGGGGCACATGTGATGCGTGTATCATATGGGTTAAAATTATAAGCGTATCAACTATCAAGAGCATTTGTATATAAAGGGGTCCCTAAGCATTTGAGAAAGGTTTAGTAGTAGCACACACGCAATGCGTGTGTCGTACAGATCAAAATTATAAATAAATTAAAAGTTAAATTATGCATAAATATAATGTACAAATGTTTAATGCAAGCCGTAAATTAGGTACGGTGCTGAAAATGATACGTTAAAAATAAAGTAATTTAAATACGTAATCATAATTGAAACATTAAAAACCAAAGATTATAAGGAATGACCCAACTGTTGTCAATCATAATATCACCATTACTATCTAAAGAAACAAATCTCCCATCAAACCGTTAGTATATTAGGTATGAATCAGTGCCTTGTATCATGAACGTAAAAAATTACTTCAGATAGCTTCGTTACATTTACCATCTTTCATGCATGGGCATATTTCAGTCTTACCAAATTAATGTACCAGTGTCATCAGGATTACAAATTTAGATTACATGTCATGGTGAAATTTGTATTTTATCATTATTAAAAATGAAATGTATGCATATGATCACCTACAACATATATGCATAATAGTCGCGATATGTAACACATCTTCCACATTCATTTGATCTTTTAGGTGCTTCGTTTGATCATTGACAATGAACTCAAGTTATTGAATGTGGCGTGAAATGTAAAAAAAGGAAGTTACCTCAACAAATGACAACACAAACTCTTTAGGCCAAGAAACATGTGAATTGTGTGCGTCTTTAATAACATACATGTCCACGTTAGGTACCGGTACCGGAAGATATGCTTCAGGAGAGTGAACGTTAGTTATTGATACACGTATATAATTACCCCCCAAGCGAACGTTGTGGATGGTATCATTAGGTGAAATACAATCAAAAAACACCCCAGACGCAACAACATTCGCACGTGAATTCAATGTCAATCTACATTGTTGTCCCTATATAAAAAAACAAAATGAATAATGAATGACATATATATACTACTAAAAGAATAAAAATCACTAATATAATGAAATTCTTTACAAACCTTCCCAATATTAGATTTAGGATCCGGCGGTGAAATTATACGTTGTCTATTCACATTGCTTTGGGCCTATATACACATGAAATATTCCAAAATAAGTATAGTAAAGTATGAGACATAAATGTAATAAAGTTTTACCAATTACGTGATTACGTTCTCTTTTTTCCTCTTGGATGGAGAATCACATGATTCACTCACATAATTTAAACCCTTCTCATATTTTTTATTATCACTTTTCTGACTGTTTGAGGAAATCTTCTCAATTAACGACTGTGCAAGTGATCTACTTTGATACTTCCTCAATTCTTCGATTTTCTCCTGAAGTTGTCGATCTTTTTTTTTAGCCTTCTTCTCTTTTTGATGAAGTCTAGACTCTAATTCTTCAACATGTTATTTCGATCCCCGTCTAGGGATATGAAAGTAAGTTATTGGAGTGACTCATTTTCCCATCCCCCTTACTCGACCACTATACTCTAGAGCACCAAGTGCTAAGGTTAAGACATCTAAAGTCCCTTAAGTTACTAAGCTCCCATCATGGACTTGCTTATTCAAAGCGTCCTACAATAAAGCAAATTATTAAGAGTGTTGTTAAATCATATTCTTTTCAATCCTCATATGTAGTATATATCCATATTTATAAAGATTATATAATATACATGTCTGTGTTAGGTACTTTTGAAAGTAACTCACAATTTTTTCACCAACTTCCTCGATTGCGTCGTTTTGATATTGTCTATTTCTTGATTTTCGGGCGGTTATCCACATTAGAGACCTATCATCCTCATCAAATGCATCTTCATGTCTCTTTTTCTGTCCCAATTATAAAATAAAATATAAGAAATTAAGCACACAACAAAAAATCTCCACAATGAATTAATTATAGTCATATACTCTACAAATAATATAAGAAGTCAACTATATACCATAATATCCTAAAGACCTGAATACCCCAACTTACTAAGCTTGTGGTTGAACTTATTTTGTGCTCTCCTTTCTCGTTGTACATCACTTAATTTCTACGCATTAAATTTATGATAATGTACGAATTTAACCATACCGTGGATAAATGTTACATTTATATAATAAAATGAATTTAATATTCACCTCAAACTTTGACGATAGTCTTCCTCTTACAAACGCATCCCAATCCTCCTGATCAATAAACTTTTTAAACTTTTTTGGATGATTCCAAAGATTACCGGGATCGTCTTTAAATGGCTTGACACAACTCCTGGTGAGTTCTCCTTTTAAAATTCTTCCACGAACAACCAATAGTGGATATAACTCCCTTCTTTGATTTGGGGTCCATGTTGAACTTGGCCTGTAATTAATGAATATTATATTACATAACGGAATTAAATAATACCAATATAGACTTCAAAGAACATCAATATAAATTATTAGCATTTACCTCCATAGCTACCCATAAATTCTCTTTTAATAATTTTGGGACTTTAGGCCAACTTGGATAACTTATGGGCACCATTGTCCTTGACAAAAGCCCCCTATAACTTGTGAAATCCTTCCTTGTATCACCATTTGGTTGTCCTTTTCTATTGTAAGTTACTAGTATTCGATCACAAGAATCCCTTTTGCTTATTCGTTCTAAAACAGCCACGCCTCTGACTTTTCATTGTTTATTACTTGAATTTTGTGATGACTTTGTTAAATCGTCTGGACTTTTTGAATGAAAATCATCTTCCTCGTCCATATCCACTACAATGACAAATAAATAGATTGAAGTAAGTGTACATATTGATTAATAACAAAGAATATGTTGAAATTAATTTGCAGGAAGCAAGAGCATTATGAATAAAAATAAAACATATGTTATTCATAATTTTACCTAGAGACACTCACCTGTTGTCGTTGGATTTGACATGAAAATACCGGTCACTCCCCTGTTTTCAAAACAAGGTAAAACATGTATTTCTTTCCACTCATCTCATGTTTTCCCTTATTTGCATGAGCATATGTCGAGCACCCGAATATTATCAAATTAGTATATGCGGCAGGGGATCTAGTACACAATTCTTTTGGTTTCTTCAGCTCAATGGCTGAGAATGGATACTTATTCACTAAATAACATGTTGTGTTAACAACTTCATCCCAAAACTCCTTGGGCAAAACTGCATTAAACTTCATATACCTTTCTATCTCAATAAATTTCAGGTTCATCTACTTGGATACTCCATTTTGCTGAGGTGTCTTTCAAACTTTGTGGTGTCTCACAATTCCCTCATTTTTTTCCAAACTCGTTAAACAAGACTGAGTAAAATTCCATGAAATTATCAGTTCTCAAGCGCTTTATTTTCTTACCAGTCTACTTCTCAATCAAAGCCTTCGGCTTTTTAAACTTGATAAATACCTCATCCTTTCTTTTCAGAATGAACAACTAAACTTTCCTAGAGAAATCATCAATGAAAGAATATGAATTTTTAAAAACATGAAGAAAATTACAATTATTAGTCATGCCGGTCTTAATAGAAATGTACTTTTCATATTTATATCCATATCTACCTCAATTATGAGAAAAACGTGACAGCAAGTTCAAATTTTCCCAATCTTGGGGATTGGGAAGTATGAAAATCCTGGGAAGTATGAAAATTAATAACATTACCCCAAATTTTATAACAATTCAATTCATCTCATATGTACAGCAAAAGATATTCACCATAAATGATAATCGCCATCAACCATTAAAATATAAATTATAAAATGTAGACTAAACATAGATAACTCTTTAAAAAGCATAGATAACTCTAAGCACAAGCAAAACACAACTAACACTCTATTTATTTTTTATTGTCAATCCAAATTCCCTCACAATTTGTAAGAGGGTAGTTTAGATAAGATGGAGGCGTAACTCCTTTTTTAGTACAGCAGTGATAAGTTAACTAGAAAACTATTGATTAACTACAGGACACGCAAACACCACTTAGTGAAGATAAACATGGTTAAACTCGCAAATCTCTCGTGTATAACTTAACCAGATAATAATGAACTTAGAAGTAACTCATTTAGATGGAGAGAGAAGTAAGCACCCTAGATATGCCTTGGAAGGCAGCCAAATACACCAACCACCTGTGACACCCCGCCTAATGGGATACCGGGCGATCACTCCAATATTAAATTAAAACAGGAGTCTCATATGGATCATTCTTAGCATCACTATCGAAAAACCATTTAATTACTAATAACCTATTAGGCCGGTGTCAAAATTTTAACTTTACTACTCTTTTTAACAACAATATATAAAACATCCACACAGTTTTGCGGAAATGAAACTGAAATGAAATAAAATAACCGCACACTCGGTCAAAATATACAACCATATCGAATGATGTACTAAAAGAATAAATAAATGCAGTTGGACCATTGGCCCGAATGTTTATACAATACCTCCTATCTAGATTACAAGAATGGAAGCGTTATCTCATATTTAAATTTGGTATCACACTCCCATGAGATACCCCTCACCTCTCCACTAACAGTGCACTCCTAGCGCATCCCTCTAAACATCGAAACATCCTAGTCAAGCTACCCTGCTAAACTAGTCTATCACCCAACCACTATCTACCCTAGATAGTCCAAGAAATGTACTAAGGGTTAAACTTCACCCTAGTCTCAACGCTATGCCATGTTCGTGCGTGGGGTGTCCCGCAAAGCGAAATCCAAACAAGGAACCCCCCCGATACACTACTATGCGGCAAGGTCGATCGTCGAGATCCGCCAGTCCCTCAGTACATAATATATATAAATTTATATATACCATAAGATTTACTAATATTAGAGCACTAACGATTAAACTTCTCCCCAGTCTCAACACAATGCCATATTCGTGCGTGGGGTGTCTCGCAAAGAGAAATCCAAACAAGGAACCCCCCCGATACACTACTATGCGGCATGGTCGATCGTCGGGATCCATTAGACCCTCGGCACTCGATTTGTACATATATATACATTTTACCATATACATCCGGATCCATCTCCCGGAATGAGAATACATTTACAAAGTATTTATCAATACTTATCATTTTTATCTCAAAACCTTCCATTTCCCTTATCATATCCAGGAAATGTATTTAAAAGAAATCATATACCTTTTTAAAAGCCAATTTTATTATCATAAAAATGCTTTTCCATTTCAAAATATCCCATTTCCCTTTTTATATTCAGGAAATGTATTCAAAGTCATTTTCATTATCATAAAAAATGCTTTGATCATATCATATGCTTCCACATCCCTTCTTCCATCCGGGAAGTGTTACCGAAGCCAATCCATATAACCCATTTCCCTTCCTATATCCAGGAAATGTAAATTAAAGCCAATTTATTATCATAAATTGCTTTAACATAAAACGCGTTCTAAGACCGCCCGTCCGGGTTTTCCCACTGTGCGCGCCCCTAAATGGCTATCATCTTCCAGGTCCTATCATCAAGACAACCTAGGATTCTACATCGCAAGACGTCGGGAAGCGGCCATATGCCTGCGGGATAGTCAAGACCACACCCGGAATCTCCTAACCATCGCAGAAAAAATACAACAAACGCTCATATAGCCTATAGGACTATATCCACCATGCGTTAATTTGTCAGGGAGGTTCACCATACGCACGCAACTTACCTTAAGATAGAGATTTAGAGAGGTGTGTATCCATACATTATTAATTAAGAAAATCATTTACCTTCCCATTTTGAAAACATTTATATTTACATTTTCAAAAGTCATTTCTCTTAATTCATAAATATACTTTAATCACATAGTACATATATATATACCATATATTCCTACCTGAATATATAATAATGGCCATATTTGCCAAACCATCTATCGATGACCAATAATCCCAAAGACTCTCTCAAATAATCATAATCATGCATTCATATATGCATAATACTAAACCCAAAGTATATTCTTACTTTAATAAGTAATATATACCAAAATCCCATCTACCGATTCATTTGGATATCTCCAATTATACTAATTCACTCTAAGTGAATACACACATATCTATATATTCCCAATTCCTCAAGTCCTTTAGGACGTAACCCTCCATAATACTCTAATTTGGAAGGCCCTTAACTTTAAACTCAAAAAGGAGAAATAATCATAATCTCCAAAATCTTGGGCTGAAAACAGGGCCCCGGTCGACCGGTCCTAGGCCCCCGATCGACCGCGGGTTGTAAATAAGTCTACGAAACAAAGCAGTAGTCTCTTTCTCCTTGACGCGGTCGACCAGCCATAGGGGCGCGGTCGACCGGTCACACCAGGTTTCCCAAATTAAATCTCCTCAATTCCTTTTATCCAACAACCCAAATTCATTTTCGAGGTTTCTAAACTACCCCCAAAATTATCCCGAACATCTACGCAATTAATTCTAGCCGTAATTTTTCCAATTCCCGATTTGATTTCCGAGTTGATGATTTCAACCCAGAGCTGCCATCTTGTAAAAATCATATCAAATCGTAAAAAAATCAGAAAAATACGCGGTTAGCGCCCACGCAACCGTATCGAAAAGATCTACAACTTTGGTGTTTTGGCCGAAAGCTAAATCAATCCTTTTCCTGGCCAAAAAGGCCCCCTAAAGTGACGAATTACTATTCATCATCTTCTCCGAGACGATTTCGGCCATTAAAGCTTCTCCCAAGCTTTTGTCGCCTCACCCAACGTCCTACAACCTCAACCAACTACAAATACACATATATTAAGGGTTCTAAACATCCTAGAACCCAAAACCACCAATTTATTTAGGTTAAAACCTAAGTTCCACAAATTGAAATATTATTGGGGTTTAATTGTTTTAACTTCCAAAAACCCGTTTTATCCACGATAATCCACCCCAAAACCTTTAGGGTTTGTTTATACCAAACTACGGTATGAGATATTTATGCAAAAAGATAAATAAATCAAGTAAACACTTGCCTCTTGGATAAAATCCGACGACCTCGAGTCGAATCTGGCGGAGTTTGGCCCGAATCTCCATTTTCTCCTCCTCTTTCTCCTTCCTCTCTCTCTTCTCTCTCTTTTCTTTCTTTCCTTTCTCTCTTTTCTCCCTCTCCCTCTCTTTATATAGAAAGAAAAGGGTTTAACCCCTTAAAACCCAAAAACGACTCGTTTACCCAATTACGAGTTACTTTTACCTCTAAAATTATCCAAAACTCATTTTCGACAATCGGACACTCTTTTCTGACTATCTCGGACATTCTGAGACTCACGGCGCAGTCAAAATTTCCATCCGAGGTACTTGACCGCAAATCACTATTCCAACCCAAAATAAATAAATGCGGGTTTTCCAATTAAAAATCTTACCTCATGTCGCTTTACTCAATGGCGACATATAATTAAAATATTTCGACCAATATAGTCCCAAAAATAATCACAACATCCCTCGAAAATCATTTAATCCTCGAATATCCCAAAAATTACTATTTTAGGAAATTCTCCAAATTGCCAATTTATATTTATTTATGGAATTTAATCGTCTCCAAAAGGGCGGGTTGTTACACCACCATCCCTGTCAAGTATTAAAAGCTTAGTAATAAATGACAATGGTGGGTGAGTAAGACTCTCTTGTTCATAATAGCTCTCTCTCTTGTATTTTTATCTCTAGTAAAAAGTTCTAAACTCTCAAAAAGAATATGATATCTCCCCCGAGGTGGTTGGGGTCTTTAAATATCCCCTACACCACTCCCGAGGCAACTTAGTCATCAATGCCTGTGAAAGACATCCCTCATACTTTATGTCACCAACATTAAATACCTGATGCACTAGTTATCTCCACGTCATAGACATTAAATGCCAAGGTATTCCTTTTGCCTAACCACTGTGTGTCAGGAGGATGTCGCTATGGTGGCTTACCAACCGTCTGACAGCCCCAAATACCACGGTGGTTTACTCAAGTGCAGATTTGACATTGTCTAGCTGGCTAGTTACATCACCTACAGTAGATGTGACATTAAGTAGAGGCCTATTTGGTTCACAACTCAACGCCCGATGGAACTCAAAGTCGTTCCGCCCGAGGTTCCACGGTAAGGGTCCTTTGGTATTTTACCAGGTGTATCTAAGATGGTTAGGACAATCCCCAACGGTGCCTCACTTCTCAATCCTCCAAACCAAGTCCCTCTGAAGTTACCACGACGAGTTCGTTCGATAGAGCATGAACGATCTCTCAGGCCCTGCCAAGCTTGGTATCTCGCGAGTACCATTCGAGCTCACACCAAGTTATTTCATTACAACCATTATAGATCATAGTCAATATAAACATAAATACAATATGACTAACTAACACAGCAAGCTAAATTATGAGTTGCCACGCTAAGATGCCTGGCTTGAGCTGCCATGTTGAACTGCCTCGCTTGAGCTGCCTTAATCTGAAACACTATTGTTAATGGGGGGATTATCCCTAATCTCAGGATTACCTTCAAGCCCCCTCTACACAATCTACATGTGCACACGAATCTTCACTTTCATTAATCAACTCAACGTTTGGCAATCCGTTAGTGGCAACTTGATTTTTGGCACATCCAGTAGAGTAGTCATCATCGTCACACCCGTAGTTATAAACTCTTTGTGGAGTCATTAGAACGATTGACCATTTAGGATCGAGTTGGTCTTGAACATAAAAAACCTATTTGGCTTGAGAAGCTAGTATGAAGGGCTCATTCTTATGGCCAACTCTACAAAGATCAACAGATTTAAAGCCAAGGTCATCTACTTTAATACCATTACCGTTGTCAACCCAATCACACTTGAAAACTGCAATTTTGAAAATGAAATAATCAAGCATCCATATTTCAGTAATGACAGCATAGAAACTCAAATTTGAAACCACGGGATGCTTATCCTTTGCACTAGCAACTTGAATTGTTGTGGCCGTGATGTTAATTCCTCTGTTTTGGCTAACTCATTCAGCATCATTTTCTTTTGTATGGTAACGACAACCATTAATGATATAACCTTGATATTTTATCACGTCTCGACGAGGTCCTCGATCTATCCAGTTTAAGATATCTGAAACATTGTTGTTGGGAAGATTTAGCTCCTTTTCAACCCGATTTGTCTTAAATGTTAGTTACAATTTTAATAGTATATTAAATTGTCACATATTGATATTAATCATACCCTTTCATGAAGCCAACCAATAATGGTCTTGCTATGTTCATCTTATAACCATTTTTCATCTTTGTACTTTCAAGAATACTTTTGCCTTAAGTTCTCCATATGCTCCCTATAAGGGTGTTAATAGAGAACAACTTTTAACCATTAAAAGAAAATACAATATAGTACATGATTTGTTACAAAAGCAACGAAAGGAGAAATTACTCGATAAATGGTTGAACATCATCTGTGTTTTGCAACACATAACGATGTGTTTGCTCCCATGACAATTCATCCACCTTAATTACTTTACCACCCCCATTGGTTTGCCATCGCATATTATATCATCGTCATCATCCGTTGTGTTTCTACCTAATGGAACCCCAACGGCATCAAGCCCATGTAAAAATTTCGTACAAAATTCAATTGCTTCTTCAGCAATATAACATTGGGCGATGCAACCTTCTGGAAGACTTCGATTGTTTACTTGTCCCTTTAAGAATTTCATGTTCCTATAAACATTTTAAATAAAAATATATTAATAATGTTTACTTATAACCTTATAAAGTAATGACATGTTTTTTTAAGCATGTGCAAACCTTTCAAATGCATACATCCATTGAGCGAAAATTGGACCACATAGTTCAACATCCCTAATGAGATGTACCATTAGATGCACCATTATATCAAAGAATGTCGGAGGGAAGTACTTTTCCAACAAACACAATGTGATCACAATGTCTTCTTGAATACTGTTCAATTTCTTCACATCCACTTCTTTTGCACAAAGAGCATTAAAGAAAAAGCACACCCTTATGATTGCAAATCTAACATGTTTTGGTAACACGGATCAAATGGCCACTGGAAGTATCAGTTGCATGAATATGTGGCAATCATGCGACTTGAGACCAAGCAATTTTAACTCTTCCATCGAAACAAGGTCACTAAAATTTGATGAGTATCCATCGGGAACTTTGAGTTGAAGCAATGTCTCCCATACCCTTTTCTTCTCCTCTCTAGATAGCATATAACATGCATGTGGTAAATACATCCGTTCTCCCTTATCTTGTGGTGCTAACTCCCCTCTTAAACCCAATTTTACAAGATCAAGACGACTCTTGACTCCATCTTTTCTCTTACCGGGAATGTTGAGTAGCGTCCCTATTATACTGTCATAAACATTCTTCTCAATATGCATAACATCCAAATTGTGTCGAAGAAGCAAATGTTTCCAATACCCCAACCTAAAGAATATTGATTTTTTCTTCCAACATTTGGAGTTATTAGGCTCATCTGTATTCTCCTTAGCGCGTTTCCTCTTTTGTTTCAATTTATCCTTTCCCTTTGTTATTTGCATTTCAAAAGGACCCATCTTTTTTCCCCAACATGCATTAATATTTTCAACATGCTCTAGTATTTGCTCTCCGTTCAAAGGATTAGGTTGTTCACTAAACTCTTGCTTACCATAAAAATCTTTCTTTTGCTTTAGAAACGGATGATTTTGTGGAAGAAACCTTCTATGTGATGTATATACATTCTTTTTAGAATTTTTTAATCGAATAGAATTTGTTTCTTCACCACAAATTGGACAATCATAGTACCCCTTTACAGCACAACCACACAAATTACCGTATGGAGGGAAATCATTAATGGTCCAAAGTAATACCTCCTTCAAAATAAAGGATTCTTGGATGTAAGCATCATGAGACTGTACACCTTTATCCCATACGGTTTTCAAGACCTCAATTAATGGTGCTAAATAAACATCGATATCATTTCCAGGTTGTCGCGGACCTGATATCAAAATTGTTAACATCAAAAAATTTCTCTTTGTCCTCAGCGAAGGCTCAAAGTTATAAGTTGAAAACATGGCCGTCCAACAGCTATGCTTACTACTAAGAGTACTATGTGGCTTAATTCCATCTGCTGAAAGTGCTAACCGAAGGTTTCTAGCTTCGTTTGCAAACTCTGGCCACTTGTCATCCACCACCTTCCATGCAGGAGAATTCGTGGAGTGACATAACTTACCATCAACTCGTCTTTCGTTTGCATGCCAAGTCAAGGCCTTTGCAGTTTGTACTGATTGAAACCACCTTTTGAACCTAGGAATGGGAAGAAAATACCATAATACATTTGCAAGAACTCCCACCTTCACATCGGTTGTATTTTTTTAACTTATACCTCGATGTTCCACAAGTAGGGCGTTCAATTAATTCTTTGTACTCTTTTCTATAGAGTATGCAATTATTAGGACATTCATGCATTTTTCCATACCCCATCCCAAACACAGACAATGTATGTATGTCCTTTTTCATAAATGAAGGAAATTCATTATCTTTTGGGAGCAATTGGGCGAATAATTGAAGCATCTTTGAAAAGATCATATCAGTCCACCCACTATTTGCTTTCAAATTGAGTAGAGTCATCAGTGCAGACATCTTCGTAAACTTTTTACACCCTTTGTAAAAGGGATTTTTGGCATCCTCAAACATCTTCTCAAATGATTTAGGACCCCCCCTCCCCCATAAAGTCTTCATTTATCGTCTCAAACATCTACGCCATATCATCAGCATCTTCTGAATTTTTAACCAAATTATCGTGATGGATGGAGTCACCCATGTTGACAAGTGAGAAAGTTTAATTAGGAGCAACTTCCCCGTGCCATATCCATATACGATAGCTTTGATCAATACCGTTCGCATATAAATGACCTTTAATTTCTTTTAAATTCCGTTTAAAACAATTTCCACCTGATGTACATGGACACCGTTGTAACAACCCTCCCTTTTTGAGAGGATTAAATTCCATAATTAAGTATAATTTGGAATTTGGAGAATTTCTCGAAAAAGTGATTTTTGGGATTTTCGAGGATTTAAATATTTTCGAAGGGTGTTATAAATTATTTTGGGACTATATAGTTCGAAGTAATTTAATTATATGTCGCCTTGGAGTATAGCGACAAAAGAGGTAAGATTTTGAGTAGAATACCGCACTTAATTATTTTTGGGTTAGAATAGTGATTTGCGGTCAAGTATCTCGGATGAAAATTTCGACTGCGCCATGAGTCTCGGAATGTCTGAGATAGTCGGAAAAGAGTGTCCGATTGTCGAAACTGAGTTTCGGGTAATTTTGGAGTTAAATAGGCTCGTAATTGGGTAAACGAGTCGTATTTGGGTTTTAAAGGGGTTAAACCCTTTTCTCCTTATAAAAGGAGGGAGAGGGGGAGAAAAGATAAGAGAAAAGAGAAATAAGAGAGGGAAGAGAGAGAGAGAGGGAAGAAAAGAGGAAAAAAGGGGGAGATTCCGGCCAGCCTCCGCGGGATTCGGCTCGAGGACGTCGGATTTTATCTACGAGGCAAGTATTTACTTGCTTTATTTGTTTTTAAGCATAAATATCTCATATCATTGTTGGTATAACAAACCCTAATGATTTTGGGTTGGGTATTCGTGGATAAAACGGGTTTTTGGGAGTTAAAACGAATAAACCCCTAAAAATGATAAATTGGAGAACTTAGGTTTTTCTTGAAATTAATTGGTGATTTCGGGTTCTAGGATGTTTAGAACCCGTATTATAGGTGTATTTGTAGTTGGTTGAGGTTGTAGGACGTTGGGTGAGGCGGCATAAGCTTGGGAGAAGCTTTAATGGCCGAAATCGTCTCGGAGAAGACGATGAACAGTAGCCAGCGTGCTTTCCAAATCGATTCGGCCTATAGGCTAATCGATTCGGCTCTTGGTCAAAAAATAAAAAATGTAGATCTTTTCGACGCAGTCGCGTGGGCGCCGACCGCGTATTTTATTACTACGGAGAGCTGTCCGAGATTGAAATCATTAGTTAGAACTTATTGGAGATAGATATTAGGGGTTCTCAAAAGAATTGTTAGGACCTCTAAAGAATTTGAGGAGATATAAAAACTTTGGGTTTGTAGTAATAAAATCAAGTTAGGATTTAAATGGTTATTGGATTGAATTTTGGAGATGGAAAAATCGCCCAAACTGTAGCCCTCGAACTGGCCGAATCGATTCGGATATAGGCAGAATCGATTCGCCTAAAGGAAATTGGGTTTCTTTAATGGGCCGAATCGATTTGGGTACAGACTGAATCGATTCGCCATTTACAGACCTGTTTGCAGAATACTTTCCGAATCGATTCGGATTGGGAACCGAATCGATTCGCCCACCCGAATCGATTCGCTAAAGGGGCGAATCGATTCGCTTAGGTCAGAATTTCTAGTTTTCTCCCTTTAAGAGTATGGGGAGTTGAATTACCATTTGGTATTTTTATGGGGATTCCTAAATAAGGGTTTTGAGGATAAATAAACCTTTAAGAGATGATTGAGGTAATTAGTATTGAACAAAGTAAGGAAATACTTTGGGTTTAGTATCATGCTTATATGAAAGCATGGTTATGATTCCTCAAGGGAATCTTTGGGATTAATGGTGATCGCTATATATAGTTGGAAAATATGGCCATTTATGTACATTCGAGGATGATTATATGGCATATGTATATACTATGTGATTAAATTATATATGATATGATGTAAATGATTTTGAAAATAAAATATGAATATTTTCAAAATGGAAAGACAAATGATTTTCATAAATAATATAAATGAGGATACACACCTCTCTAAATCGCTATCATAAGGGAAGTTGCGTGCATATGGTGAAGCCCCCTGACAAATTAACGCAGGGTGGATATAGTCCTTTAGGCCATGTGAGCGTTTGTTTATATATATTTTTCTGCGCTGGTTAGGAGATTCCAGGTGTGGTCTTGACTATCCCGCAGGCACATGGCCGCTTCCCGACGTCTTGCGATGTAGGATCCCAGGTTGTCTTATGATAGGCCCTGGAAGATGATAGCCATTTAGGGGCGCGCACGGTGGGGAAATCCAGACGGGCGATCTTAGAACGCGTTATATATTAAAGCAATTCATGATAATGGATTGGCTTTAATTACATTTCCTGGATATAGGAAGGGAAATGGGATAAAGGTTTGGCTTCGGTAACACTTCCCGGATGGAAGAAGGGATGTGGAAGCATATGATATGATCAAAGCATTTTTATGATAATGAAAATGGCTTTGAATACATTTCCTGAGTATAAAAAGGGAAATGGGATGATAAAAAACGGAAAAGCATTTTTTATGATAATAAAATTGTCTTTTAAAAGTATATGATTTGTTAAAGCAATTCATGATAATGAATTGACTTTTATATTTACATTTCCTGAGTATAAAAAGGGAAATGGAAAGTTTTACGAAAAATGATAAGTATTGATAAATACTTTGTATATGGATTCTCACTCCGGGAGATAGATCCGGATGGTTATGGTAAAATATGTATATGTATATTTAAATGGATAAATCGAGTGCCGAGGGTCTAATGGATCCCGACGATCGACCTTGCCGCATAGTAGTGTATCGGGGGGGTTCCTTGTTTGGATTTTGCTTTGCGAGACACCCCACGCACGAATATGGCATTGTGTTGAGACTGGGGAGAAGTTTAATCCTTAGTGCTCTAATATTATAAATGTTTATGGTATATATATATATATTCATATATATCTTTCTGTACTGAGGGACTGGCGGATCTCGATGATCGACCGTGCCGCGTAGTAGTGTATCGGGGGGGTTCCTTGTTTGGATTTCGCTTTGCGAGACACCCCACGCACGAATATGGCATTGTGTTGAGACTGGGGTGAAGTTTAGCCCTTAGTACATTTCTTGGACTATCTAGGATTGATAGTGGGTTGGTGATAGACTAGTTTAGCAGGATAGCTTTACTAGGATGTTTAGAGGGATGCGCTAGGAGTGCACTGTTAGTGGAGAGGTGAGGGGTATCTCATGGGAGTGCGATACCAAACTTAAATATGAGATAAAACCTTTTTCAAAATAATAAGGCATTTATGGACTTGCTAAATATTTTCAAAACTCGGGCTCTGACCCGTTTATCTACTCTCCTTTCTTTCTATATATTATATATATAGGTGTCCAGACACAGGGACACCTGGATGGAAAATTCTTTCGAGTCAGACGTCAGCTGCAGCAGCTGTGGATGCGTGCAGGTTTTTGATAGCCGTTTCCATCGTTGTACTCTAGATAGGAGGTATTGTATAAACATTCGAGCCAATGGCTCAACTGCATTTATTTATTCTTTCGGTACATCATTCGATATGGTTGTATATTTTGACCGAGTGTTCAGTTATATTATTTCATTTCAGTTTCATTTACGCATAAACTGTGTGGATGTTTTATTTATTATTGTTAAAAAGAGTTGTAAAGTTAAAATTTTGACAACGGCCTAATAGGTTATTAGTAATTAAATGGATTTTCGACAGTGATGCTAAGAATGATCCATATGAGACTCCTGTTTTAATTTAATATTGGAGTGATCGCCCGGTATCTTATTAGGCGGGGTGTTACAGATGGTATCAGAGCATCAGGTTCTAGTGTCCTTGGGAATCTGTGTGGACGTACTACGCTTTCAGCGTTGCTCTCGATTTGATATAGAGCCTCAGGATTAGGATTGTTGATTTCTCTTGTGAGATTTCGTTCTCATGCCATATTATGAAATTTTAGAAATGTTTTGCGCACTCGTTTGAGAATCGTGTGCGGAGCTTGGATGGTAGCAGGAGGTGAGGCTTAGCTGGGGCAACTGGTGGAAATTGGGGACGTGGGCCTTAGTAGAGGTCACTCTCCTTGTAGCAATTGTTAAGGATTTTGGCGGCGACTACTAAAGAATGGTAGTTAAGATTACTGCAGTACCGCTGAAGTAGAGAGTGGTACTAAAGTCTGATTCCTCATTGAAATTGAGGGTTCGAAAGGGATCTTACGGATAGTTTTAACCGTGAGTCCCCATGATTCAGCATGAATGAGAAGAATGCTGTTTTGGATTATTCACATAAGGGTCGGCTAGAGGCCGACAGTTGATAAAGTCGAAGATGTTGTTATGAGTTTTACCTCATTCGAGGAGGTATATTTGGCGTGACTAAATAAAGTCGCGGTATTAGTTAGCCCTAGACTCGTGTGTGTGTCTTGAGTTTTATGGCGGTCTCGATAACATTTTATCATGCATGCTTATGTGTTGTCCGTAATAGCGGAGTTTTATTTTCCTTCATTCGCCATAAAGGCGGGTGTTGATATATTGTGTATATACATATATATATATATATATCTGGTTTGGGATACTTGTTCTATATGTCTATACGAGTACGGTGTTATAATGAGTATAATATATTATGGTGTATTTTTGGAGCGATAGCAGGCTAAAAATGACAAGTCTATCGTGTCCATGGTTCTTGGAGGGAACGGGTTATTGTTACGGTGTCTCACCTAGATATAGGTTGAGTTCACCTTATTTGTTATGGGATACGAAACTTCGATGAGTAGAGGTTTCCTTATCGTGATTTGGGTTTATGGCGACCTTATATATATGATTTAAGGCCGCAGGATTTGTGTTGAGTTGTAAGATTAAGCTCATTATTATTTGCGCAAGGACTTAAAAATGAGTGCGAGCGCAGGGTGGTATGACTCTTAGTTAGAGATAAGAGTTCAGACCATCTTTTTGTTGGATTAAGGGATAGGGATATCCCGGTTGCATGTTGAAATGACGGAACTCCATGACCAACGAAGTCAAGGGTTAATGTGTGGAGGGGTTCCTTGTTTGGATTTCGCTTTGCGAGACACTCCACACATGACTCTTAACGGCGTCGGGAGTGGGGAGTTGTTATAGGATGCAAGGATGTTGGTTTTGTGGAAAGGTCTTATAGTGTGGATGAACCACTATAGGCTATGAGCCACATGATGTTGATATACTTATGGAAATATTGTGCTATGGAAAAGCACTAAAGTGGTCCCCTCGCCACAAGTGGGTGGGTGAGGTTGGACTTAGAGAAATTGATTTGAGGACAATAGTCAGGCCTTAATGAAAAGGCAAATTTTGAGGAGATACATTTTAGGTAGTATGTTCGTGACACTTTTACAGAAAGTGGTCACTTCGATTGGTTAGGTTTCCTTTCGTATGGGCGGAAGGATAAGATAGTAGAAATGCGTTCGTAGTTTAGCGTAGGCAGTATTTAGGATGTCCCGCTTGTGTGCCTTGGGTCGCTATATCTCGATGACCGACTACGCGAGGGAGTAGTGTAACGGGAGGGTTCCTTGTTTGGATTTCTCCTTGGCGAGACGTCCCACGCACGAAACCGAGCAAATTTTGGAAGTTGAGAGAGGCCTTGGGCACTAGGGACATATTTAGGATACTCGTTTCTCTTAAGTAGGGTAACGCTTAGACCGTAGCATTTGTAGGATGTAGATTCGCTAGAGTTAGTGGCGCTGAGGTTAGGAGGATTGAATTTTCACGGGTCGAGAGGACCCATAGATGAGTATTACACCGAGGAAAGGAGATCCTTATTGGGAGAGAGTGTTACGTGTCAGACGTTCACTACGGATGTGCAGATGTGCACAAGTTGGAAAGGTGTATGGGCACCTTGGTAGGATGGTTTTATATACCGCCTGGAATAGAATGGGCGTAGTATATAAGGATGAAATTCATGCCGATAGGCATTATAGATGATGGGTATTATGTGACGTATTAGAGTCACTTTACAATCGTGGTAGTCGTGTAGCATATGGTTGGGAACCATTAGGTTAGTATCGTTTCCCTTGAGAAATTAGGATTTGGAGTGATCCTAGTTATATGGTGTAGGATGTATACGAATTTTGAGGACGAAATTTCGTTGTAAGGGGGGGAGTATGTAACAACCCGCCCTTTTGGAGAGGATTAAATTCCATAATTAAGTATAATTTGGAATTTGGAGAATTTCTCGAAATAGTGATTTTTGGGATTTTCGAGGATTTAAATATTTTCGAAGGGTGTTATAAATTATTTTGGGACTATATAGGTCGAAGTAATTTAATTATATGTCGCCGTGGAGTATAGCGACAAAAGAGGTAAGATTTTGAGTAGAATACCGCACTTAATTATTTTTGGAGAGGTGAGGGGTATCTCATGGGAGTGCGATACCAAACTTAAATATGAGATAAAACCTTTTTCAAAATAATAAGGCATTTATGGACTTGCTAAATATTTTCAAAACTCGGGCTCTGACCCGTTTATCTACTCTCCTTTCTTTCTATATATTATATATATAGGTGTCCAGACACAGGGACGCCTGGATGGAAAATTCTTTCGAGTCAGACGTCAGCTGCAGCAGCTGTGGATGCGTGCAGGTTTTTGATAGACGTTTCCATCGTTGTACTCTAGATAGGAGGTATTGTATAAACATTCGAGCCAATGGCTCAACTGCATTTATTTATTCTTTCGGTACATCATTCGATATGGTTGTATATTTTGACCGAGTGTTCGGTTATATTATTTCATTTCAATTTCATTTACGCATAAACTGTGTGGATGTTTTATTTATTGTTGTTAAAAAGAGTAGTAAAGTTAAAATTTTGACACCGGCCTAATAGGTTATTAGTAATTAAATGGATTTTCGACAGTGATGCTAAGAATGATCCATATGAGACTCCTGTTTTAATTTAATATTGGAGTGATCGCCCGGTATTAGGCGGGGTGTTACAACCGTACAGCTTCACTATTTACAGCATTCCTCTATGAAACTTTAAGAAAATATTCAACCCCTTGAAAGTACTCATTTGATAATCTATCCATAGACATCCACGAATTGTTTGTTCCCATTTCTCAAATTGTACATATATTAAGATTGTAAATATTAGTTGTACAAATGTGACTTTCATATAAAATAACACAATCCTTAAATCATATTAATTTTTCATTTTCTAATTTGTAAAGTTTGCATGTTTTTTATACGATTCATCTTAGTTTAAGTCACAAATAATATTATTAATGATGTAATACTAACACTGCCGACACACATTAACTTTATTACCAACGATAATTAATAAAACGAATGCATTTTAACTCAAGCTCCGGATAAAGTATTTGTGTGTATAATATGTATATGGTAATTTCTTTTTTGTATATAATATGTATTTCTTACTCTGTTAAAAAACAAAACAAAATCAATCTAATCAAATCAGTTATCAATACCTAAAATACAATTGACACTAGGGACGAAATTAAGGCATGGCCAAGGAGGGTCATGGCCACCCCCAAGAATTTCAAATGGTTAGCACTGTATTGATGAATTATTGACTAAGGACCCATGATTCTTTCATTTTAAAGTTTATACCATCTTCTTTTTAATCAAGGACTCAAAATAATTAATGAAAAAGAAATTCCTCAAAAAGTATTTATAATTAGACTCATTTTCTTACAAAGTGAATATGAATTTTTGTGCAATATTTTGTGAGTCAAAATCTATTTAATTATAAACATCTCTCTAAAATTGTAAAAGCAATCATTTCTTTTAAAAAAGGAATTTTTTTTCACTTAATTATGTAACTTAACCGTCACTTTAGTAATCCCTTTAACTTAATATCCAATTTTTCAGATGGCAACCTAAATTCGTTAAAAAATCATTAATCAATTATTAGACATAGCCCCTCAAACTTTTAAGACAACAATACCCTTTAATTTATATACTCAAATATCTCTAAAGCTTATTACCACGCACAATTTGATCTTTCCAAGAAAATGCCGAACGGTGTCAAATGACGTATTAAAGAGTAAGGATCAAGTCAAAAAAAGCCCAAAATAAAACTAAAACAAAGCATGCATTCGAGAAGACTACGACGACTATAATGTCGACACGTGCCTTTCTTATATATACATATATTGAAATTCAACCTTTATGATAGAAAAGTTCTAGAGGACCGCCTAAAATGGCAAACTTATAGAATGTGAAAAAACTATCTTGATAGGCGTGTGGAATCTATTTAAAGTAGTAAATAATGCAAAATTTACACTTGAGACATTTTAGTTGGTCCTTAAATCATTCCTCTTTATTATTTGGATTCTATTATCCATGAATTCAAGTATTGATCTATTTTTTTTTCAAATTACTCCATTTTATATTTTATTTTATTTTTCTAGTAACAAAAGTCTTCAATCAAACTCTTTTGTTAGTTTTGCTCTTTCTCTCCCCCTCAAACATACAAACACACATATAAAATAAAGTTGAACAAAAACTAACAAATATCAGTTATGTCTGACCTTTCAGCTCTCAATCCAACCACTGAGTTGCTTAGAAACCTCTAATTTGAAATCCTGGTTTCGTCCTCGATTGACACAATATATGTGAATGTAAAAAGAGAGGGATTATTTTTTAAAACCCAACATATGAAAAATGAAAATACGAAAGTCACAATAAATGGAAAATACGAAAGTCACAACAAATTATTGTCTATATGATCGATTGTGATGCATTTTTTAATTGTAAGTAAGTCTACTTTAATACACATACTTTAGCTATAGCATTTGTGTCAAACTCAATGTTTTTATTAAGACCTTAGATATAGTTCTCAGAAGCCTCTACCATTTCTAATTACTTCACCAATCTGATAACTATTGAGGACATTACTAGATGAACAATTTTAAATGAGTTCATTGGTAAAATAAGGCAAAAGGCATTTATTTAACGGACTGCACATACGGGAAGAAGGCTTAAGAACCAAACTCCTAAAATTAGTTAGATTAATCTTGAAAGAGGAAACATTCTTATTGATTTGATAATTAAATGTGTAATAACTTCATTCATGTTCCCTTGTAAGAAAGATCCGATTAGTAATAGTAATAATCGAGAAGAACTTGGTTTCTTAGGATGTATATATTCTCGGTGACTCTAGTAGAGGTTGTGTAAAATTTGTTTCTTTACTACAATAATTGGTTTCAATTGATGTGGCAGAGTTGAATGCAAAGTCTCAGCCATTCTAATGAAATAGTTAATCTTAGTCCGTCAAATTTAAAAAGCTAAGAAATGTGAACTGAATAAAGCTAGATTGAAATAGTTAGATTAAAATTTGACGGACTTCGGTTGAAATAGTTAATCGTAGTCTGTCAAATTTCAATCTAACTATTTCAAGAACTGATTTCAATTTTGCACAACCATTCCAATGATTAGCGTGCAAACACAACCATTAACGGGTGAATCCAATTACATAAATGATATATGTAAAGTGGGCTTTACAAAATAAACAGTTATGTTTACCCTATGCTTAAATGGTCCCTTTGTAATTTTTATCATTAAACAAACAAAAACAAGTTGTAATATAGGTTCACAATTTTTTTATCTAATTAATAATTAATGATTTCTATAAATGGAAATCAAGATGTATATTCTCCAAACCCAACAATTTATAGGTACATTCTCAAACGCTAAAGAATTCATTTTTGAAGCTCCCCTATTTACCACGCTTGAGAGTAAAACTCTATTTTTCTTAGCAATATCAACACCAACCCTATGTTCGACACTAAATAGGAGTCTATAGTCCACTTTTGTATGTATGTTGGGCATTCAGAAAAAAAAATTAGTGCACAAAAATTTAACGACATATAAGGCATTCCTACATACATGATTCAAATATAATATGAGCCATATGACACTCCTTTGCCAAAAAAGCAAATGTCAAAAACATATTTTATGAATAAAACCCCAACATACATGTCAAGTCCCCCGCCAGGGTCCGTATTAGGAATACACATCGTATCCCCTACGGGGGTCCTTATTAGGAAGACGCGCCATTACCCTTGATAGTGTTCATTTCATTTCATTTTTCACTTCACACACATACACCACCCTTATCATTCACCCCTACCAGGGTCACATTTACCATTCACACACATGTTATCATTCATTAATGATATATACTCGAAGTGTATAAGTACACTAATCTTTCTTATTGAGAACAAAATTCACTTCTTTGATTCCTTTGGTTCTGTAGTCTTATTGCTTTCACCTTCCAATACAATTCCAGTACTTTTCTAATTAATATTGAAAACATGCAATTATGCTCAACATGACATCATCAATGCTCTTCCCCAAATTCAATACTAATTTTATCATTGAAATTCTATTATACAAACAATGGGCCTATTTACCAGCATTAAAATGATCCCATCACATTAAATTCAAACTCATCTAACCTTAATTGGATTTCATTAAAATCGCATTTTATAAATCTTATTTATTTCCAGATCCATACAAAGTTTTGGGGAAAAAGCGAAAAGAAAGAAAAAAATTTAAAATTAAGCTTTCTTGGATACTGCCCTGGGCCTGCGGTTGCCATCAGTGGGCTCCGACTCTACGAGCTAAGGCAGTTTCTCCCAGGAACGGAAGAATTCAACAAACATTCTTCGTTTTCTCATTTTTTTTCCCTCTTCAACTAACACCCAACCATTTCACCAATACATACATATAAATTTCAGTATAAACAAGTCCATATGCAATCTCAAGATTACTTTGGAAATCAAAATTTGTATAAAACTTATCAATACCAAATATTTATTAATGATAATATGTTTTAATATGTATTACTGAGTTGGTTGTTAACTATAGATCATATACGATTTCAAAGGAACAAGAGATACCAGACTTCTTGATTATGTTACATACATATACATATACATGTACAGGTGGTGACTAACTTACCAGATAATGAAAATCGTCCAACTTTGAGAGAGAAGGGAGAGGAGCCGTTAGGAGAGGAATCGTGAGCTGTGAGGATAGGAACCATGAGAAATGAGGCGCACGGGTATCAAAATTTCGAGCCATGAGAAACGAAGCGCGCGGGTAAAACTAATTTCTGAAGAAAAAATATTAAAAGGGTCATGTTATGTATTTAGGTCAAAAACTTTTCAAAAAAATGTCATACTATGTAAAATTAAATATGATTTTTATATTTGGAATGTCATAATAATATGTATAAAATGATATTTTATATTAAAATGTCATATTCATAATAGCATTAACCTTTAAATGATATTTTTGTAATAAATGTCATTAAACTATTTTTTCGAGTGTCATAAAAAGGTGTTTTTCTTGTAGTTTATGTATGGCTTTAAACTTTAATGTGGAGTTGGTTATGGGACTTTGGATAATGAAACGAAAGGCTATATTAAGGCTAAAATGGGATGACTAGGGAAAACATATAAGGTGAGGGCAAGGTCAATATGAATGATATAACAAAGATAGACTATAATCATTTCCTAAAGTTTACGCAATTCTTGAGTTAAAACACACTTTGAAAATCATGATCAAGTAACACATTTCAAACTATGAACTCAAATGATGAACGATCAAATGAAAGAACACTGAGATTACCGACGAATTCAACATTTTCAAAGAGGAAAGATTAGTGTATAACACTCACAAATAAATAAAATCCCAAAGCTCACTCAGTGTAAGTATATACAATGAAACAAAGATTACCGAGTTATAAACGCATCAAACAAAATCATTAAAATAAGAAAAGTGCTTGTGCTCATGGGATTAATTCATGAAGTTATTCATAATATCAATGATTTGAGGACTAAAGTCTAATAACTTCTAAAATTGAGAACATGCATCATTGAATTGTCTATTGGATCGAGAATTTATTGAAATTTATCATCGAAAACAAAGGCAAAACGCCAAATAAAGGAGAAAAATAAAGAAATATTTTTGAAATTTTCATTTTTTACAACAAAGCAGGCTTAGTGAATAACAGGTGACCAAATCAATGGGACGAACTTAAATATTGCATTGTCCTCAATGCAAATCAAGAAGACAACATAAAGAGATTACCCAACGTGGAGCGATCCCCGATAAGTACGAGTCCATTTAATCTACAAAACATGTTAGAGCCAAGCATAACAAAAAGAATAACAAAATAATTACACTAGATTAAAATTAAAAAGAGACAAAAAAGAAAGGAAAAAAACTAACTATTTACAACCTATAATTTGAACTTATAACTAACTATACACTAGAAGTTATCATTTTTTAGGGTCCACCCAAAATTCGATTTGACTTTGAAGGATAATTGGTATACCTCCTTTTTAAGCATGCCTCTCTTAAACTAAGAATTTCATTTGAACAATGGAAGGCATGTGTAAGGCGTAAGAAATGAACCATCACCAATTAGAAAATTTGGTAAGTGATGGGGGATTTGGATACTAAGGGGGACAAGACCAAATTAATATTGAGAAAATTAAAATCACATCCCTAAGGTTTTTCAATTGGAAGAAGAGGTGGGCGAGTGAAAGTGAATAGCCCATGAGATGAAGTATCTTAAAATAACATTCCTGTTTAAGAATTGGGTCAAAATCCTCAAGACTTTCAACCGATTCTTGTGATAAATTTAATGGTTCGATTATAGTGGTGAACTAAGGAAGCAAAGGACCTTATACCTCAACAAAATTTGAAATATTAATAAGAGGTTTAAATTCGAAAGTGTTTGGATCACTCTCAATTATTTCTTCCTCAAAAAGTTGTGGAGGTAAAACGCAAGTTTCAACCTCAATCAGACTTTGTGAAGAAGAAATAATCTCCTCGAGTTGGCCATTTATTTCTAAAGACCAAGCTTTAAGACTCTCGAATTGGTCATTCAATTTCTTGAAAGAAAACTCATGATCAAACAAACAAAAAGACATAACATCTTCTTGAGAGTTTTTCTCATAGCTAGAGGATTCTTCGCTTCCCAAAGTTACTTCCCAAGGCGAGTAGGGCTTACATACAAATTCTTGAATTTCCCGCTCAAGTCGTTCATTTTTAAGAATTTTTAGGCATTCTCGCATACTCTTGGGAGTGTAACCTAGAAAACTATTCTCATAACAATTGAAGTTATCTAAAGAGTTATAGCGAGATATTTCAAATGCAACGAGCGCTAAAATTTCAAGATTAAAAAACAATTTAGCACAAGTCAAAAAGAAAGGCAAAACAAAGAATACAAATACAAAGAAAAAAATACTACGAAATAATAAAAGAATTACAATCTATAACAAACACTCCCCGGTAATGGCGCCATTATTGATGTGGCAAAAAATTGAGCGTCCGTTTAAATATGACAATCATTGTTATGGACTTCCTTGCACAATGCAAAAAACCTAAACTTTAACTACACTCAAAGGGAGTATAGCGGCTAGTTTGGGTATCAAAAATCCACAGGGAATGTTTGATAGACTTTAATTGATTTATTACTTCTAAAATAAAAGTGTAAAAGGTGATGATGGTTTAAAAAGGAAGAAAAGGGGAACAAGAGTTAATTACGTTAATTAAAACTAAATAATATTAATAAATTGGGACTAGGGTCACATCCCTGCCATGGGCTAAATAATGCGTATTGAGGATTTTGGTTCGAAAATAATTAACCGAGCATATTCAATTAATTATAAACATCAAACATGAATAAAATTAATTCAACGTGAAAGATTAAACTTTCAACCAAAAATGGTCACAAATGGATTAATTTCAAAATATCTCTATAAATACTACCGTTTTGTGACAAAGAAAGTTAAACCCCAAATATTCCAACTTGAACACACAGGGTTTCAATCAAATGTATTTTTACACAAAACTTAGATTTCAAAGCCCAATACCCATTAATGCTAGAAATGTGACCCCAACCCTTAAACTAGCTACTATACATGATTAAACTAAGAAATAAAACTAGATAACAAAAGCAAAAAAATAAATAACCTACAAAAACTAAATACAAAGCAAGAAAATGAAGCATGTATTAAGTAAGAAGATAATGAATAGTAACTATACTTACATAAATGGGTCGAAACCTAAGAGAGAGAGCCCAAAGAAACAAACCCTAAAACTAAACTAAAAAGAAAGATATAAAAGATATCCCTTACAAAACAAAACAAAATTGCTTATATATTAAGTGGAAAAAGAAAAGAAATAAGCAAAATCTCCCAAAATCTGTAGGGACTGATCGACCGCGGCTAAGGGGCCGATCGACCGAGGTTTTGGTATGAGATTGTAACAACCCAGGTTTCTGAGTGACTATTTTATATTATTTTGCCTAATGGGCTAATTTTATAAAATAGGAGATGTTGGAGTAAATATTGTTCCCGTGATATTAAGGGATAATATTTACTATGTTTTGTCTATTTACCGTATGAGAAGGTAAATAGCATAATATTATGATATATTGCGTCGTTATATGTAAAACGATGGTTATGGTTTATAAATAAATTTGAGTATAATTAATGAAATAAAATGAAGTTAGAACATAAAATTTGTTCACGTTATCTCGAATGCCAAAATAGGGCATGCGGTTGTGTTTAGAATAGTCGAGATAGTCAAAATAAGTGTCACGTTGTATTTTTGAGTTTTGGGCACTTTTGGGGTGTTATGACTCAATTATGTGGTTACGAGTCATTTTAATGGTGTATTAGTAATTAAAAAGTGGGGAATTATGTTTTAAAACCCGTACAAGTTCCCTCACCCCTCTTATTTTCTCATTTTTCATGTTAGAAGCCAAGATAGAGAGAGAGAGAGATAGAAGAGAGAGTTGGGAGAAAGGGAGAAAAAGAGAGAGAAAATGGAGATTTGGGTTGAAATACATTGCTATCGGAGGAGGATCATAGACTACGAACCTTGAGGCAAGTTTCCTACTTGCTAGATATTGATTTAATGTGATAAATTGCATGTATAGTTAGTTTTTGGGAGATATAAACCATTTATGGGTTTTGGATATTTTTGGTGTTTAATCCCTAAATCTTGTGTTTTAATTTGATTTGAGGAGAAATAATTAGTTATATGGTGTGTAGAAGTGATTGGGTAGCATTTATTGTTGTTGTTGTTGGATAATATACCGTATAAAATCTTGGGAGCTCGTTAATGGACGAAACAACTTCTCGGGGAAGAAGCTGTCCGCCAGGATCGATCGATCGAGACTGGAGGATCGATCGTTCGAGGCCATCGATCGATCGATGACCAAGGATCGATCGATCGACCCCTTCTGAAAAAGTGAGATTTTTCTAGTTTTTTTTAGCCTTTTTCTTTTAGGTTTGAGGTTTAGGAACCTTCCTTTGGGAAGTAATTAAGAGTCCTAGAGGGTTGTTATGGGTGGACTAATGTCCTAGGCTAAAATAGGATAATTGGGCTTACCCGAGGGCTAGTTTGTATAGGTTAATGTCTGAATAATATAGGAAGTTAACCTAAAGATAAATTGGAGACAAAATGTTAAGATTGAGACAATTGAGAGACTCTCCTTGAGGGAGATTCATTTTTATGGTTTATGATATCATATTGAATTCTTGGAGACTAGTTTAAGGTTTATGGCACTTCGAGTCTTAAATCATTAATAAAGTATGACACTAAGAATAAGAAAAACATATGATAATATGTGGTATTAATGAATAAGTACAAATGATTTTGAGAATGTAAAATTGGAAGTTTTCAAAAAGGAAAAAGTGATGGTTTTCATAAATTTTAATTTATGGATTACACACCTCCCTAAATCGCTATCATAAGGGAAGTTGCGCACGTGTGGTGAAGCCCCCTGGCTAATGAATGCAGGGTGGATATAGTCCCTAGGCCATATGGGCATTTATATTACTGCGCTGGTTAGGGGATTCTGGGTGTGATCTTGACTTTCCCGCAGGCAATATGGCCACTTACCGACGTTGGTAGGTTCCCAGGTTGTCTTGTATAGATAGTCCTTGGAAGATGATAGCCATTTAGGGGCGCATCCATTGGGGAAACCTGGAAGGACGGTCTTAGATTATTAAAGCAATTCATGATAATGAATTGGCTTTAATTACATTTCCTGGATGGAAGAAGGGAAATGGGATATATGGTACAAAAGTATTTTTATGCTAATAAAAATGACTTTTGATTTACACTTCCTGAATGGAAGAAGGGAAGTGGGATTTTATGAAAAAGGTTAAAGCATTTTTATGTCAATAAAACTTGCTTTAAAAATGTATTCTTCCTGGAGGGAAGAAAGGAAATAAAATTGGTAAAGAAATTGTATAAATGAGATTAATTGGTAAACATTTGATAAAATGTTATACCATTTATGTATATTCCTAAGAAAGAAATAGGAATGGCACATATAGAGTTATGAGATTGAAATGGTAAACATTTGATAAAATGTTGTACCATTTATATGTATTCCTAAAGAAAGAATTAGGAATTCTGTTTTTAGATGGTGAATGGAATAAATTAAGTTTTCTTGAGTAGATGTAGATCATATGCACACACATACATATATATATTGATTACGTTCTAAGGGTCTAATGGATCTCAACGATCAACCTTGCCTAAATAGTAGTGTATCGGGGGGGTTCCTTGTTTGGATTTTGCTTTGCGAGACACCCCACGCACGAATAGGGCATAGTGTTGAGACTGGGGAGAAGTTAGCCCTTAGTACTTGGGTTAACTAGAGCATCTCATGATAGTGCACTAGGTTGCTTTTAGACAGGGAGGTGAGAAATATTATTGTTAATTGCGAGAGAAATACGCACTTAACTGTCATGCATTTTAGTCACATGGAAATCATATCAAACCGGGCCCTGACCCGTTTATATTTCTTTTTTTCTGCATATACTCTTTGCCGTACATGTGCTCTACCGCATGGACACCCG
Organism: Sambucus nigra; assembly: GCA_949130495.1. Taxonomy (NCBI): domain Eukaryota; kingdom Viridiplantae; phylum Streptophyta; class Magnoliopsida; order Dipsacales; family Adoxaceae; genus Sambucus; species Sambucus nigra. Next base: position 498,501,135 of record OX422211.1, on the reverse strand, counting down.
TAGTTACATTTCCATTCCGGTTGTCATGGAGCTACAGCACATTGTGGATGTTGTAGGTTATTTGTTTTAGACGCCTCTATTTATTGTACTCTAGTTATGATCAGTTTAATTATTCGGGCATGTTGCCCAAGTGTTGCACTCATTTATTATATTGTAAATATTGAAATGTAATACTCGGTGTAATTATTTGTATTGGTCTGTTCACCGACAGCTTATTCGGTGATTATTTATTATACTGTCACTCTTTATTCTTTGATTTTTTTTTATATCCACCGTTTTTACAAATGGGATTGTCTAAGTGTTTTTCTTTTACTTACAAATTCGTTTACATTGACAGTCCGTTTTCTAAAATGATTGGTGATTATCTTGTACTATTATTTTAATCGACAGTGATGCTGAGAATGGACCATCTATGATTCCTGTGATTATTAGAGTATTGGGTTGTCCATCTATTATTTTAGTAGGCGGGTTGTCACCGAGATCCCCTGCCTTCTTTCGCGGGAAAATGCTAAAATTCCAATTGATAGGGAGCTCAAGGCCGGTTAACCGGTGCTCTATTTTCTTGGGGAGTTTGGTCCATTATGAGGGAGAAAATATCCTTTACAGAATTGGCTCTAACTTCTTCATCCAAACTCGAAACGACGTGTAGTTTGTGGCCACGGGAAGCTAAATTAATGAACTATGCTTTTGTGTAATTATAGTTAGTTAGAGATGAAGCGTGAAATGACTAAAATTCCTTTAAAGTTGAGTAAGATGATAGAACTTCCTCGAAAAGTAACCAATCCACACTATAAGCATTCCCATACCTACAAAAGATCAATTATACCTTGAAAAGTATATAAATAAACATAATATAGGTTGTCTAGTTAACGAGCATAAATATAGGCATTAAGGAAGATTTTTTTTCTAAAATGCATAAAGATAACGGGTGTGAATATGCAATATTCATGATGTATCAACTATATACTCGTCTTCAACCGTGGCTAAGGATATATAATTTTTCTTTTTATATATCCATGAAACTATTGGTGTGCCAATGAAAAACAACCATCCAAAGAACTTTTTTTATCAACGACATCTCCCACCTAATTGGAATATGACTATGCATGTAGTAAGTCATTTGTATCAAAGGGATACTATAACCCTAACTTTTATTCCCATTCAGATACTGACTTAACCTCTTAACCGCTTGTATGTGTAACTCTTTTGGTTTTTCTTGACATCTAGCTTACACATCTACACTATAAGAAATTTGGGTAGACCCACGGTCAACTACAACAATCACCCAATCATGCTCTTATAGAGATTATCCTCAACATCATTTCTACTCTCATCCTTTTAATTTTGTAATCAATCACCATTGGCATATTTGCATGTTTCGTCGATTTTGTCCCAAAAAATTTCACTAACTCATTCTTATATTTGATTTGGGATATGAGAATCCCATTTGGAATGTTTTAACTTTTAAACTAGGGAAGAAAGTCAACTATCCCACCATATTCATATCAAACTCACTCTTCATTTCCTACAAAAATCTAAGTGAATACTTTCCTATGGTAAAGTCAAAAATAATACCGTCCACATAAATTTGAGCTACAAGGATGTGATACTTAGCTCTTCTCATGAAAGATTTCCTATTAACACCCCCTCTATTGAAAACACATTTTATAAGATAAGAAGTAAATCTCTCATATCAAGCCCTTGGATCTTATTTGAGACCATACAATGCCTTGTGGAGCTTAAACATGTTATTAAGAACTTTTGGGTCTTTAAACCCTCTTGGTTGCTCAACATAAACTTCTTCAATCAACAAACCATTTAAAAATGTAATCTTTAAATCCATTTAGAAAAGTATATATTTCATGAAGCATACGATGGAAAGTAAGAGACACGAACTTTCCAACCTTGAAAACGGGGAAAATATCTACAAAAAAATAATTCCCTTAATTTGTGAATAACCTTTAGCAACTATATGTGACTTTTTTCTCACGATTACTCCATGTTCATCCATTTTATTTTTATACACCCATTTTATACCAATCACAATTTGATTTTGAGGTCTTGGGACCAATTCCCAAACTTTAAGCCTTTCAAATTGATTAAGTTATTCTTGCATTGCACCTATTCAATTTTCATCTTTCCAATCCTTTTTGAAATTTTTAAGTTCAATTTTGTATGTGAAACAAAGAAAGTTAATTTAATTTAAAAGTTGATTTACTGTCTTAACACCACTCTCAAGATTGCCAATTCTAGATGGAGTGTGTTCATGTTGAACCCAAGTAGGAACCCATTTATCCCTATCACTTTTCTCAATAAGAGACTCATTTTAGGAAGAAGATTTCTCAATGTCTCTCCTAGGGGCACTAGACTTTCCGAAATCTAAACTCTTATCCCCACTACCTTCGGATCTAAACTCTCCTTCGACCTTATTATATAAGGTAACCACATGAGAAACATCATCATCTATTACCACATTAAAAGTTTCCATCACCTTCTTATTTTCCAGATTATAGACATGATATGTCTGAATATTTTGAGAATAACCAAGGAATGTCCAAGACTCACTCCTCGAATCAAACTTAGTCATATACTCCCTATCACATAGGATATAAACATTCTACCAAATACCTTAAAGTATTTGATAGTAGGATTCTTTCCTTTCCAACTTTTGTTAGGAGTCTTTTTAGTGAAGGGTCTAAGGAATACCTATTAAAGTGTGGCATTCCATTTTCATTGTCTCGGCCCAAAATCTCTTAGGAAACTTTTTTTCCTTCAAGAATAAAAAGTGCCATTCATTGCAAAGTTCAATTCTTTTTTTTAGCAACTCTATTTTATTATGAAGTTCGAAGGGACAAAAACTCATGCTTTAGCCCAATTGCATCACAATACTTCTAAACCTTAGAATCTATGAACTCTAAGCCATGATCACTCCTCAATCTCACTATAGAAAATGATTATTCATTTTGGATCTTCTTACACACCCACACAATAATATCAAATGAATCACTCTTTTGATTAGTCATGAATATTTTATATTAGCACTCTTTATCCTTATACGTTCTAGTACAATTGTGTTCGTTAATTCTTGTATATATGATCATTTATTGGTCAACCTGAGTTTTCTATATATATAAAATGTGCAAGATTTATCTTAACTTTTATAGATATTGGAATGCTTAACGGAGCAATTGGTTGCATTGTGAGAAAGTTTATAACAAAATGAAACTTTAGGGGCAATTTTGTAATTTCACTCTTCATGCACTAGATAGAGGATCTCCATGCTAAGAAAAACAAGGGATCGATCAATCGACCCTCCACCATTGATTGATCGATCAAATATATTGTTCCTTGGGCTGAGACGAGTCTGTAATTTTCCCATTCATATATCGATTAACTAATGGTCGGTCGATCGATCATTTCAGTTTTAGTTTAATTTGAAGATTAATGGGACTTTTCTCATTCATCGATCGATCGATCATCCCAAAAATAAGATATTTTAATTATTTTTCTTTGTTTTATCCATTTACTATATATATATATATATATATATATATATATATATATATATATATATATATATATATATATATGTGTGTGTGTGTGTGTGTGTGTGTGTGTGTGTGTGTGTGTGTGTGTGTAAGTTGGGTTTTATTTGTAAAAAATAGATTTTAGTTTAGTTTTATGGTTTTCTTACATTAGATTAGGTTTTAGTTGGGAGCTCACCTTTTTCTCACTCCTAGGGTTTTCATCCATTTGTGTATGTAAGTGTACTATTCATTATCTTTATCCATTAATTTAATCTTTCATTTATTTTTTAATACTTTTTAAGTAGTCTTCAATATTTATTACTTTCTTTAAATACATGTAATATACGATGCTTTAAGGCTAATTTAGTTTAGGCTGAGATTATTGAACTCACCGTGGATTAGTTGGTTGTCTTACTTCGGTATAATGGATTAAATTAGTTTGAATGGATTAAGGTTGTTCTTAATTTGATTCCTAGGAGATTTAACGGTGTATATCATGTATGCATCATGTTTACATCCTTGCATGTGTAATCTCAAACTTATTTGTTGACGCTAAAATAAGTAGGCTTTTATGATTATTTAGGGGGTGACAACTCTAGGTTTTATTAGTGATGAAACGAGATTTAATTTTGCAAAGATTTTCTGTCCGTGTAATCATTTATGTCAATTAACATATGGTTAGGGATATAATTATCAATCTATAATTTTTATTCTTCTCATGTTTAACATATTTTAAATACATTCCTAGTTTATAATTTATATTTAAAACAATCATCTTTTATTAATAACTAATAAATCAAATAACGTCTAGCAACATTCCCTGTGGATTCAATACTCGGGCTAGCCATTATACTCCCATAAGAGTGTAGTTAAAGTTTACGTTTGTGTATTAGCGATGGGAGCCGATAACAATGACAGTTGGCCTCACATGACCACTTGGTTCACGTACGAATCAAATGGCTCTATTACTGGGGGAATGTTTTTTTTAGATTTTGATTGATTTAGTATTTCGTAATATTTTTTTTCTATTTGCATTCTTTGTTTTAATTTAATTTATAGACTTCTACATTTGAGTGTTAAGAAATACTTGAATTCTCGGTTGCACACTACTTTAGGGAAGTCTCCATCTTGAGCTATATCAGGGTAAGCATGTCTTACTCTTCTGTTTTTTATAATCACAGCGATAATTCTCAAATCCCCCCAAAATGGTGACTTTGAAGAAAATACTTGCATAAAGTTAAGAACGAAAATTGAAAAATGACTTTGGATGAGTATTACAAAAGTCATGTTATGGATTATGGGAATTTTAAAAATGATTTTTTTCGATTGAGGGACAAAAAATATTTATAATAAGAATGTCAAAACTTATTGAAGTAACTTTCAAAATTCTTATAATAATGATTTTGATAGTAGTTTCGAGGATAGCTCTCAAACTTCTTATTTTCAAGAATCCACTCCTCCACCTATGATTTTGTAAGAGGGCATTCGCATTCTTGAGAATGAAAAGTGTGAAAACCATTATTGGGAAGAAAATAATTATTGGGAACAAGAGTTGAATGCATTATTCGAATCCAACGATGTTTTTTCATCCGAGACTTTTAAAGTTGATGAATGTTTTGAACCAAATAAGTAATCGATGCCTACTTTGGAAAAAATCATTCTTCTCTTGGCCCAAGTCATAATAGAGAATGAAAGTGAGCAAGAAATGGATATTGTATCCATTTTCAATGAAATGATTTCTTCTTTTGTAATCAAAGAACAAAATTTCATTGAGAATGATGATATATCCTTCAAAATTCAATCATTGAGCGATGATGAGTCATCTAGCGATATTGAATTTTTTCCCCCATTTTCATTTCTTATTATCGAACCGTTACAAGTATTCCATGAATCGGTTCAAAACGTTCAAACCTTTCATTGATGAGGATTAGTTTCTTGAGTTGCTTTCCATAAAGGCAATATTACCTCCATGTGTTCCACCTCCCATTCCATTTGTAAAATCTTTAGGATGAAATTAAATTTTGGTTGCATCCCACGTGTACTTGTCCCCCCATTTTATCCAAACCCCCCAACATCTGCTTAAAACTTTTAATTGGTGATGATTCCTCTTCCCCGCACAAATAATGTCTTCCAATGTTTTAATGGTATTCTTATTTTTTGTAAGGTATGAACTCAAATGAGGGTATGCCAATTATCCCCCAAAGCCAAATTTTATTTTTAGGGGACCCTTAGAAATTTCAACTTCTAATGTATAGTTAGTTAGAAGTTAAAATGGTATGTTGTACATAGAAGTTTGATTTTTCTTTTTACTTATTGTCTAGTGTAATTAGTTAAAGTTTTGTTATTCTTTTTTGTTATGCTTGTTTTTAACATGTTTTTTAGAATCTTTGGACTTTTAATTTTCAGGGATCACTCTATTTTGGGTAATGTTGCTATCTTCATTTCTTTAAATTGGTTCTTGATTCACAATGACAACAATGCAAGGTTTAAGTCAGGAGGTGTGGTTATTTAACCCATTAAATGTTAGTTTTATTGATTTGATTATATTTTCTTCCCAAGTATGGTTTAGTTGTAAAAAATTAAAAATTTTGAAAAATATCTTCTTTCTTTTTTCCCTTTAATAGTAATTTTGTCCTCGATGATCTTTCAAATAAATTCCCTACCCAGTAGATAATTCAAAGATGTATGTTCTCAATTTTAGAAGTTATTAAACTTTAGTCCTCGAATTATTGATTTTATGAATAACTTCATGAATTGGACTTTGAACCCATGAGAACATGCGCTTGTCTTGTTTAAATAATTCAGTTCTAAGCTTTTATATTAGGTAGTATTACGTTGCATTTATATATACTTACGCCAAGTGAGCGTTATGCTATTTTTTGTTTGTGAGAGTTTATAAATTATTCTTTCCTCCTTGAAAACATTAAAGTCGTCGATAATCTCATTATTCTTTCATTGACCATTCATTAATTGAGTTCACTTTGAAATGTGGTACTTGAGAATGATTTCAATGTTGTTTTGACTCGAGAATAGATTAAACTTTAGTAAGGATCATAGGCGGCCCTCTTTGTTATTTAACCCATATTGACCTTGACCCCACCCTAGATATTTCCCTAGTCATCCCCTTTAAGCCAAAATATATCCATTTATTTCATAACCCAAAATCCCATAACCAACTCCACAATGGAGTTCTTAAACCATATATATGCCTTTCATGCCTTTGTTTGGAATAATACTTAAGATTTATGATGTTTTGTTTCATGGTTTCAATTAAAGATGTGAGAGTGAGAAGAAAGAAAAAGAAGAAAATGTGCAAAAGAAAATAAAAACATGGGGAAAAACATGGGGAAAAAAAGAGAAAGAGAAAGATTTACTTGATGCACATAGTGTTCAATAATTTTTTTCATTCTCTAATGTTATATCCATTATTTTTCATGGAAACTATGTTTCAATTTTGAAACTTCTCGTTATTTTCCATTTATCCTCAGTGTTTCTCCACGAACACATTTGATTCCGTAAATATCTCCTTCATTTCATAACCTTCACCCCTAACCTACATTACAACCCTTTAAAAGTCCATTGTGATCCTAGAATGAATGTGATTCAAAATTCATAATAATTTTGATAATTTGTGAAAATGTGTTCGCTTCCCTTAGTGAATGATATCCTTTCATTGGAATTGATTTTTTTTTTTTTTAGTGAACGGTCTTGTTCCATTTAAATTTACTCATTATATATATATGTCTCCTGTGTGTTAAACCCCATTTAGAGTGTTTTTATTTGTTGAGTATAATCACCAGAGACGATTGATATCATGCACACTTTAATATTCATTTGAATTATAAAAGTTTTTCTAAATCATAATTTTCACTTGTGCTAGCTTGTCCTCCCATATTTAAGGTTTCCATTGTGATGAAGTTGTTCTAATATTAATAATTATGGATTGTTGGCTGATTTCATTCACTATGCTAATAATTTATTGAAATCTTTTTTTTGTTGTTGAGATTGTATTGTTGGTTGTTTGGGCATACTTTTTAGGAAACTTGATGTTTGTGGGTTTCATCCCTAAAAACTCTCACGAGGCAATATTCATCCATAAGGAAACCTAGTTGTTTAACGGATTGTTGCATTCACTAAATGTAATCGTGCGCCTGCGAAAGTGGCGTTTATATATTTTATGCTTATCAATTTTTGTTATCTCTCTATTGCGATGTCTTTTGTTTTTTTCCATCACCAGGGAATAACAATGTCTAAGTTAGGAGGTGTAATTAGTCATGAATATTGTATGTCAGCGCCCTTTATTATTATGCATTCTAGCACAATTCTGTCATTTAATTTCTAATTTTATGCTCATATATTGTTTAACCTTGGTTTTTGATATATATATATATATATATATATATATATATATATGTTGTGCAAATTTTATCTGATCTTTTGTAGGTATTGGAACACTTACTAGAGCATTTGGCTGCATTTTGAAAAGGTTTGTTATAAGATGAGACTTCAACAAAAATTCTATAATTCAAGATTTCATTATCTAGTTGGCATATCTCTATGGAAGCGTAGTTCGTCGAGTTAGCTTTGCATTGCCATTAAAGAAACTCCATACCAAGTTTAGACGATGAAGTTATAGTCACTTCCATTTAATGCAACAATTCTTATTTTGAAGCAAAAGTGCCCAAAAAAGTAGGGAATTGATCGATCGACCGTCCCCTGTCAATCGATCGATCAAATAGATTTTCCCTTAGGATGAGACAAGTGCGTAATTTTCTCATTCATCGATCAATAGAAAAATTGTTGATTGATTGATAATATTAATTCTTGTACAATTTAAAGATCAGTGGTCCTTTTCTCATTCATCTATCGATCGACCCCCTTTGGTTCATCGATTGATTATCCCAGAAACCAGATGTTTTTTAGAGATTTTAGTTTTTTTTCTTTGTTTTAGCCGATTACTATATATATATATATATATATATATATATATATATAATTTGTGTTTCATTTGTAAAATTTAGATTTTAGTTTTAAGGTTTACTTAAGTTAGATTATGTTTTGATTGGGATCTCATCTGTGTGATACCCCGTACTTTTATGGCTATTTAAATCACTTAAGTGGTGTAATTTGGCAATTAAAGGAAATTACTGTGAATAGTAATTTTGGAATTTATAAGTATAAATTTAATAATTGAGAATTTTAAAGTGAATAGTAAATATTAGTTTGCTGGTGTCGAATCAATATTTACATGGATTATATTTCTTACGAGATTAAGAATATGAGTGGGATTATTTTAATAACGTGTCACAGTTGGGTACAGCGACAAAGGATAATATTTTAATTAGAAAATACGCGTATTGGAATGTGTTGGGTTTAATTAGTTAATTTTAGTTAAGTGACTCGGACGGAGATTTCGAGTGCGCGATTGGTTTTAAATGGTCGAAATAGTCAAAATGAAGTACCCGGGGGTAATGTTTGGGTTTCGAGGGTGTTTTGGACTAGTCGGGACACATATTTAATTACACGAGTCATTTTACAATTGGGTATACCCCAAATTTCGGGATTTATAAGGGGAGAACCCTCATTTCTCCCACATTTCAGCCCTAAGAGAGAGAAAGAGAAGAAAGAAAAGAGAGAAAGGAAGAAAGGAAGGAAAAGAGGAAGAAAAAAAGGGATTTCCAGCCAAACTGCGTGGGATTCGACTCAAGGTCGTCGAATTTTATCCACGAGGCAAGTGTTTACTTGATTTATTAATTTAATGTGTTTATTTCTCATATTATAGTTGGTGTGTAAAACTATTAAGATTTTTGGGATGAGTTTTCGTGAATCAAAACGGGGTTTTCGGAAGATTAACGAATAAACCCCGGATAATATCAAATTTGGAAAACTTAGAAATTAATTGAAATTAATTGTTGGATCTGGGTTCTAGGATGATTAGAACCCTTTGTATGTGTGTATTTATGGTTGTTTGAGGTTGGATGATGATGGGTAAGAAAATAAAAACCTTGGAGGTGTATTAACGGAGGTTTGGGATTTTGGAGAAGAAGGTGAATAGTAACTCCATCCTTTCAGAACCGATTCATCTAGGAACAGAATCTAATAAGCTCTTTGTCAAAAGAGGAAAGTTGTAGATCATTTCGACATGGTCGCGTGGGCACTGACTGCGTATTTTTTCGATTTATTTTGGATTTATAATGATTTTTCTAAGGAAACAGTTCCAAGATTTAAATAGTAGCTCGGGAATCAAATTAGAAATTTTATAAACAATTCAAATGCATGCCATTTTCTGTATGACTTAAATTAAATGTTCATTTATGGATTAAAAGAAAGGTATGGAAGCTATCTTTCTAATGAGCTTTGATTGACGTCAATTGGACTTTTGTGGGGTGAGTTATGGTTGTTTTAGTGCAAGGTGTGAAATTTGCCATAAAATTTAAGTTGTGAGACTTTGTGATTTTTAAGAGTCTAATGGGATAAAGACCTTTAGGATTCGAATGAGAATTTAGGATGTAATTAGGATACGGGCTAGTGGTGATAAGCTTAATATTCTTAATTTAAAAGAAATGTTATATTCATATTATAAGTAAGTGAAAACTTATGGAATTGGATTAAGTAAGTGAATACTTATGGAATTAAATCGAATATGTATATTCGGGATTACAGGCTAATGCTACGAGAGATAGGTATATATATATATATATATATATATATATATATATATATATATATATATATATATATATATATATATATATACGGTTATAGAGACAGTATATATATGATATAATTATGAATATATATGTGTGTGAATGGTATATTTATGTGAAGAATACCCCCTCTAATGCTATCATAGGAAGTTGCGCGATGTGGGTGAGGCCCCTGGCTTGAGGATCAGGGAGAGTGTAGTCCCCAGGTCATAGCGTCCATTTTATATTGTGTGATTTTTATTAGGGGTGAGACGTGGTGGGTATGTTTTGTTCTCATTTTTGGGGAGGAACTATGACCGCTTCCAATATGTTGTGATTTTGTTTTTTACCAAGTCGGTGTGAGAGTTCGACCGATGGTACCCAGGATGATGTGTGAGTAATTCCCTGGAAGACGATAGAATTGAGAGACTGCATCCATTGACTTATAGCTCTGAGGGATGGTTATTATACTTATATAGTGTGTGATATATAAGTATGGATATACTTGATGTGTATAATATATTGTACCTATATATATATGATATGTGAAACATATATATACGGACATAATAAAGAAGGGAATGTGAGATAAATTCTGAATCTTTCGGGAGTATAAAATCCGGAATAAAATAGGGATATACATATATAAAGATAAGAATATTATATACGTGGTGAATAACACTAAAACGTGAATAGTGTAAATAACTAGTGAAAGTTATTCATGATGTAAGGCTGAATCACAAGTGAGAGATTATAATGTATAAGCTCAGGCGATAGCTTAGAATATTTTATAAAGAATGAATAAAGTGATATTCTCCTTCAGGTAGATTTATATCTAAATTTATATGTATATGGATCATAGGTTCTAGTGAGAAATATTTATATACGGGATGGTATAAAATGTGGTATGTAATGAGGGCCTAATGGATTCCGACGATCAACATTGCCATGTACTAGTGTATCGGGGGGGATCCTTGTTTGGATTTCGCTTCGCGAGACACCCCACGCGCGAACGTAGTGTAATGCTGAGGATGGGGAGAAGTTTAGGCCTTAGTACTCAGATTTATTAGGATTTTTAGAGTATGGGTGAAATAAATTAGTTAGGCAGGGTAGCTTAACTAGGTTGTTTAAAAAGGTATGCGATAGTTGTACACTATTATAAGAGGGGTGAGGGGTATCTCATGAGAGTGCGATATCAATTTAAATATGAGAGATATAATATTTTAAAATATGGATTTTAAGCACTTGCTAAAACATTTTCAAAACTCAGACTCTGGCCCGTTTCTCTATTTTCCTCTCTTACTATATATGTATATATATTAGGTGTCCAGACACAGGGACGTCTGGATGATGATTCCTTCAAGTCAGACATTCACTATAGCAGCTGTGGATGCATGCATGTTTATTTTAGACGCTTCTATTCTTGTGATCTATATAGGAAGTTTTGTAGTAACATTCGGGATGATATCCCAATTGTATTCATTTATTCTTTTACTGCCTTTTAGTGCGGCATTCGATTTGGTTGTATTATGTTAATCGAGTGTTCGGTTATTTTTATCTCATTTCAGTTCATGTATATAAACTGTTGTTATTGATTTATTTGAATGGTTTGGTTAAAAAGATTAGTTAAATAAAATTTTGACACCAGCCTAATAGGTATGAGTAGCCCAGTCATCAACGATTTAGATTGAATGCTTGGGCGAGTGTATGATGATTGATCACGGCTTGTTGATGATATACTCTGAGTAAAACACTTACTCGATGTTTTGAAAAGCACAAATAAATGACTCATTGCTCACATGCTCGTTGATCTTCAACTTGGACAAGACACTGTTATATGAAAATGTAAATAATCATTAATTATTTAATTAATTAATTTTCCTTAATCATAAGTTAATTTCTTTAATGAGTAGCCCAATTGTATTCATTTATTCTTTTACTGCCTTTTAGTGCGGCATTCGATTTGGTTGTATTATGTTAATCGAGTGTTCGGTTATTTTTATCTCATTTCAGTTCATGTATATAAACTGTTGTTATTGATTTATTTGAATGGTTTGGTTAAAAAGATTAGTTAAATAAAATTTTGACACCATCCTAATAGGTATGAGTAGCCCAGTCATCAACGATAATAAATTTTTTATCTCATTTCAGTTCATGCGGAACTGGTTGTTTTTATGATATCTCACATGGGTATGAGTTGATCTCGCCAATGATTATATGTTTAGATGGAACTTTGGCGAGTAGATGTTATTGTATGCTAGGATGTTGGTTTTGATGATAAATTAGCCGAGATTCATGTGATGATTAGGGGCTAATGAAAAGTAGATGTGCTGTGAAAAAGCACTGGAAATGTTTCTCTCACCGCAAGTATGTGGATGAGGAAAGGTGAAGGAAATTGATCTGAGGCTTATATCCAGGCCTTGAAGAGAAGGAAAATTCAGAGGAAATATGTTTGGGGTATAATTTTCATAGCACTTTTGCAAAGAGTAGATGCCCCGATTAGTTAGGCATTCCATTTCACTGAAATGGAAGGACACAGAGGTAAAAGCGCGTTATTACGATTACGAGGAAGGATTTAGAACGTCCCAATGGTCTGCCTTAGGCCATTATATCTCGATGACCGACGATGCGAGGAAGTAGTGTAACGGTAGGGTTCCTTATTTGGATTTCTCTTTGCGAGATGTCCCACGCATGAAACCGAGCATATGTCGGAAGTTGAGAGAGGTCTTGGGCACTAGGGATATAGTTAGAATAATAATCATTTTTCGTGTGTAGGAAAAACAATGATCTTAGAACTACCATGAAGTAAGGCCAATAGGCCTAGTGGTGATGATATAGGGAGATTGTTGTGAGTTAACCACAAGGAGATTGGTGGGTTAACCTTGAGAAGGATTAGATTTCCAAGTATAGGAAGAATTGAATCTTGAGAAGATTATTGAGAATACCCATGTGTTAGCACCTGGCCGAGGAAAGTGACGCCTATTTTTAGAGAAAGTGTTAGGTCTTTGGCATTTGCAATAATGTGCTGATAAGCACGGATTAAAGGGTGTGTGGACACCTTGGTAAGTTGATTTTATATATCACCCGAAATGGAAACAAAACTTCTAACGAGATTCCAGATTGAGTTTTTAGGGTTCGTTCGAGTTAAAAACCATCCTAGGGTTATCCAAGAGATTGTATTAACCTACGTTAGTAACGGGTGGCTTAAATTCCAAAGTGTTAGGGAATTAAAGGTGTAATGGTCCTTGGGGTATCAAATTTTTGTGAAAACCTATGAGAGAATGTAAGTCCTAGAAAGGCTATATATATACGGATATTGTGGAGAGTAATGGCATTAATATTACTTACGGATTATAGTATTTGGGTTATGTGATTACCTATTAATGTATATAAGTTGTGTGAATGCTTATTACTTGGAATATCATGTGTATAACATAACTAGCTATTGGCTATCGAATGGGGGTTAACGCATTGTGGACGACCATATCTTGTGTGCCTTCGGGGGATTTCGAGTCGTACCACTGGAGCATGGAACCTAGGTACGGGCTATATGTGAGAATGATAGTGATGATGGTTGTATGGGTGCTTAGGTATATGCGTAGCCCATCAGCTTGGAATGATGTTCGCCTCTAATATGTGTATATGTTTCATTGGTTCTTGAGAGATTGAACTTGTTCTCCTTTTGTGCATGAGCTTTGCAATGGGAATAGATAACCGAGTATGTCTGGATAAAGTGTGATTAGCGATCCAAGGTTGGTAGTACCGGTCGTATCTGAATTTTGGGGACAAAATTTCGTTGTAAGGGGGGGAGAATGTAATACCCCGTACTTTTATGGATATTTAAATTACATAAGTGGCGTAATTTGGCAATTAGAGGAAATTACTGTGAATAGTAATTTTTGAATTTATAAGTATAAATTTAATAATTAAGAATTTTAAATTGAATAGTAAATATTAGTTTGCTGGTGTCGGATTAATATTTACATGGATTATATTTTCTTACAAGACTAAGAATATGAGTGGGATTATTTTAATTACGTGTCGCAGCTGGGTAAAGCGACAAAGGATAATATTTTAATTACAAAACATGCATATTGGAATGTGTTGGGCTTAATTAGTTAATTTTAGTTAAGTAACTCGGACGGATATTTCGAGTGCGCGGTTGGTTTCGGAATGGCCGAAATAGTCAAAATGAAGTACCCGGGGGTAATGTTTGTGTTTCGGGGGCTTTTTGGACTAGTCAGGACTCATATTTAAGTACAATAGTCCTTTTACAATTGGGTATACACCAAATTTCGGGATTCATAAGGGGAGAACCCTCATTTCTCCCACATTTCATCCCTAAGAGAGAGAAAGAGAAGAAAAAAAATAAAGGAAGAAAGGAAGAAAGGAAGAAAGGAAGGAAAAGAGGAAAAAAAAGGTATTTTCGGCCAAACTCCACGGGATTCGACTCGAGGTCATCGGATTTAATCCACGAGGTGAGTGTTTACTTGATTTATTAATTTCGTGTTTTATTTCTCATATTATAGTTGGTGTGTAAAACTATAAAGATTTTTGGGATGAGTTTTCGTGAATCAAAACGGGTTTTCCGAAAGATTAACGAATAAACCCCGGATAATATCAAATTTGGGAAACTTAGAAATTAATTGAAATTAATTGTTGGATCTAGGTTCTAGGATGATTAGAACCCTTTGTATGAGTGTATTTATGGTTGTTTGAGATTGGATGATGATGGGCGAGAAAATAAAAACCTCGAAGGTGTATTAAAGGAGGTTTGGGATTTTGGAGAAGAAGGTGAATAGTAACTATGTCCTTTCAGAACTGATTCATCTAGGAAGCGAATCGATTCAGCTCTTCGTCAAAAGAGAAAAGTTGTAGATCTTTTTGATACGGTTGCGTGGGCACTGACCGCGTAATTTGCCAATTTATTTTGGATTTATAATGATTTTTCTAAGGAAACAGTTTCGAGATTTAAATAGTAGCTCGAGAATCAAATCAAAAAATTTATAGGCAATTCAAATGCATGCCATTTTCTGTATGATTTGAATTAGATGCTAATTTAGGGATTAAAAGAAAGGTATGGAACTTATCTTTCTAATGAGCTTTGATTGAGGTCAATTGGACTTTTGTGGGGTGAGTTATGGTTCTTTTCGTGCAAGGTATAAAACCTTCCATAAAATTTAAGTTGTGAGACTTTGTGATTTTTAAGAGTCTAATGGGATAAAGACCTTTGGGATTCGAATGAGAATTTCGGATGTAATTAGGATACGAGCTAGTGGTGATAAGCTTAATATTCTGAATTTAAAAGAAATTTTATATTCATATTATAAGTAAGTGAATACTTATGGAATTGGATTAAGTAAGTGAATACTTATGGAATTAAATCGAATATGTATATTCCGGATTACAAGCTAATGCTACGAGAGATAGGCATGGATAGCCAGATTTGATGATAATGATATATATATATATATATATATATATATATATATATATATATATATATATATATATATATACGGGTATAGAGACGGTATATATATGATATAATGATGAATATATCTGTGTGTGAATGGTATATTTATGTGAAGCATACCCCCTCTAGTGCTATCATGGGAAGTTGCGCGATGTGGGTGAGGCCCCTGGCTTGAGGAGCAGGGAGCGTATAGTCCCCAGGTCATAGAGTCCATTTTATATTGTGTGATTTTTATTAGGGGTGAGACGTGGTGGGTATGTTTCGTTCTCATTTCCAGGGAGGAACTATGAACGCTTCCCATACGTTGTGATTTGGTTTTTTATCAAGTCGGTGTGAAAGTTCAACCGCTGGTACCCAGGATGATGTGTGATTAATTCCATGGAAGATGATAGCATTGAGAGACAACATCCATTGAGTTATAGCTCTGAGGGATGGTTATTATACTTATATAGTGTGTGATATATAAGTATGGATATACTTGATGTGTATAGTATATTGTGTGTATATATATATGAGATGTGAAACATATATATATGAACATAATAAAGAATGGAATGTGAGATAAATTCTGAATATTTCGGGAGTATAAATTCCGGAATAAAATAGGGATATACGTATATAAAGATGAGAATATTATATACGAGGTTAAAATGTGAATAGTGTAAATAACTAGTGAAAGTTATTCATGATGTAAGGATGAATCATAAGTGAGAGATTATAATGTATAAGCTCAGGCGATAGCTTAGAATATTTTATAAATAATGAATAAAGTGATATTCTCCTTCCGGTATATTTATAACTGAATTTATATGTATTTGGATCATAGGTTCTAGTGAGAACTATTTATATACGGGATGGTATAAAATATGGTATGTACCGAGGGCCTAATGGATTCCGATGATCAACATTGCCATGTATTAGTGTATCGGAGGGGTTCCTTGTTTGGATTTCACTTCGCGAGACATCCCACACGCGAACGTAGTGTAATGCTGGGAATGGGAAGAAGTTTAGGCCTTAGTGCGCGGATTTATGAGGATTTTTAGAAGATGGGTGAAATGATTTAGTTAGGCAGGGTAGCTTAACTAGGTTATTTAAAAAGGTATGCGATAGTTGTGCACTATTAGAAGAGGGGTGAGGGGTATCTCATGAGAGTACGATACCAATTTAAATATGAGAGATATCATATTTTAAAATATGGATTTTACGCACTTTCTAAAACATTTTCCAAACTCGGGCTTTGACCCATTTCTCTATTTTCCTCTCTTGCTATATATGTATATATATTAGGTGTCCAGACACAGGGACGCCTGGATGATGATTTCTTCAAGTTAGATGATCACTGCAGCAGTTGTGGATGCATGTTTGTTTATTTTAGACGCTTCTATTCTTTTGATCTATATAGGAAGCTTTGTAGTAACATTCGGGCCGATAACCCAATTTTATTCATTTATTATTTTACCACCTTTTAGTGTGGCATTCGATTTGGTTGTATTATGTTAACTGAGTATTCGGTAAATTTTTATCTCATTTCAGGTCGTGTATATAAACTGTTGTTATTGATTTATTTGAATGGTTTGGTTAAAAAGATTAGTTAAATAAAATTTTGATGCTAGCCTAATAGGTTATTAGTAATTAAGTTGGTTTTTCGAAAGTGATGTTGAGAATGAACCATATGAGACTCCTGTTTTAATTTGGTATGGGCTTGATCTCCCGGTATTTTATTAGGCGGGGTGTCACAATTTTTGTCTCTCTCCTAGGCTTTTAATCCATTTGTTTATGTAAGTGTACTATTCATTATCTTCCTCCATTAATTTAAGCTTACATTTGTTTTTCAATGCTTTGTTAAGTAGTTCTCATCAATATTTATTGCTTTCCTTTATTTCTTTCCTTAAATACATGTCATTTATAATGCTTTCTAGGTTAGGTTGAGATTATTGAACTCATTATAGATTAGTTGGTTGATTTGCTCTGGTATGATGAAGTAGGTTAGTTTGAATGGATTAGGTTGATCTGATTTTATGCCTTGGAGATTTAATGGCGTATATTATGTAACGATGTATATCATATATGCGTCGTATTTATGACCTTACGTGTGCAATCTTCGAGATTAGTGTTGACGCCAAAATTAAAATAGGCTTTTATGAGAATTTAGGGGGTGACAACTCTAGGTTGATTAATTAATGAATGAGATTTAATCTTGAAAAGTTTTTCTTCCAATGTAACCAATTATGTTAGTTAACCCATAGTGAGGGATATAAATCTCAATTTACAGTTTTTATTCTTCTTGTGTTTAACTTAGTTTAAATACATGCCTAGTTTATAATTTATATCTAAAACAATCATCTTTTACACTTTATTCAAAAGTAATAATTCAATTGACATCCAGAAACATTCCATGTGGATTTAATATCAAGATAAGCCTCCATACTCCCATAAGAGTGTAGTCAAAGTTTAGGTTTTTGCATTAGCGGTAGGAGCTGATAACAATGACAAGCGGCCTCACACGACCACTCTATTCACCGGCGAATCATCTTCTCTCTCATAAAACTGACAAAAGTTAATTGCGAAAATTCATCCACCATCTCAAATCAATACCTATTACCTCCAATGCTCTCGATTTTAGAGGGTCCCATTAAATCCACATGTACTAACTCTAGTGTCTTAGAGATAGTAATCTCACTCAACTTCTTATGGGAATGTTTGATTTGTTTACCTTTTTGTAATGTTCCACAAATCTAACTCTTTGATTTTCCTAGATTTGGAAGACCCCTAACTCTCTCCTTTCTCAAAAAACTTTACAAATCCCTAAAGATAACGTGTCTTAATTTTTAATGCGCAAATCAATTGACTCAATCTTTGAATTTTGACATGAAGCATCCGAATCACTCACCAACACATAGAAATTTTCACTCCATTTCACTCCTCTCATCAATTCACAATTATCCTTTTTCTAACTAAGAACTCATCCTTGGATAAACTCACAAGGTGACCATCATCACATAGCTTACTTATGCTAATTATATTAGTCGCAAGTTCTTCAATGTAAAAAACATTATGAAGTGGTGTGCTTTTTTAAACTCTCACGGTTCCCT
Organism: Sambucus nigra; assembly: GCA_949130495.1. Lineage (NCBI taxonomy): Eukaryota > Viridiplantae > Streptophyta > Magnoliopsida > Dipsacales > Adoxaceae > Sambucus > Sambucus nigra. The sequence continues at coordinate 498,482,354 of OX422211.1, read as the reverse complement.
TACTGCTCACACAAAACTTCTTACCATTACCAAAAGTAACCAATACATAATCATAATATTCAAGGGATGTAAATAAAGACTTAACTCTATTTGTGTGCTTGGAACAATCACTATCAAAATACCATTTTGACGTATTTCAAGCTTTATCATCCTCAATAACCACACAAAAACCATGACTTTCTTTTCTCACACACTTAAGATTAACTTTATTTCTTTTTCTCAATTCACTAACCTCCCTTTGAAGTTTCTTTAATTCATTTTCAATATTGGTATTCACTCCTTGAAAGTCAGTTCTCCTTGAGAACTTTGTATATGAATGTTGCTCATCCCTATGAAATTTACAACAAACATTCCTCAAGTGGCCTTTCCTGAAATAATAGGAGCTTATGTAGGTTTGAAATGGTTTAGGATCAAAGTTCACATTTCTTTTATCAAAATGTTGTTCTCTTTGGTTTAAAAGATTCTTTCTCTTTTAGAATAATACCCATGATGCCTAAAATGAGGATTTTGTTTGTTAAAACTTTTCTTTATTTTCATGCCTTTGAGATTTTTGAACAAACTTAGCTTAATTGACATTTAAATTCATCTTAACTTTAGCAACCTCTAAATTTGTACTCTTGTTAGGAAAGACATTCTTCTTGAGTTCCTTTCCTTGAGAAACAACTTTTTCTTTTTTAACTTGAGCAGAATCCTCTTGTTTCTCATCCATTCTCAAGTAAAAATGTAATAAAAGACTTAGATAGAGAATTAAAATAGTCAAAACCAATGCCTTTCGTTCCATTAGGAATCATGGATTTTTCAAAAATAATTTTTTTCACTATTCGATCTTTACTGGAAAGCAAGTTTAACTTTTAAGGCATTAGACAAATCACATTTAAGAGAGACACCTCTTTTTTATACTCTCTTTCTTTAATTTCAAACATTTTGAATTCTTTTTCAAGTATACATTTCATTTCAAAGAGCTCACATTTTTCACTTTCCATGGACGAATTTTGTTATTAACACAATTTAACTCACGTTTGAGTTCTAAAATAATTTCATATTTTTATTTCAACAAATCTCTCTCTTCCTCAAACACTTTGATTTTATTTCGCATTTTTATGTTTGATTTTTTCACCTTGAGTGATTCATGAAACAATTTATTAAATGGATAATTGATTTCACTCATTTCCTCATCATCACTTACATCATTTTTATTTTGAGGAATTTCAAAACTAGACACACTCGATGCATGTGAAGTGTTTTTAACAATTGAAAAACGTGATGAAGAATTCTTGTTGTCTAGACTTACACCTAAAGAAAATAAATTACATATATTTGTGGACAATCATAAATAAAAAAAAATACACGCACAAAAGAAAATATCTACTCAGGATGTTAAGCCAAATCGAGCAATCATGCTTTGATGCCATTAAAAATGTGTGTATGTGAAGACTAAAATAACCTAGAGGAGGTGAATGGGTTATTACAAAAATTATTCCAAATTTTAACTTTCAATATCAATCACAACCAAAATCTAAGGCATTTTTAAATTCTCAAAATGATAGTTGAATCGTAATAATTCAAACACAAGCAATGTAAGCAAAATGATAAGTAGACACAAAAAGAACACATAACACCTGCTATATGAGGAAACCCTCAACGTAGGGGTAAAAAACCTAGTTTTGACATAGCATTTCATTAAATTTGAAAAAAAAATTTACATAATACAAGATTGTAAATCGATCAAGTTCACTCATGAGAATTTACCTATGAATGTTTATGATTCTTCTCGGTTTAATGAGAAATTTGATAGAACTCCATCTTTAAAATACGTAACTCAAATCTAGACCCTAGATCCATACCATAATCCACCTCTCAATAACTACAGTACCTCCATGTTGGATATCGAACGATAGATCAAGTGATTGTATAAGAATTCAGATGTAAACTTGGCTAAATGTGGATAAAAATTTCCCAAATCAACTTACAAATGACGATCTCATATTAGATCTTAAAAACTCTCAACTGAAATGTTTGAATTTGAATTTGAATTAGAGAGAAAATAAACCTCAAAACATAAAAAACGCTTCAGAGAGTGTATTTTGAAACATGTGAAAGAGCTCTTCAATATGGAGGGAAAAACAAAGATATTTATAGAATTTTTAAACTTCCAGCTCCGTCTTGCGTACGGTGAGTTATTTTCCATGTGCATGGTTTTGGACAGTGTGACCCTAGATCGAATTTGACCCCAGGTCATGTGCACAGTGGCCAAATATAGTTATGCGAACGATTTTCCCCAAAACCTTCACTAATCATACGAACAGTTTAAAAACATGTCATTCAAACATTTATAGCTAAAAAATCTTCAAAAAAAAATTCAAATGTGAAAATAGCTAGTGCCCAAGAGTTTGTATGGAAATGCCACCATTTTTTATTTTCATAAATTTTATAAACTATGCATCAATTCAAAACCAGAAGTGTTGTGTAAAACAGTTTTACTAATTTTATTCTTGACCTAATCATGCATCTTGTTGAGAGTAAGAAATAATAAAATAAGTAAATTACAACGCGGTGATGTATGCGAAAAAACCACAGTGAGAAAAACTTTGGGCGACCATACCACACAAGTCCACTACAATATGTAATACCCTGTATTTTTATGGCTTTTAAAATTGGGGATTTATTAAATTTAATTGAGATGTTAATTTAATATTAATCCGTATTTTTTTTAATACTTACTAGCATGATGTGAGTTAGTAATTATTGGAATTTTTTTATATATTACTGGATGAGTAAAGTAATATATGAGATTGATTTTATTAAAATTGTCACGAGTGAATAAAATGGCAATAATGGAAATTTAATTCGGGACGCGCCTGTGTCGTGTCAGGACTAAATGATTATTATAAAATAGAATAAATTATAAGTCATCTGTATGGTTGTTTTGAGTGCGCCAAAGTGTCTGGAAGGGTCGAGATAGTCAGAAAAGTGTACCCGGGGGTTTAGTTTGGGTCTCGGTGCATTTTTAGGCCTAATTGACATCCCGAGAGGGTATTTTAAATATTTTGTATTTTGGGGTAATTACGAATTTTCTTAGTATATATTAGACATTTGGATTTGTCTCTTGGGATTAACAAACACAAAACCTAAGCCTAGCCATTAGAGAAGAAGGTGAAGGGATTAGAGAAGAAGGTGAAGAATTTTCAAGCAATCCAAGGCCTAGAACTCACCCGATTGCATCGCCACCACACCAAAACGTAGATCGTACGACGAGGAATGAAACCATATATTTTTCATTAACAAATCAGACCTTTTAATCCCAGGCAAGTATCTATTTTGTTGATTTCCAAATTAATATACCTTCCATGTTAGTCTAGGAATGAAATCCATATGTTTTAATTGAAGAATTATATGTTTTGGAAGAGAATTTATATGTGTTGTAGGGAGAATCCATATAGTCTAAAACCGTGATCAGATGTAGAGGATTACCCACGGATTTATTATGATATTTGGGAAGAAAATATATATTAAAATATAGGTTTGTGATTTTCCATGCAAATTTTGGTTTTATAAATAAATCTGAGATTAAACCCCTTTTTGATTGATTCGTTGAGGATTTATTGATGTTGTTATGTTAGAACTTGTTTATATATATTGCTAATACATTTGGATAACTTGGATGGGATTTTAGGATTAAATTATAGAGATTTTCAGGGGTTAGAATTAGTGAACCCGTAGGTTGATATTTGCAGCAAACTGGGCAAGAATTGCTTGATCGATCGATCGACCAAGAGCATCGATCAATCGCCCCATTCCTCGATCGGTCGATCCCTCCTGGAAAAGTGCATATTTTTCTGCTTTTTGTTTAATCCGATTAAGATACGTAGGAACGCTTGATTATTATTTATGGAGTATAATGGGTTATGAAGATGACCAATAGGGTCTAAGTAGACTCCGTTGAGTGAAATTAATATGAGATGAAATTGTGGGTTAATAAGGAGTTATTCATACATTGGAAATTATAACACTCATGAAAGATTTAGACTAGAAGGTAAGTGAGGGTATACCTACTGAAATTTATACTTAGTGGGAGAATACTTCGAGAGATAAGGAGTAAGTATGAAGTAAATTGTAAATGAGAATAAAAGAGACGAATCCGTTATGCGAGATAATTGAGTAAGATATGTGCTAAGAACGGATGATACTAATTATGGGTCGTGGGTGAACCTAATTTTGAAAATGTGAATATTTATATATATGACTATGTGACTGTGCATATATTATGTATCTGTATAAAAATCATACTCGGGCTACTTGCTATCACGGAGGTTTTTACACTAAGACAGTCTTACCTCGACTGGACCTTTATGCGGGATATTGCTCTCTACCCTAGAACATAGGATTCCTTGGTACAGGCTATCTGATAATGATAGTCAGATAGTCCTAAGAGACGTGAGGGGTATGTGCTGACCTTTTAGTGACTTGGAACTATGCTTTGCCTCCATTTTATGTGTATTGTGTTAATACAATTCGAGAGTGATTCCGAACTAGTATTTCCCTTGGTATGAGTGATACGGGGACTTGATAGCAGAGTATGCCAGCACCATAGATTTATGTGGGGTGCTGATAGTATATATATATATATATATATATATATATATGGAAACTTTCTACTGAGTGTATAAGTAGTTACGAAATGAATAAATTCTCTAACTTTATAACAAGTGTTCGTGAATTTTGTAACGGTAACTTAATGGTTCCAAGTAAGGTAAGAAAATGGAAGAGATGAATGTTCTAAAATTAAATATCATGGCCTTAGTATTTCTAGAGATAAACTTAATGGGAATAAGTTAGATAGACTTATGAGATCAGTAGAACAGTAGGCGTGCACACTAGATGAGAGGTGAGAATTCTCAAGAGAGTATCACATACTAACATGGTGGTTATATTAGCTAGTAAGCATTTTAAATACTTGCTAAACTATTTTTAAAAGTATTTTACACTCGGGCTCTGACCCATTTTCTGTCATTTCTTTCTTTCTTATATATATATGTATGTATTACAGGTGCCCAGCCATAGGGGCGTCATGCTTAGGTTCTTTGGATTGGATGTGTTGTAGCTTATATAGAAGTTGCAGGCTCTTGCTTAGATGACCTCTTCATTGATTCAATTTCTATTTTAGTTTTTCATAGTTAGGGCATGTGTCGCCCGATTTTCTATCCCGTTTGAATTTGTCAGAGATTTATGTTTTGGCATTTGGAGGAGGGTGGTTAACTAGAAGTGAAAAATTTGAAGTAAAAATTTTCTTGTCTCGTCGGAGCAAAGTTATAATAGTGGGAGTCAACCACCATATTTAATAGTGAAATGTTAGGTAAATGGAAGGACCTTAAGTACAGTTTAACCACATGTTCCTTCATCTGGTGTTTAGAATAAGATCCGAACATTATTCTTAACCCATTACGAAAGGTCCGGACAAGGGTCCATTTGTAAATGAATTTAAACTTTTAGCAAATCTTGTATCGCGGAAGTGGCTACCAACGGTAGAGAAGATTTGAAATGGGAGATAACCTCGTGAGTAAGGTTGACAACACTTAAAGAGAATTCTGTTGGACAGTCGATCCATATGGTGACAATGTCATGTATTGTCCGTAGAGATGTTAACGCTCTTATGTGAAGGGAGCTAAAGTAATCAAAATATTTATTGGAGAGTGAGACTAGATGAAACGCAATTAGAAACACGCCATAAGGGGGAGACCCATTAGGGGGATCATTTAAATAATTCGGATAGATGAATTATTACCAAGCGATGGTGAATTCAGTAAGGGTTACGGAAGCCAGTAGAACGTTCCTTAGGGCCAACAAAGCTAAGGGAACGATGGGGGGTAGCCATTAGGATCGAGACTATTTAAGTCCGAGATAAGGACAACTCTAATAGGGTCAGTATGACAGGAGATAAGTGGGTTATGTGTTGAGGTATTTTGTGCAGAGTAAAACCACACGAGTTAAAATTTTCTAAAGCGAGAATAAGGACAAGGGTATGGTGCTTGCAGGGTAAATGGTTAATATAATTTTCGATTTGGTTCAGACAAACACGTTATGTTCGGAATACCATTAAGCAGCCAAGGCAATTGGCAAAGTAGAAGTATGAGTTTTATCCTCAGAGGATGAGGAGTATTTTATGTGACACGAGCGAGTCACTACATTTTTGTTTATTACTAGATTCGCATGTGAGAAGAATTTAGTGCGTATATCTATAGCGTTATCATTATGTGTATGTTTTCCCTCGTATATTGGGATTGTCTTTAGTGTTCTCTGCAGAGGACAAATGGGTGCACTGTTAGTGATTTATATATTTTTATTGAGATTACTCGTTTTAGTGATGCTATATGCGAATATATTATTGTACTTATTATCGTTTTATAAAAATGGTTAAAACATTAATAAGGATTGATTGTAAGGCTATCGGGGTTGTTGCCCTAGTGCAGCAAGTTTTGTTCTGACAATACCTCACCTGCGAGAGGGTTGGGCTCGAACTCATTTTATATATATTATAGAGACTTCAAAGGGTATAGTGGTACGAAAATGTTTAATTCCAGGGTGTTAAGGGACTTTGTTATTATGATTCAGTGTGTATTGGGTTTACCGTTGGGCGGAAAGATTTCACTCATTATGTGTAGCGCTCAGGACTTAGTAATAGGAGGAGCGCATTGTTATATTTATCCTTTAAGAATGTGGACGTTAAGACTTATATTCATATGTTTGGGAATTGGATTTCGAGAGTCCCGATTGTATACGTACGAGGTTTATGGAATGTGAATTCCACTAATACTAACAATATTGCAATTAGTAAAAAGTTCTTTGTTTCAGTTCAATTGCGAAATGAGATCTAGATTTTCTATCAAAAGACAGAATATAGGGGTACACATTAATGACGGTGGACCCAACGAATTTCGATAATCGACTATGCTAGGTAGTAGTGTATCGGGGGGTTCCTTATTTGGATTTTGCTTTGCGAGAAATCCCACGCATGAAACTTAGCGTAAGATTGGAAGTAGAGAGATGTTTGGTCATTACTCCATGAGTCTAGTACATCGGTTGTCATAGGAGTCGATAATATTGATTGTAAGTTAAAGTTAAGTGACGATTTAAGGTCAGTGGAGCCAGTTGTGTGGTAAGGAAACATTGGAAATTTTTTATTACCCAATCGAAGGGTGGAATGATGATAAAGAGAGTTTTGTGATTAGATAAATACGAGTATTTGTTATGTAGTGAGGTGCGGCCTCCCAATATTACTGAGACAATGGGGGCCAATGATGTGTAGGCTCATTTTATGTGAATATCATGGATTGGAGCACAATGTGAAGTGTCATTATTAAAGTGTGACTCTATAACTGATTGTATTGAAAGTGATAAATAAGCTTATTGTGAGGCGAGGAGGACTATAGGAATTCACCTTACCCGAAAGTCCGTTTTGAGTATTTTTAAAGTATCCAAATCTATTTTTACCAGGCATACCTTATTTTTTGAATTTCGGGACAAAATTCCGTTAATAGGGGGAAGTATGTAATAACCCGTATTTTTATGGCTTTTAAAATTGGTGATTTATTAAATTTAATTGAGATATTAATTTAATAGTCATTCGAAAATTTATTTTTTTTAATATTTACTGGCGTGATGTGAGTTAGTAATTATTGGAAATTTGTTGAATATTACTGGATGAGTAAAGTAATATATGAGATTGATTTTATTAAAATTGTCACGAGAGAATAAAATGGAAATTATGGAAACTTAATTCAGGGCGTGCTCGTGTCGTGTCAGGACTAAATTATTATTATAAAAGTGAATAAAATATGTGTCGTCTGTATGGTCGTTTTGAGTGAGCCAAAGTGTCCGAAAGGGTCGATATAGTCAGAAAAGTGTACCTGGGGATTTAGTTTGGGTCTCGGGGCATTTTTAGGCCTAATTGACATCTCGAGAGGGTATTTTAGACATTTTGTATTTTTGGGTTATTAAACCCACGAATTTGCTTAGTATGTATTATCCATTTGGAGTTGTCTCTTGGGATTAACGAACACAAAACCTAAGCCTAGCCATTAGAGAAGAAGGTGAAGAGATTAGAGAATAAGGTGAAGAGTTTCCAAGCAATCCAAGGCCTAGAACTCACCCGATTGCATCGCCACCACCACCAAAATGTAGATCGCACGACGAGGAACGCCACCATATATTTTTCATCAAAAAATAAAACCTTTGAATACCAGGAAAGTATCTCTCTTGTTGATTTCCAAATTAATATACCTTCTATGTTAGTCTAGGAATTAAAATCATATGTTTTAATTGAAGAATTATATGGTTTGGAAGAGAATTTATATGTGTTGTAGGGAGAATCCATATAGTCTGAAACCGTGATCATATGTAGAGGATTACCCACAGATTTATTATGATATTTGGGAAGAAAATATAGATTAAAATAGAGGTTTGGGATTATCCATGCAAAATTTGGTTTTATAAATAAATCTGAGATTAAACCCCTTTTTGATTGATTCGTTGAGGATTTGTTGATGTTTTTACGTTAGAACTTGTTTATATATATTGCTAATACATTTGGACAACTTTTATGGGATTTTAGGATGAAATTACAGAGATTTTGAGGGGGTAGAATGAGTGAACCCATAGGTTGATATTTGCAGCAAACTGGGCAAGAACTGCTTCATCGATCGATCGACCAATAGCATAAATCAATCGATGATCGATCGATCGACCCCATTCCTTGATTGATCGATCCCTCCTGGAAAAGTGCATATTTTTATCCTCTTTGTTTAATCCAGTTAAGATACGTAGGAACCCTTGATTATTATTTATGGAGTATAATGGGTTATGAAGATGACCAATAGGGTCTAAGTAAACTCCGTTGAGTGAAATTAATATGAGATGAAATTATGGGTTAATGGGGAGTTATTCATACATTGGAAATTGTGACACTCGTGAAAGATTTAGACTAAAAGGTAAGTGAGGGTATACCTAGTGAAATTTCTACTTAGTGAGGGAATACTTCGAGAGATGAGGAGTAAGTATGAAGTAAATTATAAATGAGAATAAAAGAGACAAATCCGTTATGCGAGATAATTGAGTAAAATATGTTCTAAGAACGGATGATACTAATTATGGGTCGTGGGTGAACGTAATTTGGAAAATGTGAATATTTATATATATGACTATGTGATTGTGCATATATTATGTATCTGTGTAAAAATCATACCGGGGCTACTTGCTATCACGGAGGTTTTGACGCTGGGATAGTCTTTTCTCGATTGGACCTTTAAGCGGGATATTGATCTCTACCCTAGAATATAGGATTTCTTGGTATAGACTATCTGATAATGATAATCAGACGGTCCTAAGAGACGTGAGGGGTATGTGCTGACCTCTTAGTGACTTGGAACTATGCTTCGCCTCCATTTTATGTGTATTGTGTTAATACAGTTCGAGAGTGATTCCGAACTAGTATTTCCCTTAGTATGAGTGATAAGGGGACTTGATAGTAGAGTATGCCAGCACCATAGATATATGTGGGGTTCCGATAGTATATATATATATATGGAAACTTTCTACTGAGTGTATAAGTAGTTAAGAAATGAATAAATGCTCCAGCTTTATAACAAGTGTTCGTGAATTTTGTAACGGTAACTAAATGGTTCTAAGTAACATAAGAAAATGGAAGAGATTAATGTTCTAAAACTAAATATCATGGCCTTAGTATTTCTCGAGATAAACTTCATGGGAATAAGTTAGATAGACTTATGAGATTAGTAGAATGGTAGGCATGCACACTAGATGAGAGGTAAGAATTCTCAAGAGAGTGTCGCATACTCACATGGTGGTTATATTAGCCAGTAAGCATTTTAAATACTTGCTAAACTATTTTTAAAATTGTTTTACACTCGACCTCTCACCCGTTTTCTGTCATTTCTTTCTCTCTTATATATATGTTTGTATTACAGGTGTCCAGCCACAAGGGCATCATGCTTAGGTTCTTTCGATTGGATGTTCTGCAGCTTATGTGGAAGTTGCAGGCTCTTGCTTAGATGACCTTTTCATTGATTCAGTTTCTATTTTAGTTTTTCATAGTTAGGGCATATGTCGCTCGATTTCCTATCTCGTTTGGATTTGTTAGAGATTTATGTTTATGTTATTTCTAGTATTTGGTACTCTTTGAGAGTTAACTCTTATCAGAATGATTTCATTTATAGTTCATAACTTGGTTTGGTTTATCTAGATGGTTTAATTCTTGTGTGTTAATTCCATCTTTAGTATGTATGTGATTATTTAATCGTGGAGTATTAAAAAGGTTTTCATGTTGTTATTTAATAAAGGAAAAATGAGACTTTAAATTGTTTTGACACTTAGCTTAATTATTTAGGGTGTTTAAATTGGTAATAATTATTTTACGACAGTGATGCCGAGAATGAACCAACCGTTCACCTTGATTTTAATTTAATAAAAGACTAATCACCCGGTATTTAATTAGGCGAGGTGTTAAACAATATATGCAGTTGACAATAACGACTTAGACTTACTAACATAATCGAATCCTTCAAGACTTGATCCGCTTCCTCATTCCTTCTAACCTTCTTATCATCCATTATTGGACGCCTTTCAATAGCCACACAATGCAAGCACCTTTTCATATCTCGGTATCCCACCGATTTTACTTGTCTCGTGACCAGTCCAACCATCGCACAATAAACACAATGTCCACTGCTAGAAATGCTCTTTAAAGATAGAGCAAACTACTTTGATGAAAAACACAAGAACAAATATACATATAGATGTATGACTCTTGGATTTCAAACTTGGTGTAACAACCCCTGTTTTGGAGAATATGGAAATTATTTAATTCAGTGATTTAGATTTAAATTATTTTAGTTTAAGTTTAACTTTATGCGTGCCGTATTTTGTGGTGAAAATAAGATGATTTTATAAAGTAACTCTAATGGTGATTTTGAGGTCACTGATGGTCCCAAAAGGGTCAAAATAGTCAAAAAATTGTATTCGGGGGACTGGGTGTAAAGTTTGGGTCCTGAGGTGATTTCAGACCAACCTAGCACTATTTAAGGGAATTTTTGTGATTCGGGAGTTTGAGGTATAGAAAAATCCAAAAAATTTAAGTTATATCTTCCATTAGAGAAGGGTTACTAGGGTTAACACAAAACGAAAGGAAGAAAGGCCATATGAGAGGAAGAGGAGGGGAGAACCAATATTCCTGCACCATTTTTCACCCCGAACGCGATGGAATCGGGATCGGAGTGAGGGGAGAACCACCACACCATCATCCCATCAAATTTTAGACCTTCTATTCAGAGGCAAGTAATTAAATGGAAACATTTTTTAAGCATGTTATAATACCCATATAGAATAGGGTTTGATTTCATGTTTTTTTGGAAGGATTGATATGGCTTTGGGTAGGTTTAGTTCATGAATTGAGATAGGAACGCATGTCGAGATATTCCTTTATGTTTGACACGAAATCAGAGGATTTGGGGTGATTAGAAAAAATTAAATATGGGTTCTTGATGAACAAACTTGAAGAACACATAAACTAGGGTTTTTATGCGAGTTTTAAAGATAATATGATCTTGAATTGAATTTGTGATGAATTGATGATAATTTTACGTTGGAAATCATCATAATGCATGTTGAAATGATTAGGAACAATTGGTTTCAAATTTGTTGAATAAATATGGAAGTTATTTGGGTGTTAATGGTGAAAAATGCATCTGCAAAACAAAAAAGACAAAGTGTAGAGGCGAGAACTGGTCCAAATCAGAGGTGAACTGGTTCGGTGTCCAAAAAAATATAAAAATTCCCATTTTAGGCTAGAACTCCTAAATTGTTGTCAGGAAAACTTTTGGGACATTGTTAGAATATAATAAGGTATTATTATATTGCAGTAAGCCTTGGTAGGGTTATAGGATTTAGTCTTATTGAAAGAATTAAGACGATGATTAAACAGGATTAATGATAATGCAATTAATTCAAGAGAATGAGAATGTAATTTTGATAAAGCGTGAGTGAGCTTATTGTATAAACCAGTATAGTAGGGAAGACTTAGCTACTAAAATAAAACAAGGGGTAACTAGGTCCCTTAGAGTATAGAATAATACTCCATTAAATACAATAGTGAGAATAATCATAAATTGAATGTGCGTTGAGTATTCGAGTAATATATATTCCGTACAAATGATGATAATTAGGTTGTGTGAACTTAGGGCGTACCCAAACGACTCGCCAGCTGCACTAATACGCACACAATGTGCCCAGGACATGGAACTTAGGATGTCTCACTATGTGTGCGTATTAGTGTAGCTGGCGAGTCGTTTGGGTACGTTAGGTATGTGCATAGCCCAAAGGTTAAAATTATGTTTGCCTCCATTTTTTATTATTTGATTGATGGTTCGAGGAGACATTCTGAACCGATAGTCCATGATTAGGTACGAGAGTTACTTGGATTGATAGCAGAGTATGTGAGTGCGCATCATTATGACTAGATAGGGAGATGCGGTATTATATATATTCATATAATAAGTTAGCTTGATTTTTGAAAATATGTACATTTTTAACAGTGCGGATGAGTGTCACGTCAAAAGACATTTTTGAAAAATGAAGGGATGAGATCAACTCCCTCTATTTACATTTCAAAATTGTCACTTACTTTTTTTTGCCCCCATACCTTTTCAGCTTTTTATTTCTCCCGTACAATTTTGCTTTTTGTTCCCTCGATTTTTGTTTCTTTCCTCTCTGGAGACACCAACCCACCCTCACAACCCTCTCATCCGCTCAGCTCTCGCCTCTCAGCACCGGCCTCTCACCCACGAATCTTTATCCTCCGCTCAGCTCTCATGCCAAGTTGCTGCCTCCTCTCAGCAGCGCCTCACCCCTCACCCATGATGTTTTCTCTGTCGCTTATCTCTCATCCCACGTTGTTGCCTAAAATGAGGTAATCGCTCGCCCTCTAGCTTTCTCTCATACGCACATTATTTTGTTGTTGCATTTGTACACTTTAGATCAAACTTTGTGCCCCTATTTTTAATGGATTTTTTCTATGTTGGTAGGTTATTCTGTGAGATTTGTGAGGGATTTTGATTGCTGTAGATATACAGAAGTTTCAGACCACCTGATTCGGGTTTGAAGATATCTCAGACCACCTGATTCTCCAACCACCACCAGCTAAATCACACCTCCGACCAGGTATTCATTTATGTATTTTGTTTTTGTTTTGGTTCTGATTTGAGTTCTAACATTCTGATTTGGAAACCTAGGTATTTACATTCATTTTTACATAATGTTTACATTTGGTATTTAAAATTTAACACTTTTGAATCCTAAAGTTTTTTATGAATGTTATTTAAAATAAGGTTGTAAGATCTTTTTCACTATTAATGAAATATAGAGATTTCTTTATTGTTTAAGGCAAGTTGTTTGTCAAAATGCTTAACTGACCATTGTACATCTTTGTTGACTCTACATTTGAAAAGTATACAGCTGGTTATATGTGTTGCAGATTCGGTTAGTTTTTCGGTGGACAAGTTAATATCTTTATAGATTCAGTATAATTTTTTGGTGGACAAATGCCACCAAAAATTAGGGATCCAGATTCGTTCTTTTTTCAGTATAAAAACAACTTCCAGTAAAGTCAATTTACTAAATTTTTGTGTGATTGAAAATTCAGGTCCTTCCATTTCAAGGTAGGTTAAATCAGTCACGTAAGAAAAGTATATAGCTAATGGATTACTTTTTTTTTAAAATAGATGTACTTAATTATCTGTTATTTCAAACAATTATTCCTAATTAGATGGGTTGTATGTCTGTTAAGAGATTTAAAAAAAAAAAGTGTTGCAAAAAATTGGTTAGGAATGTTGCAGACACATAGTTGTTCAAACAATTATTCATAATTAGATGGGTTGCATGTTTTTTTTAATATAGATGTAGTTAATTATCACTTATTTCAAATGCCTAAGAAATCATAGATGTAGTTAATTAGATGTGCAATCGTATAATATTTTTTTGTGTAGCTCCAAATTGATGGGATCAAGTCCAAAATCTGACTCTGAAATCTGACTCCGACAAAATCTGGCGTGGTCTGCGAAACAAGAGGTATGGTTACACTAATTGAGAAGTTAAGTTGACGCAACTGAAATCAGAAATCTGACTTTGAAATCCGACGCACCACATCTTTTTTTAGGGTCGTGTATAACCTTCTTGAACTTGGGTAATACACACCGTCTTCATATTTTTTTCTTTGTTCTTTCGTTAATTAAATGCCTAATTGTGGTTTTCATTTTTTTTATAATTATGGGGTCTCTTGGGATTTTCAACTCAATTATATATATGGATTTTTATGTTTATATTGATTTGTTTATTTTTTTATCCCGTAGGTGCTCAGATTTGAAGACAAAAGTTAATAACCATCCTAAAGACTAGCTATGTCATTCAGCCTATAGAGATTTTCAAGAAGGCGCCTTTCATTATTTTGATATCTTTGGGGTCACTATATTGGTAAGGTACCATACAGGAGTTGGAATGAATCAGGAGCAACCAAGGCCACCAGGATGAAGCTGTGTGGCAGGGCAGTGTCAACTATGATCTTTGTTCCAAATAAGAGTTCAAAACAACAGTGGTTGGGTTATGTATGTCCGAGTTACGTGTGTGGTGTGTTAAGTTTGAAATAACATCAAATAAATATTGAATTCTGATTTGGGTATGTTTCTCTGACAGGCATTTTTTATCACGAGATTTTAGATGTTATCTTTCATTTGTATGTTTGGAGAGATCGATTGCTCATAATTTAGTTTGCTTTGAGAGGTTAGTTCCTAATAGTCATTGGATGGATAATTTTAATTTAGTGCAACTACAATTAAGTTATTGGATGTTTTGATTCTAATTGTACTATAGTTAGAGTCGTACTTGAAGAATGGTCTCAAGCAAGTTTGAATTTTCTGTTACAGTGATCCGATCAAGACATGAATGCCCTCAAACAAAGTGTACTTGCATGTCGTGTTCAAGTTTAAGGATCATGTAAGTAAGGAAAACTTTGCATCACCTTCTTGATCTGATCTAAGGTTAAAGATGTTTACAGTGATGCACTACTTTATGTTGTCGGTGTCGTAGGTACAAGAACATTAATACAAAACGTTATAAATCAGTAATTTTTTGAAATAGTGTACTTATAATGAAACAAACACACAATATGCATTGAGCTTGCGCAATTGTACCGTAAGATACATGCATGCCGGAATGAAATTAATTTGTTGTTATCTATTGAGATGGAAATTGCCTATTTTTTTAAGCTTATATACTTTATTTTCATATTAACGGATTTATGATTTCTTATGATTGATGTGTTGTATATTGAATTATGTTAGTTTGAATCAATTAGTTTGAATTGCATTAGTTTAAATAACGTTCACATTCACATTAGTTTGAATCACTGGGCAAATATCTTATATCCCATTTGTTGATCGGATATTTGTTGCATGGGTTGTTATTACGTTGTGTTTTTTTAGGTACTAATGTGTTCGTTGGTTGTTTGGGGTTGTAAGCTATTTTTTAGGTAGTAATGTGTCATTTATAAGAACTACCTGATTTTTTAGGTACTATAGGGTTGTTAAAACGTGTATCGGAGCAATGTCATTGCATTTGGTAGGTATAAACTCTAAATCATTGGTATATGTTTATCAATGTGAGTTGTTTATCTTTGGTATATGTTTTTGAATTTTTCATGTTTTTCCAAACCATGCAATGTATCATGCATGTTTGATAAAATTTAGACTCTTAAGTGTTTCATAAAGTATACGTATGAAACTTACTCCTTATATGAAACCCCCGCCCCCTCCGCAGCCCCTGGTAAAATCCCTTCCCCCTCCCCCTCCCCCTTCCCCCACCCACACGCGCACACACACACACACAACTCTCCCTCATCTTCTCCCCCTGCCCCGTCCCCTCCCCCCTTCCCCACTCACCCAAACACACACACACACACATCTCTCCCTTATCTTCTCCCCCTCCGCTGCCCCCTGCCCCGCCCCCTCCCCCCTTCCCTACTTACACACGCATATCATATATGCATCTGCATATATGCATATTGCATATATGTAGCCCCCTCCCCCTCCCCGTCCGCACCCCGCTCCCCCCGGTAAAATCCCTCCCCCTTCCCCCTCTCACACACACACACACACACACACATAACTCTCCCTTATCTTCTCCCCCTCCACCGCCCCCTACCCCATCGCCTTCCCCACTCACACATGCACACACACACACATCTCTCCCTCATCTTCTCCCCCTCCTCCGCCCCTTGCCCCGCCCCCTCCCCCTTCCCCACTCACACATGCAGAGCATATATCATATTGCATATATGCATCCCCCGCCCCCAGCACAACCCCCTCCCGCCCCTAGTAAAATCCCTCCCCCTCTCCCTCCTTCCCCCCCCCCCCCCCCACACACAACTCTCCCTCATCTTCTCCCCCTCCACCACCCCTTGACCCGTCTCCTTCCCCCTTCCCCACTCACATACGCACACGTGCGCACATAAACACACACACACAACTCTCCCTCACCTTCCCCCCCTCCCCCTCCCCCTCCGCCGCCACCTGCCCCTCCCCCTCCCCCTTCCCCACTCACACACGCATAGCATATATGCGATGCATATATACAATCTGCATATATGCATATTGCATATATGCAGCCCTCGCTCCCTCTCCAGCCCCCTCCCGCCCCTGGTAAAATCCCTCCCCCACTCACACACGCACATACAAACACACACACACACACGCACAACTCTCCCTCATCTTCTCCCCCTCCACCGCCCCCTGTCTCGTCCCCTCCCCCCTTCCCCACTCACACACGCACACACACACACACACACACACACACATACACACACAACTCTCCCTCATCTTCTCCCCCTCCGCCACCCCCACCCCTCCCCTCCCCCTTCCCCACTCACACACGCAGAGCATATATGCAATCTGCATATATGCAGCCCCCTACGTAGCCCCCTCCCGCCCCTGGTAAAATCCCTCCCCCCTTCCCCACTCACACACACACACAACTCTCCCTCATCTTCTCCCCATCCACCGCCCCTGCCCCATCTCCTCCCCCTTTCCCACTCACACACAAACACACACACACACACAGCTCTCCCTCATCTTCCCCCTCCCCCTCCGTCGCCCCCTGCCCCGCCCCTTCCCCCCCTTCCCCCACTCACACACGCATAGCATATATGCGATGCATATATGAAATCTGCATATATGCAATTTGCATATATTCATATTGCATATTGCATATATGCAGCCCCCTCCCCCGCCTGGTAAAATACCTCCCCCTTCCCCACTCACACATGCGCGCACGCGTGCACACACACACAACTCTCCCTCATCTTCTCTCCTTCCACCGCCCCTGCCCCCTCCCCTACCCCCTGCCCCCTTCCCCACTCACACACGCACATAAACATACACACAAACACAGCTCTCCCTCATTTTCTCCCCCTCCGTCGCCCCTTGCCTCGCCCCCTCCCCCTTCCCCACTCACACGCTCATAGCATATATGTGAATGTGTAGTGTTTTCGTGAGTTTTCAATAAAGGACCATGTTGTGCTTTATGTATATTTTGTTGATATTATTGACTCGATTGATTTTAGAAAGCTTAATCTCAAATCAAAAACCAATTCTGGATTTTATTAATTTTAAAGTTCTTTGATGTAATGGTTTAGTCCATTACTTTGTTATGTCACTATATATCCCACGCCACGCCACGCTTAATCTCAAATCAAAAACCAATTCTGGTTTTGATGGACACTTGCCAAATTTATGAATGCTAATTTTTTGGGTTCTATATATTGTATATCATTATATGCCACTCTCCAGAATTGGTTTAAGCTTTCTAAAATCAAACCTTAAAAAAGAACACATGTTTCTTAACCTGTTTCTCCATAATTTTATATCATTATATGCCACTCTCCAGTTTAATGACAATTGGAGAGTGACCATGAACTCATTATGTTGTCATACCTGCTCAACTATTATACTTGCTTAGATATTGAGTTATCTGTTATACCTGCTTAGTGTATATAGTGTTCTTTTTTCCTAAGTATATAATAATGCTCTCTACTTGAGAGCTTTGGACGTTATTAGGATGTTACTTGTATTTTTTATCGAAGCAGATACAATAGTTTGCTCTCCATTTCTGTTCCATATTGCCACAGTTTGGACTTTTTAGGGAATAACATGGCTAGGAAATTACCATTAATTTTTATTGTTACCCACTTTTCAGCTTCACTACAATAATCGAATACCATGGCTAGGAAATTACTATCAATCTTCTTTTCCTTGGATGCAAATAAGATTAGGATGAAAAAAAGCAAACCAAAGTTATTGATTGTATATTTACTTATGTGATTGTATCTTTGTTCGAGAAACTGATTAATCATGTTTATTGTTTGTCAAATCGTACAGAAAACCGAGAGGGAGAGAGTGATAATGGCAAGAGGTGGGAAAAAGGATGGGAAGACACCAGTAGTACCACCTAATCCAGAAGCAGATGAGTGCAAAAGACTTAAAAGAATTGTAATTTCCAAAAACATGCTCTTCGATGCTCCCGTAAAGGCCTGCTCAGTTTCTCTCACCCCATCCAAGATGGTGGTCAAACACCATGGCACATTTTGAGAAAGTCCCAGAGAAAGAATAAATTCATATTCTCCTTTCCCGGCCTTCTAACTCCTATCTCCGAATTTGTGATTTTTTTTTATTGTTGGATTTGTTGTTACCCCTTAAATAGGGTGGATAGTCCAATAAACAAAGGAGATTATGCCCAATTTTTTTAAAAAATTGACACTTAGTTTTTTTTTAGACATTGAATTTGATTGATGAATATTGTATATTTCATTTTATATGTGAATTTGTTTGATGAATTTAGACAATTTGGATGTTGGATTATTTTTTATTTGTTAAGCAGGGTGAATAGTTCCATAAACAAAGGAGATTATGCCCAATTTTTTTAAAATTTTTACACTTTGTTTTTTTGAGACACAATGTGAATTCGATGGATGAATATTGTATATTTCGTATTATATGTGAATTTATTTGATGAATTTAGACTATTTAAATGTTATTGGATTATTTGTTGTTTGTTAAGCATGGTGAATAGTCCTATACATAAAGGATATTATGGCCAATTGTTTTAAAATTACATTTCGAAATTTTTGCTTTTCGCTATTACGTACGTTAAAAAATTGTCACTGTTTCGCGATTACGTACTTTGAAAAATTTCGTCGTGCCTTCAGGCACGGGCATACGCTAGTGTATATATATATATACTCATGGATGTGAAATCTTACTTATGTGCGATAGTAAAGAGACTAGATAGTAGGTGTCCATCCACAAGGATGCCAAGCGATATAATCTGTTCCAGGGATGCGAAGCTACAGCACTTGTCGATGCTTGCAGGATTTGGATTAAACGCCACGACCACTTCATTCCTAGAGTGGGAGGAAGTTCAGTTATTCCATTTGGGCATATTGGACCTTCAGTTATTTACTTTATTTCAGTAGACTTTGTACTCAGGTTTACACACTTCTTATGGACTTTATGTTAGACTTTGGAACTGATGCTTTATTCGGTATGGTGTTATTCATTATCTATCTGTTATTCAAGGGAGTCTTGCACCACAAAATCTTGGGAACGAAGTTTGGACGAGAAAAACAATCCACTTAACTTCTAATACACAAAATTAGACTCTATAGTACTAAGTCAAGTGTATACTTCAATCAATATGAAGTTATAATACCCATGTGATTAGGGTTTAAATTATATTGATTATTTTAATGATTCTTGGAAGAAAAGATTGATTTAAATGCATGTTTGGGTAGGAACTACATGTAAAAA
Organism: Sambucus nigra; assembly: GCA_949130495.1. NCBI lineage: Eukaryota > Viridiplantae > Streptophyta > Magnoliopsida > Dipsacales > Adoxaceae > Sambucus > Sambucus nigra. The sequence continues at coordinate 498,462,435 of OX422211.1, read as the reverse complement.
GATTTGATTTCTATAGAGGATAATAAATTAGAGATTTTATATTGATGATGCTAAGAATTAGCACCACTTTCCAAGCTCAATATATGAATAACAATGGCAGCACAGCTATATAAAGAGATAAGAGAAGGAGGAGAGGATATGAGGAATCAACACCGGAATTTAAGTGGTTCAGCCAATCTGGCCTACGTCCACTGTGAGTGTGTGAGTAATATCAATGAATGAAGGCACTAATGGCCATGGATACAATTCTCTCAAGCTTTCTCTCTCTACTGTATATTTAGACAGAGTTTCAGCTAGGGTTTAATAAATGGGATCCTTTTGCAAGGTAGGGGATGACCCCTATATATAGTACCAAGGGGGTGTAGTGTACCCCCCATGCATACAATGAGCATGAGTGTGATATCCTCACCAATGTGGGAGTGCCATCTGTCACTGTCACATGTAAGGAATGATGATGAAATATTCTCCTCATGTGTGGAGAATAATCTTGTTACAACTGATTTGTGCCCAGGTGTCCTTATCCAAATGTCAACAGATGCTCGGCAGTCATATTGGTGAATGACCTCGGCCTGGGAGAGGCGGAGCTGTAAAGGCTTGATGTCCGTTCAATCCAAGATGTGTCATAAGGAGTCTCGGCCTGATCTCAGCCGAGACATATGATGGGGTCGGCCCGAGCCGAGGTTGGACATATAGCATGCTGATGATTACTAATGCTTCTTGTCACCTCGGCCCAAGCCGAGGTAGGACTGGTTCCATATTGAAGGTGATTAGGGCTCCTTGTCACCTCGGCCTACTATTGGCCGAGGTTGCTATACCCAGGTACATGAGGATGCTGTTGATGCCTACGATGCGCGTAGTGTCCATTAAAGTGTATATGGTAGTGTCGGCCTGGGCCGAGGTTGGTCTGGCCGAGGGATGATATCGTGGGCCCCTGGCCTACATAGGGTCGATCAATGTCTCGGCCATCATCTCGGCCGAGGTAGGTGTCTCTGGGCCGAGGTTACACTTGGGCATATCAATCACCCCCCAGCCCTTAGTCATATGCGAGAGCGGGTGGCTAGGGGATTACTTTCCCTCCGAGGCATGTCCGTCCCAAGTTAACACCTGTATGACATCGGTCCCAAGCTAGAGCGTGCAAATTTGGCTGGCGTGTGCTGTCAGTTGTCCCTTGGGTTTCCCAAGGCAATGATGGGCCTTGGGAAGTGTGCCCAAGTATTTAAGTGTTTAAACCCTTCCTTTCTCTTTCTTCTTCCTCATTTCTTTCCCGCGCACGCTGTTCTTGCAAATTCTCTCTCTAAGCTCCTCCACTCAACACCCTTCTGCAGAGGATTTCTTGCGAGTTTTCCTCACTTTTCCTCATTGTTCCACTTCCAGGTATCTTCTCCCTTTCATTTCCTCTGTTTCTCATATTTGGTTTGCATTTTCTGGCATGTGTTTGAGTTTTCCGGTGAGCTTTTGAGTTTCCCGGTGAGCTCCATTAACTTCCGATGAACTTTGTTTTCTTGAAACTTCTAAGTTTGATCTTTAGGCTTCTTTATTTTATAAGCCAAACGTGTTTGTAGCTGTAGGATTTTTTCCCAAGTTTAGGGTCGTCCCAAGTTTTGGGTTGTCCCAAGTTTTGGGTCGTCCTCTGATGCTCAGACCCCTATACCAACTTCTTGAGGACTTCCCTTCTCTTAGAGAGAAGGCCTTAGAAAAGATTAGGCAAATAGAGAGAGATCAGGAAGAAGCTCGTAGGTCCCAGGAGTTCCCTATTAGACCTATCTTTCCCCCACCTCTCAAGGTGGTATATCCTGATCCTCCTGAGAACTTTTATCAGACATACGTCTCTGCCAACCCATTGTCGATGTCTGAGTCTGAGTCTTCCACCTCAGACCCCATATCTGTGGACTCTTTCTAAGAAGCCATGGATTTTACACCTCGGACTGGTCAGTACCCTGACCAGGCCGAGGTCTCCAGCCGAGCTTCGTCCCAGAATGGCTCAAGCACCTCAAATTCTTCTTCAGAGGTCGAACTTGTTGAGCCGAATGTGGCTGTGCCACCCATTCTTGATGCCATCCCTCTATCGGCCGTTACAGGGGCTGAGTTCGCTCAGAGATTCCCTGGTCACCCATCTACATTTGCTCCAGTCGACGTTGAGCTTGATGATGATGATGAAGATGCTGAAAGTGATGTTGACATCTCTGAAGCAGCCGAGTTTGAGAGCACAGTCACTGAAGTGGATCTTTTGCACTTCAGATATTTATACTCCATCAGTACCTCAATCATATTAAGGAGACCTCTGAGGGAAGAGATGGCCTATCATGGCCGAGATGGATAAATCTGCTTGTACGAGCAGATGTTTAAGTTAGGGTTTTGCCTACCCATTCATCCTATCATCATATCCATTCTTTCCTTCATCAACTTGGCCCCCTCGCATCTCTCTCCCAATGCTTGGAGAGTCATTATTGTGGACATCATCTTGTGGAGGGAAGTCCACCACTCTGACCTCCCAGTTCAGGTCTTTGCTGGTTGCTATGTCCCTACCTCGGCCAAAAATCATCCGAGCTACTATGACTTCGTGGCTCAGAGGCCTGAGAAGAAGATGATCGAGGTGACTCAGACCTCTAATCATAATTGGAAGCCCCGATATTTTTTCGCCTCAGGGCCATGGGAGTTCGGCTCATTTGTTCCTTCTTCCACTCTTGGGCCGAGGATACCCCTCAGATGGGGTAAGTTCACCATGTTTGTAAGGGCCGATCCTGGTCTAAGCCTTCAAAATATCCAAAAGGTGAAGGCCCTGCAAGATCAAGGGGCACACGGCTTGTTTGTTAAGTTCGAGCATTTGCTGACCCCTCAGTTTCTCTCAGGGACGAGCCTGGGTGGGAGCCCCCTTGTTGACTTTGGTAAGGATTTTTTCTTTTTATTTCAAGTCTAACCCCTGATCATTCATGTTTGATTTCTGACTCTTGTCTTTTCACTTTTGCAGAGAGACCACCAGGTATCCCAGACGAGCTGTGGGAGATGGAAGCTCCAAGTTTGGCAAGGCTTGGGAAGAAGGTTGGTCTGAACGCACCTCCTCCAGCTCCCACTACATCCAAATCCCAAGCTTCAAAGAAAAGGGCCCCTGAGGTCCCGGCCTCTGAGGATCAGAGGCCGACCTCAAGACAAAAAAAGACCTCAGACGCTGCGATCCCAATTTCTTCGGCTGACATTCTGACGGCTCGTCTGGAGCAGTTGAAGCTAACTGACAGCGCGGTCGACAATAGCAGACAGGCCATGGACGCACTATCCTCTGTGATGACCGAGGCAGACAAGCGTTTTTACAGAGCCATGGACACCTCCGTGCTGGTTGAGTTCGGCCTTCACAGAGTCGTCCAGGTATGAATTGTTCCTTTGTCAGAATTTTATAAGTGCAACGTCTGATTTTACTCCCACCTAACCTCTTCATTAACTGTGCAGGGTGTGACTGCCATGTACCAACTTTCTAACTGGGCTATAAGGAAATTGTCTCTCATTCAGAAGGGCGGGAGGCTGAGAAGGTCGAGAGTGCCTTGAATGCCGAGGTTGACCGTCTGAAGTCGGAGTTGCAGAATTCTGAGAATAAGGCCAAGAACTCTGAAAATAAAGCCCAGGGTTTGGAAAAAGATATCTCTGCTCTCGTCAAAAACCATGCTAAGGCTCTGAAGGACAAAGATGATGCTCTGCAGCAGAAGGTCAACACGGCTGTGAGGGTTGCCCTTGCAGATGCCTCAGAGAAAATAATTTCTGACTACAAAGTCTCTGAGGAGTTCGTGGGTTTTGGTTTTGAATACCTCGAAAGAGGTATCAAAGCCACTACCAAATGGGACGAGGTCAGAGAGAAGGAGGTCGGCACTATAAAGGCCTCCGACTTTGTGGGCCTCGGCTTCACCGACCCTCAATTTGCCCAGGCACTACAAGAGGTAGAAGACGAGGCCGTTGCCCCAGCCGATACTGCAACTCTGGGAGGGACCGATCTCGGAGGGACAGATCCTATTGATGAGGTGGCTGAGGTTACTAATGCTGAGCAGACCAATCCGGCCGAGACTGTCAATGTCCCCCCCCCCCCAACCAAGAGTGATTTGTAACAACAAACATTTTGTAATTTGTAATTTGTAATTATGAACATCAAATGTAATCTCTTCTTTTTACTGAATGCCAATCCTCTTATTTTGATCTCTAAATGCCTCTGAATGCTATTAGTCTTCTGAAGTCATTACTTAATATGATGTGCTCAACCAACTTCACCAAATTAATGATGTTAAGGGTCTGAGGTCCTCTGCTAAGGTGTCTGAGCTCAGACCTCGTCACCACCGAGTGATGTTATGAGGGTCTGAGGTCATCACCTAAGAGGTTAGACCCACAATAATATCACCAAATTAATGATGTTGAGTCTGAGGTCCTCTGCTAAGGTGTCTGAGCTCAGACCTCGTCACCACCGAGTGATGTTATGAGGGTCTGAGGTCATCACCTAAAAGGTTATCCCCATAATAATGTCACCAAATTAATGATGTTAAGAGTCTGAGGTCCTCTGCTAATGTGTCTGAGCTCAGACCTCGTCACCACCGAGTGATGTTATGAGGGTCTGAGGTCATCACCTAAGAGGTTATCCCCATAATAATGTCACCAAATTAATGATGTTAAGAGACTGAGGTCCTCTACTAAGGTGTCTGAGCTCAGACCTCGTCACCACCGAGTGATGTTATGTGGGTCTGAGGTCATCACCTAAGAGGTTATCCCCATAATAATGTCACCAAATTAATGATGTTAAGAGTCTGAGGTCCTCTGCTAAGGTGTCTGAGCTCAGACCTCATCACCACCGAGTGATGTTATGAGGGTCTGAGGTCATCACCAAAGAGGTTAGCCCCATAATAAACTTCTGGTCTAAAGAACGAAGCAAGAACTTGATATGGAAACTGATCTTTATTAATAACTTCTTCTCAGTAAGATAGTACATTTTCATAAAATTCTATACAACATCATATGTAATATCTCTTGAGATGGTCAGCATTCCATGGGTTAGTGAAGGGTTCTCCTTCTAGGTTTTCTAGCCTGTAAGTGCCAGGCACAACCTCTTCCGTTACTTTCTAGGGGCCATGCCAGTTTGGGTGTAGCTTGTTTACCTTCTGTAGAGTCTTCTTTAACACTAGGTCTCCCACTGCAATGGGTCTTGACTTCACCTTCTGGTTGTAGAATTTCGCTGCCCTCTGCTAGTAGGCTGCCTTTCTGACCTCTGCATCTTCCCTTCTTTCTTCGATGAGATCTAGGTCTAGCCTTCTCTTTTCCCCGTTACTGTCAGGGTCATAGGTCTGAATTCGATGAGTCTCCAGTCCTACCTCCGTTGGTATGACGGCCTCTGATCCATGTGCCAGCATGAATGGGGTTTCTCCCGTTGGTGTCCTTGCCGTAGTTCTGTAGGCCCATAACACTGCGCAGACCTCTTATGTCCATCTACCCTTCGCATCTTCTAACCTCTTCTTGATTCCGTCCAAGATGGTTCTGTTTGTGACCTCGGTCTGGCCATTAGCCTGAGGACGACTAGGAGATGAGAAGAACTGTTTAATCCCCACCCTTAGGCAATATTTTTCTAAGGAGGAGTTCTTGAACTGGGTCCCACTGTCTAAGATGAGAGTGTTCGGGAGGCCATATCTGCATATGATGTTCTTCCAAATGAACTGGAAGGTCTTCTGCTCTGTAATTGTTATCATCGGTTCTGCCTCCACCCACTTTAAAAAGTAGTCAATGGCAACTATCAAGAATCTATAGTTGTTGGCAGCTCTTGGCAAAGGTCCTACTAAGTCAATTCCCCATACCGCAAATGGCCATGGAGAAGGGATTGATGTCATAGGCTGATGAGGTTGATGAGGGATGGTGGCGAACCTTTGACATTTGTCGCACCTCTTCACATAGTCTGCAGCGTCCTTAGACAAGGTAGGCCACCAGTATCCTTGAGTGATGATCCTCTTGGCTAAGGGCCTTCCCCCTATGTGGCTAGAGCAGGAACCCTCATGAACCTCCTGTAAGACCTGGGGTACCTCCATGGGATGCACACATCTGAGGAGAGGCAATAGAAACCCCTTTTTATACAGGACGTCTCCTACTATTGAGAACTTGGCAGCCCTGTATCTCAACTTTCTCCTTTCCATCTTGGACTCAAGTAGTTCTCCGTCTCTTAGGTATCTGACGAGCGGGTCAATCCATGAGTCTCCCAGGTTCACATTGTGACAAGGGCTACATACCTCGTCCTCCTCGATGATTGCTTTTCCTAAGACCTCGATTGGAATGGTCCTTCCCAAATCTGTCTTCATTGCCGAGGCCAGCCTTGCCAATGCATCAGCGTGGTTGTTGCTCAGCCGAGGCACTCTCTTCAGCTTTGCTTCTTCAAAATACGCTAGCAACCCTCTTACCTTCTTTAGGTATTTGGCCATCCTTTCGTCTTTGGCCTCGTATGCCCCCAACACTTGATTGACAACCAACCTCGAGTCGCTATGGAGTAGGAGTCGCTTTACTCGAAGAGTTGTTGCCAATAAGAGACCTGCTATCATGGCCTCATACTCAGACTCGTTGTTGGAGGCCTGGAAGTTGAATCTCAAGGCGTACTCAATGTTGGCGCCATCTGGAGCCGAGAGTATTAGCCCCGCGCTGCTTCCACTGTCACAGGAAGAGCCATCAACGAAGAGGCTCCATACGTCTGCATCTGATGAGAAGACCCCTTCTCTCATAACCCCCTTCTTGAAGAGGTATCGATCCTCTTCGTTCTCTTCCACTCTGCTCCTGGTTTTGCCTTGGATAACCTCTTCTTGGCCTCAAAAGACGTTTGGTGCAGTCTCTTTCGAATCTCAGAAGACACTACGGTTCATCTCTTCGCCGTCATCTGAACCTTTCTCTGTCTCAGCCTCTTCCAAACCTCTATCGGCCTCTTCCCAAGTGAACTCTGTGACGAAGTCTGCGAGGGCCTGCCCCTTGATGGCTGTCCTAGGCTGGTAGGTAAGATCATATTCTCCTAGCTCGATGGCCCAGGTCATCAATCTTCTGGACTTCTCAGGCTTGTGCAGAACCTGCCTTAGTGGGGAGTCAGTGAGGACTACCATGGAATGATCTTGGAAGTAAGGCTTCATCTTCCTTGAGGCATGTATCAGGGCATAAGCCAACTTCTCCATCCGGGGATAATTTTGTTCAGACCCTTGAAGGGCCTTACTGTTGAAGTACACAGGCCTCTGGATTCCATCCTCTTCCCGTACGATGGCTGCGCTGATGGCTGACTCAGAGACTGCCAGATACATGAACAACTTCTCCCCCGTGATGGGCCGAGACAGCAACAAGGGAGACCCCAGGTAGGACTTGAGTTGGTCAAAGGCTTTTTCACACTCTTCGTCCCACTGGAAGGCCTTTCTCAGAACTTTAAATAACGGAAGACACTTGTCCGTTGCCCTGGAAACAAACCTGTTAAGGGCAGTCACTCTTCCGGTGAGTCTCTGGACATCCTTGATACTCCTAGGAGTCTTCATGTCGAGCAAGGCCTTGATCTTCTCTGGGTTTACTTCAATCCCCCTCTGATTAACGATGAACCCCAGGAACTTCCCGGCTCCTACCCCGAAGACACACTTCGCTGGGTTGAGCTTCATTCTGTACGAGTCCATGACATCAAAGGCCTTCTCAAGGTCTGCTATGTGAGTACACGCTTTCAGGCTCTTCGTTAGCATATCATCCACATACACCTCCATGGTCTTACCTATCTGCTCCTCGAACATCTTATTGACAAGACGTTAATACGTTGCCCTCGTATTTTTCAGACCAGAGGGCATCACCTTGTAACAGTACGTCCCCTTGTCAGTAATGAAGGTTGTCTTCTGAGAGTATTCGGCATCCATGAAGATTTGGTTATAACCTGAATAAGCATCCATGAAACTCATGAGCTCGTGCCCTGCCGTTGCATCCACCATCTGGACTATACTAGGTAAGGGATAGCTGTCTTTTGGGCAAGACCTGTTCAGGTCAGTGAAATCTACACACATTTGCCACTTACCATTGGCCTTAGGCACGATGACTGCATTGGAGAGCCACTCCGGATAGGTAACCTCTCGTATGAACTCGACCTCTTCCAACTTTTTCACCTCTTCCCAGATGACCTCATACTTCTCCCTGGAGTAGACTCTTCGCCTCTGCTTGATAGGCCTGGCATCTCTGTCCACGTTGAGCTTGTGGGTCATGATCTCAGGGTCGATACCAGGCATGTCTGCGTGACTCCATGCGAAGACACTTTGCCTCCTCCTGAGGAAGTTTATCAGCTCTTCCTTGATCCTTGGATCTAGGGCTTTGCCGACCTGGACGGTTTTTTCCGGTTCCTCCTTATTGAGGACGATGGATTCTACCTCTTCCGCGACCTCGCCCTTCTTCAATTTTGTTTCATCTCTCTGGTCAAGAGTGTCAATGCTGTAAGTGGTGGTTGCTCTCTCATGGGCCTCTCTCTCTTAGGCCGAGTTGAAGTAACACTCCCGCGCCGTGGTCTGGTCCCCTTGCACTTCCCCTACTCCATAAGGAGTCGGGAATTTTAGCATCAGATGGACCGTCGACGGCACGGCCTCAAACTCTTTGACGGCCACTCTTCCGATGATGAGGTTGTAAGCCAAGAAGACATTTTCATCCATAACAAAAAAGTTGATCTTCTTGGTCAACCTCTTAGGCCACTCATCCCCCATCCGTACATCCATTTAATACATGCCTAAGGGGTGCACCTTTTCACCACTGAAGCCTATCAATAGGTGATGGTAGGGCACCAGCCTCGCCCTGCTAAGACCCAGGCTCTTGAAACAAGGCCAGAACATCACATCTGCTGAGCTTCCCCCATCTATGAGGATTCTCCCTACCTCGCACCCATGCACCCTTGTTGTTATGACCAAAGGGTCATCATGGGGGCCTAAGATGCCCTTGAAGTCGAGTCTGGAGAATCCCACTATGAGGGTGTCCATGTCTACCTTCTTCCTCTTCTGCACTGCATCAGAAGACGTTAGATTCACAACCTCGGTTTTGGCCACTGACCTGGCCTTTGCTACATGGGCCTTCCTATCGGCTACCTCAGAGACACCTCCTGCAAATCCCCCACATATGGTGCTAACACCAAAGGAGATCATGCCGACCCTCTTCACCGGGGTGTTGTCATCCTTTGGCGGAAGATCTGGGTCTTCTTCATCATCACCCTCTGAGTCATTGTCCCTTCTAGCCTGGACATCGCCACGGCATCTGTCATTCCTTCTCTTCTTAGGGTCCTCTCTTCCACCCTTTGGGGCCTTGCCATCCACATACTTCCTCAGCTTTCCAGACTTCAGCATCTTCTCAATCTCATCCTTTAGAGCGAAGCATCTATCTGTGACATGGTCGTGATCCTGATGGAACTCACACCATAGGTTTTTGTTCCTCATATGTGGCGGGGCCTTCAGTTTCTCTGGCCACCTCAGATAACGGTCAGTCTTAATCTCGTTGAGTATGTGCTCACAGCTCACAGTCAGAGGAGTGTAATGAGCGAACTTGTCATTGATCGGGCGGAAAAAGTGTGTTCGTGTGAGGACACAATCGTTGTGTGTTTCGCCGCCGCGATACAAAAAAACCTAAGCTACTACTACACTTGACAAGCAAGCACAGCGGTAAGTCAGGTATCGTAAGAAATCCACAGGGAGTGATTAAATTTTAGACTTTAATTGTTTTAAAACTTCTGAAAATAAAAGGGTGTAAAAGAAATAAGAAAAGGTGATGGGTGGTTATGGTGAAAAAAGAAAAGAATAAATTACGCTACACAAAAGTAAAGCGAGGATCGGGATCGCATCCTACCACACGGATCGAAACAACTACTAACTATAGTTAAGGCTCGAAAGCAATTTAATCGAGCATTTTCAATTAAGCATAAACATCACACAATAAGGAATTTAACCCAAAGTTGCGAGATTAAACATTTAATCAAAAATGGTCACACGCGGATTAAATTCGGATTATCGCTATAAACACTAAAGTTGCGTGACAAATAAAGTTAAACGCATAACAATCCAACTTTAATACACGCGGTTTCAATTAAATGCAATTTTACACGAAACCTTAACTTTCGAGGTCCAAACCCGTAAATGGCGGAACGAAATCCCGACCCTATTCATCTACGGACAAATCATGGAAATAAACTAATTTACACTAATATTACACTATAAAAGCAATAAATAACAATAAATAAACTTATCTAGGCATGGAAAATGGAAAGAAAGCAAGGAAAACAACTAAAATAACTATATTAAGGAAGAAAAGGTTAAGGTACAACTTACCAAACAAAGAGAACAAACATCCAAAGCAAGAGGGATAGGGTTTAGCTCCCAATTATAAAAGCCCTAAATCTATCAAAAATGAAAGTATCTAGTCTAAAAAGATATATCCCCCTTTATACAATTCTTTTACCCAAAAATACCCCACCAAAATCCACTTAAAAATAGCAATTTGCGGACTTTCTGTAGGGCCGAATCGATTTGGCTTTGGGCCGAATCGATTCGCCCCTACAGGTCTGCAATTCTGCAGCTTTGCCCTATTTTACGGAAAATGCCGCCATTTCTTCGTTATAGCTCGGAATGAGGCACGGTCGGAGGCTACGCGAAGATAACTCAGAGGAATACAACATCCAAGAAGACATCAGGCTAAAAAACCAAAATATGAAATGACTAAAATGCCCTTGAATGTGACCTTGAGTGTACTTTTATAGTAAAAACCATCCTAAAAATGCCATAACTCCATCGATACAACTCGGAATCATGCACCGTCGGCGGCCATGCGAAGAGAAATCAAAGGGCTTAAACTTCCCTGAAGAGATCGGGATTCACACCCGAATGCTGGAATTACAAAAATGCCCTCGAAGCTGCAAAAGTCGACGAAACATTTCCGGAAAGCGTCTGAACTTCATACTAAGCATCCAAATACCTACAAAAGCTCAATTAACCCCTGCAAAATATGTTAACATAGAAATCCGAGGTCGTCTGGTTAACGAGCATAAATATAGGGATTAAGATACCCGAGGGGGCTAATAACGCGTAGGTTAACGGGTGAAATACGCAATATTTGCGTCGTATCACACCCCCTAACTTACACATTGCTAGTCCCTAGCAATGAAATAGGAAACTACAAGAACTACAAGCAGACCAAAAGTAGGATACAAGTACAAAATGGGATGAAAAAGAAATAAAAAGATAAGGCCACTTTCGCGGGCGAACGATTGCATTTAGCATATGCAATAAGCCGTTAAACCCCTAGGTTACCCTAGTGGACGAGTGTCGTCTCGTGAGGGTTTTCAGGGATGAAACCCACAAACATCATATGGTTTCCTCAAAATATGCCCAACCCAACATGCGACAAACTCAACAACAATGAAAAAGATTTCAAACATGTTATTAGCATATTGAACGAATTCAAACAAAAGTCCGTTGTTATTAACATGTTGAATGAACCTCGTAGAATTGAAACTTTAAAAGTGGGAGGGGGAGAGCACATGCATAGTGTGATTTGGTGAAAAACTTATATAAACCGGATACTAATCAAATCAAGCATACATTCAATCCTCACGGGCATTACGCTCAACAAATGAATTCACTATGAAAAGGGAGGTAATACACGGGACATGCGGGCATAAAGAGTAAATGGAAATGGAAACTAGGTCGCGCACATGTCACAAATGAGGAACGCTATATAGGAAATGAAAAATTTGCAATCTCAATGAAAGATACCACTCACTAAAAGAGGCGAAATGCATTTTCACAGATTATTAAAACTATTTAAACTTTTGAATTACATCAACCTAAGATCACATAGGACTTGTAATAGGGTTGTAATGTAGGTTAGGCTAGGGTGCGAAATGAAGGATATATGTACGGATTCAAAGTGTTCGGAGATGAAAACTCGGGATAATGGAAAAATGCGGGCAACATCAAAAATTGGAAAACAAGTTCCAAAACAAGCATTAAATGTATCATTTGGAGAGCAATCAAAGCTTATTGAACTATATACACAACATATACGACTTTCTCTTTTCTTTTCTTTTCTTCTTTTTCTCACTTTTCTCTTTTGTTTCTTTTGCTTTTTGCTTTCTCTTTTTCTTCACTTTTTTCACATCACTTTCTTTTCTTTGCTTATCAAACTCTCATATGCCTAAAATCGCAACCGCAATACAACAACAACATTCAATCCCAAGTAACATTCCAAACAAAGGTATGTAAGGTGTATGTATGGCTTAAAACTCCAATTTGGAGTTGGTTATGGGATTTTGGGTAATGAAACGAAAGGCTATATTTAGGCTCAAGCGGTTAACGAGGGTAAACATATAAGGGTGATGTCAAGGCTAATATGGGTGATATAACACAGATGGCCTATGATCATTTCACAAAGTTTACGCAATTCTCGAGTCAAAACAATATATGAAAATCATGCTCAAGTAACACATTTCAAGTATGGACTCAATTAATGAACGATCAATGAAAGAATAGTGAGATTACCAACGAATTCAACATTTTCAATGAGAAAAGAATAGTGTATAACACTCACAAACGACGAAAGGTACAAAGCTTACTCGGTGTAAGTATATACAATGCAACAAAAGATTACCGAGTTATAAAAATCTTAAACCAAATCAATAGAACCAGGAAAGTGCATATGCTCATGGGATAAAGTTTAATTCATGAAATTATTCACAATATCAATGATTTGAGGACTAAAGTCTAATAACTTCTAAAATCGAGAACATGCATCATTGAGTTGTCTATTGGATCGGGCAATTATTAAAATTTGTCATCGAAAACAAGGCAAAATGCCAAACAAAGGAGAAAAAAGAAAGAAAATATTTTTGAAAATTTTTAAATTTTTCACAAAAAAGCATACTTAGTAACTAACAAGTAAGCAAATCCATGGACAAAACAAATAAATGGATAGAATATCCTACACCCCCTAACTTAAATGTTGCATTGTCCTCAATGCGCATTAAGAACACAACACAAAGAGAGGAAAAGAACGATATTACCCAAAATTGGAGAGATCTCCATAAGCATGAGTCCAATGAAATCTACAAAACAAGTTAGTACCGAGCATAGCAAAAACAAATAACAAAAAGTTTACTAATTACACTAGACTAAATTAAAAGGAAAGAAAAATAGGAAATAAAGAAAATTAAAAAGCTAACTATTTACAACCTACTATTTAGGCTTCACACTAACTATACACTAGAAATCTAAATAGTTTAGGGTCCACCCAAAAAGGGATTTGACTTTGAAAGATCAATGGTGGACCCTCTAAAGCGAACATGCCTCCCGAAAAATAAGAATTCCGTTTGAACAACGGAAGACATGTGGGTGGTGAAAAAAGTGAACCATCGCCAATTTGAAATTTTGGGCGGACGATGGGGGATTTGGATAATAAGGGGGAAAGGTACACTTGAGGTCCAAGAAAAATTGACTCATCTCCCAAAGATTTTTCAAATGGAATGGGAGATGGTGCACGCGTGGGGATAACATCCATCGAAAACAAGTCCAGTAAAGAGTCCTCATCGGCAAAAAGTGTAGAAGTTTTAATTTCTACCGACTCATAGGAATCAACCGGTAATTCTAATGGTTCGATCACGAAAAACGAATATGGTGATGAAACAAATTCAATCTCAATCGACTCATCGTCGGAAGGAGATTGAATTTCGGGGGAGAAAGATGCACACTCGATGAGAAATTCTTCGAAAAATTTAGGTGAAACACAAGTTTCCACCTCCTTGTTGTTTTGTGCATAAGAATTCATCTCATCGCAAAGTGCCCCAAGTCTCATTCCAGCATCATTTAAACTTTCCAAACCTTGGGAGTAAAGAAGCAAAGTCTCTTCCAAAGTAGGTTTCCTCGGCTCAAGAGCCTCGGACTCCTCATTTGGTTGAAACTCGTCCTCGAAAGTAATGAAATGAAAATCGTCATTGGATTCGAATAATGAATTCAACTCAAGCTCCCAATAACGATTTTCATTGCGATAAATGTATTCAAGTCTTTCATTTTCAAGAAAATCTTGAAAATGGAAAACTTGAAAACTATCCCCAAAGTATGAATCATTAGAATAACCATAATAACTATAATAGTAGGACATGATTACCTCGTTGTTTGTAGATGGAGAATCCGAGCAAGAAAGTGAGCAACCGTGAATCAAAGTTTCTTAGCGCTCAAATATGTTATCCTGCAAAAAAGGTTAAAACAAAGAATACAAATACAAAAGGAAAATACTACGAAATAATAAAACAATTACTATCTAAAACACACTCCCCGGCAACGGCGCCATTTTGTGATCGGGCGGAAAAAGTGTGTTCGTGTGAGGACACAATCGTTGTGTGTTTCGCCGCCGCGATACAAAAAAACCTAAGCTACTACTACACTTGACAAGCAAGCACAGCGGTAAGTCGGGTATCGTAAGAAATCCACAGGGAGTGATTAAATTTTAGACTTTAATTGTTTTAAAACTTCTGAAAATAAAAGGGTGTAAAAGAAATAAGAAAAGGTGATGGGTGGTTATGGTGACAAAAGAAAAGAATAAGTTACGCTACACAAAAGTAAAGCGAGGATCGGGATCGCATCCTACCACACGGATCGAAACAACTACTAACTAGAGTTAAGGCTCGAAAGCAATTTAATCGAGCGTTTTCAATTAAGCATAAACATCACACAATAAGGAATTTAACCCAAAGTTGCGAGATTAAACATTTAATCAAAAATGGTCACACGCGGATTAAATTCGGATTATCGCTATAAACACTAAAGTTGCGTGACAAATAAAGTTAAACGCATAACAATCCAACTTTAATACACGCGGTTTCAATTAAATACAATTTTACACGAAACCTTAACTTTCGAGGTCCAAACCCGTAAATGGCGGAACGAAATCCCGACCCTATTTATCTACGGACAAATCATGGAAATAAACTAATTTACACTAATATTACACTATAAAAGCAATAAATAACAATAAATAAACTTATCTAGGCATGGAAAATGGAAAGAAAGCAAGGAAAACAACTAAAATAACTATATTAAGGAAGAAAAGGTTAAGGTACAACTTACCAAACAAAGAGAACAAACATCCAAAGCAAGAGGGATAGGGTTTAGCTCCCAATTATAAAAGCCCTAAATCTATCAAAAATGAAAGTATCTAGTCTAAAAAGATATCTCCCCCTTTATACAATTCTTTTACCCAAAAATACCCCACCAAAATCCACTTAAAAATAGCAATTTGCGGACTTTCTGTAGGGCCGAATCGATTTGGCTTTGGGCCGAATCGATTCGCCCCTACAGGTCTGCAATTCTGCAGCTTTGCCCTATTTTACGGAAAATGCCGTCATTTCTTCGTTATAGCTCGGAATGAGTCACGGTCAGAGGCTACGCGAAGATAACTCAGAGGACTACAACATCCAAGAAGACATCAGGCTAAAAAACCAAAATATGAAATGACTAAAATGCCCTTGAATGTGACCTTGAGTGTACTTTTATAGTAAAAACCATCCTAAAAATGCCATAACTCCATCGATACAACTCGGAATCATGCACCGTCGGCGGCCACGTGAAGAGAAATCAAAGGGCTTCAACTTTTGTGAAGAGCTCGGGATTCAAACCCGAATGCTGGAATTACTAAAATGCCCCCGAAGCTGCAAAAGTCGACGAAACATTTCCGGAAAGCGTCCGAACTTCATACTAAGCATCCAAATACCTACAAAAGCTCAATTAACCCTTGCAAAACATGTTAACATAGAAATCCGAGGTCATCTGGTTAACGAGCATAAATATAGGGATTAAGATACCCGAGGGGGCTAATAACGCGTAGGTTAACGGGTGAAATACGCAATATTTGCGTCGTATCAGTCATCTCCTGACCTCTTCTTCCCCTTTTTCTTACCCTGGGACTTTCCTGTGCTACCGCGGTTCTCCTCCTCATACTTGGCTTCCATTGCCACTTCCGCATTCATCACCTTCCCTGCGGTGGACAGCAGCTCTGCCATAAACCTGGGGGGGTCTTCAGCCAGCTTCCACAATAGCTTCCCCTTCTGGAGGCCTCCTATCAGGGCGGTCATGGCTATGCTCTCTTCGTAATCTTCCACCTCCAACTTCTCCTTGTTGAATCTTGCTATGTAGTCTCTTAGGCTTTCACCCTTAGCCTGTTTGACATACAGCAGGTGGGTGGTCTTCTTTTGAGGTCTTACCCCAAAGCAGAAGTTGTGGATGAACCGCTCAGCCAAGCCCTTGAAGTTCTCAATCGAGTTCTTCGGGAGGGAGGTGAACCAACTATGAGCTGCTCCTGTCAAGGTCCCTGAGAAGGCCCTGCACTTCATCTCATCAGGTATCGAGTAAATGTCTGCCGCCGACTGATACATCTCGATATGGTGCACAGGGTTAGTGCTGCCATCATACTTAGGAGTCATTGTAGGAGGCTTGAACTTGGCTGGGGTTGGGAACCCCAATATCCTAGCCACAAACGGGGATCCCTCTGAGTAACCCCTCTGTAATGGGTCCCTGCTCTTAATGAGGTCTCCTATCTTCTCCTCTAGGCGTTGGATAGAGGCATTCCAGGGTCTTCTTTCTTCAGCTTGGCTGAGGTTATCCTATGCCACCTCCCTGCGATGGACAGAGGGTTCCCCAACCACAACACGCTGACTGTTGACCTCTTCCTGTTCCCTGGCTCTTCCTGCACAGGGTCGGCCTTGGTCCAGCCGACCTTGACTACCCCCTCTCTAAGAGCCTGCTGCGATCCTCGACCTTGATAGCCTCTGCCTTAGGCCGTTCACCGGGCCCAGTCTCTCGAAGGCCGACCCTCTGCTCAACCTGTCAAAGGCCGACCCTCTTTGTTGGGCCTCATCTCTTCTTCGGCCGACACATCCTTGACTCTGCCTAAGAGGTCGTACAGTGTTATCTGACACCTCATACGGCTCCCAGCAGTCTTCCGGGGCCTCTTCAGCTTCTAGGTCATCATACCTGTCCTCTCGGCAAGGGTTTCCCTGCCTCCCCAGGCGCAAGCGCCTAGGGTCAGCAACGTCCGTCCTCCGCTGGGGTGCAGGTTGGTCCTTCATGGGCGCCTGGGGTGGTCCCCTGGCTTCAGGATGAGGCTGAACTGCCACCGGAGTTATCATGTCTGGTGAGACTCCAGGTGGCCTCATCATCATGGTTTGGCTGAGCTGGGCAAATTGCTCCTTCATGGCTTGCTGTGTTGCAGCTAAATATTTCAAGGCTGCTGCTACCTCCGCCATTTCGGACTGGGGAGGAGCCTGACTGGAGCTAGCCCCTCCACCGCCGGGCGGCGGAAGAGGCGGTGGTAATTCTGGTGCCATGTGTTAACAATAAAGAGCTTGTGCAGCAAGTGAGCTTAATACCTTTAAGGACCTCTTTCAATGGTGAAACATCTCCACGCAAGGGGTGGTTCCTGGTTCACCACCAGAGTCTCCGATGAGGTTAAGCAGAAAAAGAGGGAGAGATAGCTTCTCGTTCCCACAGACGGCGCCAAAATGATGATGCTAAGAATCAGCACCACCAGGTAAGGTGTTTCCAAGCTCAATATATGAATAACAATGGCAGCACAGCTATATAAAGAGATAAGAGAAGGAGGAGAGGATATGAGGAATCAACACCGGAATTTAAGTGGTTCAGCCAATCTGGCCTACGTCCACTGTGAGTGTGTGAGTAATATCAATGAATGAAGGCACTAATGGCCATGGATACAATTCTCTCAAGCTTTCTCTCTCTACTGTATATTTAGACAGAGTTTCAGCTAGGGTTTAATAAATGGGATCCTTTTGCAAGGTAGGGGATGACCCCTATATATAGTACCAAGGGGGTGTAGTGTACCCCCCATGCATACAATGAGCATGAGTGTGATATCCTCACCAATGTGGGAGTGCCATCTGTCACTGTTACATGTAAGGAATGATAATGAAATATTCTCCCCATGTGTGGAGAATAATCTTGTTACAACTGATTTGTGCCCAGGTGTCCTTATCCAAATGTCAACAGATGCTCGACAATCATATTGGTGAATGACCTCGGCCTGGGAGAGGCCGATCTGTAAAGGCTTGATGTCCGTTCAATCTGAGATGTGTCATAAGGAGTCTCGGCCTGATCTCAGCCGAGACATATGATGGAGTCGGCCCGAGCCGAGGTTGGACATATAGCATGCTGATGATTACTAATGCTTCTCGTCACCTCGGCCCAAGCCGAGGTAGGACTGGTTCCATGTTGAAGGTGATCAGGGCTCCTTGTCACCTCGGCCTACTATTGGCCGAGGTTGCTATACCCAGGTACATGAGGATGCTATTGATGCCTGCGATGCGCGTAGTGTCCATTGAAGTGTATATGGTAATGTCGGCCTGGGCCGAGGTTGGTCTGGCCGAGGGATGATATCGTGGTCCCCTGTCCTACATAGGGTCGATCAATGTCTCGGCCATCATCTCGACCGAGGTAGGTGTCCCTGGGCCGAGGTTACACTTGGGCATATCATATATGATTATCCACGAATTAAATCTGGGTTTTGATAAATAATATAGGAAGAACATGAAAACCTAGGTTCTAGAGGATTAGATGTTTAAATCCATTCTTGAATGTTATTCTTAATGTTTTGATGCAAAAATTACGTTAGAAACTATCCTAATACATTTGAGAAGAATTTGGGACAATTGGCTTGGAGTTTGGTGTAGAAACATGGAAGTTATAGGTGTATTAATGGTGAAAAATGCATTTGCGAAACGAAGAAGACGAGGTTCAGAGGGGCGAATCGGTTCGGTTCCTGAAAAATTTAAATTCTCCTTTTTTGCCTAGAACTCCTAAATTGCAGTCGGGAAAAATTTTGGGATATTTTTAGGATATAGTGAGGGATCTATTATATTGCAGTAGGCCAATATCTGGTTATTGGAGTTTAGTCATATCGAGAGAATTAAGACGATGAGTAAATGGGATTTAAATGACAAAGTAATTAATTCGCAAGAATGAGAATGTAATTACGTGAAAGCATGAGTGAGCTTATGGCATGAACCAGTAGGGTAAGGAAGACTTAGATACTTAAATCATAAAGGGGTAACTAGGGCCCTTAGAGAATAGATTAATACTCAATTAAATATGATAGTGAGAAAAGTCATAACCTGATAGTGCGATGAGTATTTGAGTGTTATATACTATATACAAATAATGATAATTAGGTTGTGTGAATACCTACTAATTTTGCATATATAGGTTGTGTGTGTACCTATATGATTGATGTTATGAGTTAGCATACCTGCGTTGCTTGCTATCATTGGAGGTTCTAGCGTAATGGTCGATCCCACCTTGACGATTCCAGTGAGGTCTGGATTGGTGCCCCAGAATATAGAACTTAGGGAGGCTCGTTATGTGACGTGTATTAGTGAGACCGGTGTGTCATTTGGGTACATTAGGTATGTGCGAAGTCTATAGTCTTAGAACTACATTCACCACCACCATTTGATATTTGATTTTAGGTTCAAGGAGACATGCCGAAATAATAGTCCCCATTTAGTACGAGAGGTACTTAGACTGATAGCAGAGTATGCCTATTATTTCGCGGTGGTCATATATATATATATATATATATATATATCGTGATTATTCTACTTATGTGTTACAATAGACTAGTAGATAGAGTATATCTAAAGAATTAATTAAGTAGTGAAACTTAATTAATTGAATAAAAGACAAGATAATTGAAATAATAATCTCGATGCTTAATATACGAGGAATGTTAATTCGATTAGCGTACTGTATGGACGGTATGAGTACTTAGAGATGTGATTAGTCCAGATAGTAACTTATGTCTAGTTAGCTCGAGTAGCACAACTAGGTGGGCTAAGTAGAGAAGTTAGGCGTGCACTATAGATGAGAGGTGAGGATACTCAAGAGAGTGTACATAACATGTGTAATCAATAACCGATTTTGAACTATGATAAACTCTTGCTAAATATTTTCAAAATGTTTTGAGTACTAACTCTTGCTATAAAAATATTTTCAAAAACTTTTAGGTGTCCAGCCACAGGGACGCCAGCCTTGATATTTTTCTTCAGGGATACACAGCTGTGGTATAGGTAGATGCTTGCAGAGTTTTGGATTAGACGCATATATTCTTCATTCCTAGTGTAGGAATCTATTTTTGAGTTACAGTTTCAGTTGGGCGTGTTTCCCATTTCAGATTTATTAGCTCAGTTCAGACCTGTATTGGATTTGTTTACTATTATTGGATTTTATTTAGTTTGGTTTTAGCCAATGGTTTATTATGCAGGATTCTATTTATCTATATCTTATGATGGATTGGGCTTTATTGGCATATGGTTTATTTAGTTCAGCATGTTGTTATCTGTTTAATAAAAGATAAAATTTAACACCGATTTAATTAACTAATAGGTGATTTAGTAATTAATTTGGTTTTCAACAGTGATGCTAAGAATGAACCAATTTCTAAGACCTGATTCAATTTAATAAAGGACTAACAACCCGGTATTTAATTAGGCGGGGCGTCACAGATGGTATCAAAGCATCAGGTTCTAGAGTCCATAGGATCTATATGGCTTACTACAATGGTAGCATAGCATTCGTTTGATTTAAAGCCCTATTATTAAGACTGTTTCTTTTGTCTTGAAGTATATGTAATTTACGTACTTCAGCTGTTTTAATTGTATTGACTATGAACTCACAATTTCAATTTATTGTCATATTCCACCAAGGAGAGATAAAGTGTATAGGTCCTAGGCTAGCGAGGGTTTGAGGGAGGCTCGATAGGATCCACATGCACCTCCACCACCGCCATTAAAGATATGATTTCGACTGCCTTAGCGGCAGAGATAGTGGGCCAGGCAGTCAATGCATCCATAAAAGCTATGGCGACCTATTTTCCCCAGCTCCAGGACCAGCCGCCAGTAGCACCGGAGGTTCAGGCCCAGCCAGGGCCATCTTCTAGGCAGCGAGGCTGGGAGATATTTTAGAAGGTCCATCTTCTCGAGTTTCAGGGCAGTACTGATGTAGTTGCGGTATGTCAGTGAAAGAAGAACATTCAGCGCCATCTGCGCATGGTGGACTATACCGAGGCACAAAAATAAATGTTAACTACCTTCAGAATGGCCGGAGCGGCGTTACAGTGGTGGGAGTCTTTGATCGCCGCTGAGGAGAGAGATTCAATGACCATTACAGAGTTCTAGGTGCGATTCAACTGCAAGTACTTCCCACTTGTCATTGAGTTTGAGATGCACAAGATGTTTGGGGAAGTTATTCAGGGTGATCGCTCAGCAGCTAACTATGAGGAAAAGATCACCCGTCTTGCTAACTTTATTCCAAATGAGGTGAGAAACAAATAGAGAAATAAAACTAAGTTAATGGATGGCCTGGCCCAAAAGATCAGGAAATATTTTATAGGTAAACCCGCATTGATGACATATACTGATGTCGTCAACGTCGTACTTGTTCACTGCCATGATCATCGCTTCCACACGGAGGGAAGCAAGAGAGGAGTAGAGCCTAGACAGTCGGGTAAGGCTAATGGGAGTGGTTCTAGTGGAGAACCTCAACAGCAGTAGACGGTCAGTCAGCAGGGGTAGGATTCCCGTTAGGGGAACAATGCCAAGAGATTTAAGCACGATTACCGACTGGGTCAGCAGGGCCCAAATCAGTAGCAGGTTCCTCATGGCCGTTAGGGCTAAGGGAACCAAGGGGGAGGCCAACAAGGCCAACAGCGTCAGGGCCAGAGATAGAGGGTATTCCCGGGTGAGTGCTTTATATGTCTCCAGTAGGGTCACAAGAGGAGTTATTTCCCACAATAAGGTGGAGCACAGTAGTAGGGTGCTCAGTAGGGATAACAAGCTACAGTACCTCCTACAGCACCAGTACCACTAACCCCACAGCAGGAGCAGTAGGGATAGATGCACTAAGGTCTTATGTATAACTTTCGGGACGTATTTATGCCACTAGAACCTAAGGCACCGCTGACAGTAGAGGGTACGCTTCCTATTCATGGACTAAAGGGTAGAATTCTATTTGATACTGGGCCATTGCATGCTTTTATAAAAACCAGATTAGCTAGAGTTGTCGATTTATTAGAGACATTCGGTAGTCTTCTTATGTGTGCAGAGTCATTGATGGGTAGTGGTTCTTGAATACACTCGATTTGTAGAGGAGTCGATATTGTGATAAGGAGATTGAGCTTAGCGACGGACCTCCTCGTGTTAGATATGGAGGGTTATGATGTGATTTTAGGTATGGATTAGTTGGTGGGTTATAGGGCGATAGTAGAGTGCTATGAGAGGATCATTGTGTTTTCCATTCCGAGGCAGGAGATGATCCTTGTGGTGATGCCTCTTCCTGAGGGAGGATCACGCAGCCACTTATATTATATTAAGGATGAGACCTCAAAGGAGGTAGTTATACCACTATACTTGATCCAAATTGTGAGGGAATTCGAGGACGTATTTTAGAAGATACTAGGTCTACCTCCAAGTCAAGAGATTGATTTTTTATAGATCTAACACCGGGTTCGAGATCGATTGCCCAATCACCTTACCGTATGGAACCTTCTGAGATGCTTGAGTTGAGAGAGCAGGTTCAGCATATCTTGGGTCGGGGTTCATTCGACGGAGCACATCTGGGTGGGGTGCGCTGGTATTGTTTATGAAGAAGAGGTATGGTTCACTCAGCTTGTGTGTCGACTATAGGGATAAAAACAAGGTCATAATACGAAATAAGTATTCATTGCCGAGGATCGATGACCTTTTTTACCAATTCAGGGGAGCGACGTACTTCTCCAAAATTGATTTGAGATCTTGGTATCATCAGTTGCGCATTCTAGAGGACGATGTTCCTAAAACCTCTTTTCTGTCCCGGTATGGATCATACGAGTTTAGGGTGATGCCATTTGGGCTCACCAATGAGCTGGCGGTGTTCATGGACCTCATGAATAGGGTATTCAGGGAGTTTCTAGACCAGTTCGTGATTGTGTTTATAGACGACATTCTGGTATATTCTCGCACCGAGGATGACCATGCAGAGCATCTGCATATGGTTCTACATATTCTACAAGACCATCAATTGTACACTAAATTCGAGAAGTGTGGATTTTAGCTTCAAAAGGTGCAGTTTCTAGGCCACATCGTGTCCTACAGGGTCATTTCGATTGATCCGAGTAAGGTATTGACGGTGAGGGAGTGGGGACGGCCCATGACACCAACCAAGATTCGTAGAATCTTGGGGTTGGTTGAGTATTATCGTCACTTCATCAAGGGGTTATCAAAGATTGTTGGTCTATTGACAAACCTAACTCACAAAGGGGTACCATTCGTGTGGAGCGATCATTATCAGTTAGGGTTTGATGAGCTAAAGGACAAGTTAACATCAACACCCGTAGTTGCTTTGCTAAGTTGAGGATTGGAGTACCGGGTGTATACCGATGCATCCTTGTAGTGACTTGGGGGTGTATTATAGTAGGAGGAGAAGGCTATAGCTTATGCGTCCTGAAATCTTAAGCCCCATGAGAAGAATCATGCCACCCACGACCTTGAGTTAGCAACAGTAATTTTTGCATTGAGGATATGGAGACATTATCTTCTGGAGGAACAGTCCACCATATTCACAGATCACAAGTAACTTCAATATCACTTCACTCAAAAGGATCTGAACATGAGGAAGAGACAGTGGATAGAATTTATGAAGGATAACTACACCAAAAACAACAATCTAGAACGATCTAAAACTGTGCCAGATCAAATCTGGCTCGGTTTTGAACTGTGCCATAATCAGCTATTCCAAAATGACCATTTTTTCTGGCACGGTTTAAAAGTGTTCCAGCATTTAATATTTGTGACACACTTTTGGCACACTTTATAACTGTACCACATTGAGTACATTTTTTGTACTGTTCAAAACTGTGCCAAAATTTGATACAGTTTTGGCACGGGTTTGAACTGTACCAAATTCTTGGATGAAAGAAAAAAAATTAATTATAAATAATATTATCCAAAAAAAGTCAACAACATTTCCACTATTATTCGTACTTGTTTTAGAATAACAAAAATTTAATAATAATATAAAACCATTATGGCAAAAATAGTACAACAATAATATAAATAGTCTGCAACAACACTAATATACATCCAGACAATAAGCCCACTAAAAATTAATGGATCAAATTCCATTAATAGAAAATTCATGTCAATACATATTAAATTCATCTCAATACATGAGGAAATTTGAATTTTATCTCAATTCATGTCATTACATATGAAATTCATTTCAACACATATGAAATTCATCTCGATTCATCTCAAATTCCGCGGTCTTCTCTTCAAGCAACACTAATGTGTTTAACTCCTCATTTATCAAGCAGCACTGGTTCGCCTCTACATGCATAATCATCAAACTTCCAATGAGTACCAACCTATAAAACAAACAAAAAAAGAGTAATTAATTCTTATCATTTGACAAGATTGAAGGTCAACAATTTAATAAAGACTAACATATATTCTTTCAATCACACAAGATCTGAAATATAGTGCACATTGAAAAATGCTATGGAAATGCTAGATTTATATATATATAGACACATACACACATTAGGGTGTACCCGTGCCGATGGCACGGTTGTAAAAATGTTTCAAATATTTCGTAATAGTAAATAAATCAGACAAAATGTGACACGCGATAACATGTATGACGTCGTGTATCATGTAAATAATAGATGTATTAAATATTATAAGTGTAAATTTTAAGAGTATTGAATCATGTAAATTTAAGAGACAAAGTTTCTTTTACAATACAAATGTGTAAGCAATTTAAAAAATTTGGACAGAGCTTCCTTTGTTTATAGGATAATCCTCTCTATTTAACAAATAAAAATACTCTAATAACAACAATAGTAATAATCCGCAACAGACCTCATATAAACAACATCATTAATGGAAATCAAGCTGTCGAAATACAACCAGGGCGGCTGATCCACACTAGGATATCTATATAAATGAGATGAAGCGAAAATGGGAAGTTGCTTATATACAAAAACTACTGCATATATGGTATACAAAACTTCTGCTTATATACAAAATTGTTGCATAAGAAAATGCTCAAATGTATCTATTGTCAAAATAGAGTAACAATGTAACATAAAGATACTACATTACATTAATATATCTAATGTATCTATTGTCAAAATAAAGTATTTACAGTATATATCATTGGCACAATGTCCAAATTATTATCCTTCAGAATCAAACATGATGTGGTAAGATACTTGTGATGAAAATACTACATTACATAATTGATTATATATTAGAATATCTCATGTAACATTGATGTATACTAAAATAATGAAGCCATAAATATAGTACTAACCTCAATGATTTGCCACCGACCATCATTTCGCCCTTGTCACCAACCTATGGAGTGCGAAGAAATAGAGAACGGATTAACAAAAGCTTGCTATATAGGCTTATGGGAACTATAATATCTCAATATAATCGAAATCTTTAAATTTTAAGCATAAAGGCAATCCAAGTTTTCTATGTCCATCAACACAAGAGCTAAATGAATAACAAAACATATTAAGAATATATATTCATCCGGTGAACAAAAAATTTAATCCACCATTATTGATATGTATAAAAACTATAAAGTATAGTTGAAGATGAAATAATAGTAAATTATTTCACATAAACAATTCCTTGTAACTTAAAGTCAAATATATGTTGATTTTTTTCTCAACGGATTATTTTCTAGGATAAAACGTGTTTCAATTTGTAGAAAATAATTTGGTACCAGAACTTCCAAAGCTGCCTACCTTTGTCTTCGCACTTAAAGGAACTTCATCGACCTAATGAACTAGAAGAAAATGCCGATGAAGATTATTCAGGGGATCTCATGATGACTGTTCAAATTTTAGTGAGCAAAATTACCTACCTCTTAAGGTGCTACTTTACAACCATATTTCAAACATAGGGTGAATTATTTAGAGAAGTAGGTGTGGGAGGTGAGGTAGCATTAGCAGCCATCTTATCAAACTACTAGAGTCATGATCTTTATTAGACTAAAACTGTTTCAAATCTGCATCATCCACACTGCTCTACTCACTGATATAGCAATGTGAGTCATATATCTATAAAAATAATGTGTGTATTCATTTCATAGAGAATATACATTGGCAGTAATTCATGACTTCAGGCCTAGCTGACTTTGGACCTAGAATTTTCAATCTTAGTTCTATAAAATTAACGAAAAATAATAATATGTTAAACTAAACAAAAGTGGAGAAAAAAATAGTACCAAGAAAAGCTGAACATTTCACAGACAAAGCAAATTAAACAATGTGAAAGATGTAAAGCCCATCCAAATTAGTCGTGTAGACATGAACACTATGAACATCGTACTTACTGCAAATCCAATCACCGTCAACACCACTGTCGAAACAGGGCACATATTGAATTGTAAAACAAATAAAGAGGTAATAGAATGACAAAAGAAATTAGGAGGTAAAGTAACATGATGACTATTATGGTATAGAAAAGATGGTAATCACTAATCTTTAAATTCAAAATAATGGGAATCACTAAGAATTAGGGCAGATTCATTTATTTCATCCAGCTAGAGAATTCAACATATATATGATTATACATAAACCATGTAGATGCACCCAATATACACCCAAAATCTATTATCTAAAAATGAACATCTTAATCTCCTCCAGCACAAATAACAATTGGGGTTACATTAAAATTAGATATGCAACTCCAACTCTTATATCAAGTGTGGCCGAAGTATGTATTGAAGTGGATTTATTAAATAAACTCCTTGATCGAATTTGAATTGGATATGGCACATTCGCCATCAAATAGTGTAGCAGAGGGTCAGATTCATCAGCATATGGAATCATCAAGCGATGAAAGATACAAGGAAAAAGTGCAGCATGTCTAAAGTTTTAATCCTAGTGTTTTGATTCTAATATTTTGAACACTTTCCTTTTCTTCGTATTTTTCCTTTTTTTGAATTCAATATGATATCCAAGTAAATAAATTTGTTAAAGTAATGCATCCATAGGTATAAAAATGATCATCTATATACACCAGTAACACTATATTTCGAATGTTTTCGGATGTATTTATATTGAAATTGATTCCTATCTCTCAGTTTCTTCAATTTATTGGTGTTAGTCAACGTGTTTAAGTCAATTTTACACATATGGAAATTCGAGTTTTTGTCCAATGTGTTTGAAATAATTTACACCAAGAATTAGCAAAACTCAAAAGTAACTTTGGAATATCATCATGTAAATAATCATACTTATGAATAAGCACAACATATACGTATGTATGTAATTATGGTTAACATATGTAATTATAATTAACAAAGAATATCAATGTTGTAAATTAACTATCCCTTTTTTTGTCGAAAGAAGAGAGTTACATGTCAAATACTTTCCTTACAATTTACCCTGCTTGAAATAAAATATTTGATATGGGTCATTACTACCTCATTTGATGATATAAATTCTGTAGGATGGGATAAATAAATCTTCGGTAATTGTTCCTCGGGTCCTTCAGGAGCTGTTTCACCAAGCTTCTTTACATAGCACCACATCATTTACCTTCTCGGCTTTATGGAAATACCCTCCCCCTGAATATATATCTATTACTAAACATCAGAAGCGACTGTAAAACTACTTTACTGTGTTTTACTAATGATTCAAATGCCTATTTGTCTTAACGGGGTGTATATTTAAAAAAAATGACTTTTGGGGTTGTAGCTCTGAAATGAAGTTAAGTCAAGATAACCTACATACAAAAATAGTATTTACTTGTATATATAGATTCGATATATCAGATAGCTATTAGATGCATATTTTGCGAACTATACTACATCAATCTTAACATCGAAACATATCCTAAGGGATCAGTGGAAATTGAGGGTCTCAGAGAAATGGAAATCTCAAATAACACAAAAGCAAGTTGGTACACTAAAGGGAGGGGGTATTGTGGATTATGTTACCGTAGACACCGCATTGATCACTGCACATGTTTCCTTTAGTTATTTAGAGGAACATAACACTAAACTCTCAGAGTTTATAGTTCAGTACATTCACCCCGCATTTTACAGTCAACTCCAAAGTTATATGGCCATTACACCTATTAGACGTAACTATTATAGTAAACCAATTTTTTTGAGTTTCAAATGTGTTTTTGAGTGGCCTCTCGGGGATGAAAACCTTGCCATTTAAAACGTATATACTCATGTACAATCACATGTACTAATAGGTACAAACAATTAGCAAAAGCTAAGAAGGACCTCATATCAATTTAAAAATAGCGAAAAAACAAACTAATTATCTCTACGCCTATTAATACATTAAACTAATGTGATTTAACCAATCTGTACAATTCATTCTACATTCATCTAATAGATGTATGCAAATACTCACAAAATGGAATCAAGGTAGATAAGCGATGTGTGTGTGTGCACTCTTCCCACACAACCCATATATAGTTTTTGAATTCGATCAAGTCTGTAAAACACGATGAAAGTCCCATTCAGTGTCTTATTGTGTCCATCAGTTTTTCAATCCTGAAACCTCTTTTGTTGTCCTAAACAATCTGATTAATGACAAAATAGTTATGTAAAGGGCTGACCCCATACATCATAACCCACGAACCTAATCTATATTCTCAAACTACTATGTTAACGAACCAGCCGCGACTTTCAGGAAGCATGTTGGTTTTAAAGCCGAAACCAACTAAATGTTCAATGGTTCCTAAATTTATGTATAAGGGGGAAGTAACGTGTCACGGACAACTCAAAAATAGGAATAAATTGGATGTAGTAGACCATGCCCTCTTCCACATTTTCAAATGTGATATAATTGAATTGAATAAAGTGTAAATTTTTTAAAACAGAGTTGAGGCATTGAAGGCACAAGTAGAAGAGATAAACGATGGTTTGGAGCGACTTTTTAGGCTCGTGATTAAAAGAAGGGACTCTCCCTTAAACATTATTACCAACTAATGACATGACAACACATTGCTCAATAGGAATATAGTTTTATTCACATTTAGCAATGTATACTAACTCAAGAAAATTTTAAGTCAAAATGTATCAAGATAAATAGAGTGTGACGATTAATCCTCCTTCTAATTATAATTCTTAGCATAAATTGATTATCAAAATGTCAACAGGGTCGCAAATCAACGATCACCTTTGTAAATCCTGAAGATTATATGGAATACTTAATGTTTACGGGATTCTAATCTGGGATTATACTTTTAAATTCCTTTTGGAGGTGGATATATTTTACTTTATACTTTTTATTCTACATCCTTTAAACCTCAAGTATCCAATTCTTCAATGGGTAATGAGTTTTTAGTCCTTTTGTTCAATCCGATGAACCTAATGAGGTCGGTCTAACTAAAGTAGATTCACATCCTCTAGTACATTTTCTCCATTAGATCTTAAGTTGATTAAATAATTGAAAACCAAGGAAGAAGAGGAAATTGGTTTCTTAAGACATCGGATCACAATAAAACATAGATGAAATAAATCACATGAAATATTATTGTAATATCAACATTCACAATCGATAGCAATGCTACATTAATCAATTAAAATTACCTCCTAAAGATACATAAAATTCCTTCACTCTCAGATTCACAGACCAAGATTCCAGCAACAATTTCGAAAATATCCTTGAAAGTTTCAAAGAAAATATATGAGAGTATAAAATATAAATTATAGTCCAAGATTATACAACCAATTTTGGCAATATCCTACAATGTTTCAAAGGAAATATATGAGCTTATAAATTATAAATTATAGGGAACATTTCAAATATAGTATTAACAACTTAACTTAACACAACAACCAAAATTCTATCTACCAAATTAATATGTGTCAATAGATTGAATACACATAACAATTATATTAATATATAATGTTTGAAAATAGTTGGGGCACATTTAGGATCTTACATGAAGGATCCAAACACAAATCAACGAAACACATATAAATTAAAGCACATTGAACATTATTCTACTATGAAGACTAACCGTTGATAACAATGATACAATAATCACTTAAAATTACCTAGTAGAGATAATTGATATGCATTTTGTTAAATTCCAACCACGATTAAAAAATCTAGTACATAAATCTCATTCCACAACATATAAGACCATAGCAAATTAAATGGCATCCATAAAACTAATAATCTCAAAAAAGTATTCTTCAAACATAAGTGAGTGTACTCATCTCAAAATTTATATAAATCCAATACCCCATCATTATATATTCTTGAACATTCCCATTGATTATTGAATATTCATTCCTTCCTCAAGTCAACATACAAAATCTATAAGAATAAAGTCCTCTCTATAAATTTTATGCATTGATATGTACTTTGTTAAATTCCGAAAATAAATTCAAAACCAAATAAACATATCTCATGAACCATGACTAAAGTAAAATAAAAGGCATTCCTTAAAACTATTACAACAAATCACTTCGTCCATGAAACTAATAAAACGATGTCGAAAAATAGAGCAAAATTTAAATAAACATGTGATGTGCATTCCATTTATTGAAATTACAAATGGTTTATATTTGCATTGGAATTGACACTATTTTTTAACTAATAGAAAACATCAACACAAACATGTAATACTCGAAAAACATAGTTTCAAAAACAATACTATTGTAGACGATTAATAATTTTATATTCATCCATTGGTTGAAATTAGAAATGCTAGGAGAAATATTCATTGGAATTAACCTTGATGTATGAATTAGAAAATACAAATTACAAATGAGGGGAAAATAGAGTGGTATGAACCTAGATTTTTGGAGAAGTTGATGTATGAATTAGAAAACACAAATTACAAGTAAGGGAAAAGTAGAGTGGTATGAACATGAATTTTTGGAGAAGAAACTATGCGAACTCAATATACAATTGAGTTTCAATTAAATAGAGTAAATGGAAAAAACGTACGATGTCAATTGAGCTCCTACTGTTTCAGATGCCATTGTAACAATTGGTTACTCCTGGGAGTAAATGTTGGGGAGTTAAGTAGACATTATACCTTTCAGTAGTAAATGGGAAGCTAAAGTAAGGACAGTGCGTGTATCCAGATTCTTATGTGAGAATAAAATGAAGGGTATTATGGGATTTGTAGAGTGTATGAGGGTATACTAGTCATAATACCATTATAATGGAACTCCCCTCTTTTTAGGTAGTAAAGATTATGTGTATACTTATGCATTGTAGTGATTAGTAAAGTATACCTGCTGCCTATGATACGTGAGAGAAGAGCACAGGGAAATAACGATTCATCTTCCATCCTCGAGTAATAACATCACCTTCATTTTCTAAAATCCACAAAAAATATAATTTAATAAAAAAACAATAAAGGAACACAACAATTTAGTATTGGGTAATCATAAATAACACGATGATAGATCTGATTCAAAGATGGTGATTGAAATATCAAAATTGCATGCAATTTACCAAACTAACAGACTCCAACTCCAAAAATATGTACAAGAACTTATTCCTCCCTTCAAAAAGTCAAACCAGTCATCTGATCAAACACATAATAGAAGCCAAACTGAAAAAGGTCATATGATCAGAGAGGTTTGAGATAATGTTTGTCTTTATATTGTTTTGGAATATTGCAATACAACACAAATGTAATCAAATAAACACACTGGAATAACTAAATACATTAAGGGTTCCATAACTCTCTTTCATATATACTCATAATAACTAATTTCAAAGAATGGGTAATCGATCAATGATAAAAATAGTAAACAACACTTTGTTTCGTATACACTCGCGAACAAAAAAAATGCAATAGAGAGCTAAAAACATATAAAAAATAGATACAACCTTATAAAATTATGGGTAGTAAATTAATATTATTCAACAATTAATCACAGTCACAATCCCATTACTTGTACCTGTTAACAATATTGTACATGTTAAATCAAATTACCTTCAATTTTCGAGAAAGTGTTGTGAATAGAAAATAGGCCCTAGCTCAACAACCACAAGGGTAAAAATGCAAATGGTAATGTATAAAGTTGAATGTAAATGATAAAACATGAAGTCTTCAAGTCTTTAGTAAATAAGCACACATTTATAAGCATACTTCTATAGGTCTACAAATGAAGATATAAGAACCGTGCATTCTGAAAAAATAAATCATGGTTCTCAAAAAGCGTGTCGAGATTTTAGAGAGAGTGTTGGTCACGATTTTGAATCATACATGTATCACCAACCCTAGACATTCCATAAACAACAAACATAAAGAAATCAAATATAAATTAGTAATGAAAATGAACCACCAAACATATTATTCAGAGGGAGTTCCAAACTACCCCTGAAAGACCTAAAAGCTCGGTTCTCTCTCTTGCTCTCTCTAACCAAACATATATAACACACCCAACATACATGCATACATCTCCATAAATAAATAAATAAAAATATAGAATCTACTATATCAAAAAATATCGCCCATGCAAATCCCACGAATGGACTACAAATTTTAAGCTTCAACTCAAACCAAAAAAATAATAAAACCATGTTGTTACTTTACATAGTCCATCTTGTACTGACTGTATAGCTATTGTGAGAAGGATT
Organism: Sambucus nigra; assembly: GCA_949130495.1. Lineage (NCBI taxonomy): Eukaryota > Viridiplantae > Streptophyta > Magnoliopsida > Dipsacales > Adoxaceae > Sambucus > Sambucus nigra. Next base: position 498,429,771 of record OX422211.1, on the reverse strand, counting down.
ATCAACCATCGGATATAACTATCCCAAATTTTTCAAACGCATCTAAAGTAAATAAATCACACCAAAAAGTAATGCATTAACTTAGGAATTTTTCCATATACCTTTTGTGCAATGTAGAAAATGACACATATCTAATGAAAACTAAATGTATCATCTGATGAATAACTGGAACAAAAACGTTAACGAAGATTAGAAACCTAGCAATAAAGTCAAGAATCACCAAAAGCTTAACAAAGAGCATTAATTACCTCCAAAGTAGATTAGATCGGAACAAACCAAAAGAATAACTTGATGAACATATAGGTGGAGCAGTAGGAGTGAGAGACAATCGGAGAATAAGAGTAGGGATAGATGAATGGCAGAGTAGATGTGACCAAAATGTGAGAGAGAGACCCTAGCGGGAAGGTGAAAAATGAGAGGGATGAGTGAGCAGGAGACTCCAAAGTGAGCGAGTGTAATTTTTTTAGGGCATTTTATATTTTAGTCAAGTTTACTTAATTTTGGCACACTTAAAAACAGTGGCAAATTTTGGCACTATTTTAAAGTGTGCCAGATTGTCATTAAACTGTGCCAGAATTTGGCACAGTTTAAAACTGTGCCAAATTTTTAACATCAGGGTGTGCCAAATTGCTATTTTTGGTGTAGTGGACTACTAATTTGATATACAGTATCATCCTGATAAGGCTAACGTGGTGGCAGATGCGTTCAGACGACGACCTAAAGGAGAGATAACAGAGGTCTGGAAGGCGAAGTCGAGAGAGCTTCGACACTATGATGAGGTTACCCGAGCATGCATAGTAGGTTTATATATCACTCTAGAGATTTTGATGCGGGTAGTGAAGGCACAGTCAGAGGATCAATTATGTCATGACAAGGTACAACAGTTGTTAGCCGAGGGCGCAGAGTCTTACTCGATCAGCGCAGAGGGAGGTTAACAGTTTAATGGAAGACTTGTAGTGCAAGAGGATGAGGATTTGAGACATACAGTTATGGAAAAGTCTCATGGTTCGAGGTTTGCGGTACATTTTGGCCTGGATAAGATGTACCAGAATATGAGAAGATAGTACTAGTGGTCGGGTATGAAGAAAAACATAACATAGTTTGTTTTAAAGTGTCTTACCTGTCAGCTTGTGAAACTTGACCATCAGCGAAGTTTGTTTTAAAGTGTCTTACCTGTCAGCTTGTGAAACTTGACCATCAGCGACCTTCGGGGATGCTACAGCCACTCAAGATTATCATGTGGAAGTGGAAAATAATTTTGGTGGACTTTCTTACTGGTTTGCCAACATTACAGAAGGGTCACGATTCCATTTGGGTGATAGTGTATCGGCTGACCAAGGTGGCCCATTTCTTGCCAGTTCAGATCGATTACGAGATGAGTTACTATACGCATCTGTTCATCACAGAGATAGTAAAGCCACATGGGGTGCCGATTAACATTGTATCTGATAGAGATAAGGTCTTTGTTTCTCACTTTTAGCAGAGTTTTTAGGAGGCCATGGGCACAGACTTGCGGTTGAGTACCGCTTACCACCCACACACAGACAAGCAGACTGAGAAGCTTAACCAGATGCCAGAAGACATGTTGAGGATGTGCATCCTAGATTTTGGGGGAGGTTGGGAGCGATACCTTCCACTAGTAGAGCTTGCGTATAATAACTCTTACTAATTTACCATCGGTATGGAACCATTTGAGGCACTTTATGGGAGACCTTATTATTTAGCCGCTTGCTGGTTAGAGGTTGGGAACAATAAGTTATTAGGGCCGAAGATGATATAGGAGATGACTGCCAATATTGAGCTTATCCGGGGACGCATTCGAATAACTCAAGATAGGTAAAAGAGCTATGCTGTTGCCAATCGAAGATACGTTGATTTAGAGGTTGGTGACCAGGTATTGGTAAGGGTGTCTCCCATGAAGGGAGTTATGAGGATCAATAAGGAGGGGAAGTTATCACTAAGGTACGTGGGACCTTTCCCTATAATCGAGAGAGTGGGACCAGTAGCATATAGATTGGCTTATCAGAGCATCTTCAGCAAATACACAACGTGTTCCACGTGTCATCACTGAAGAAGTATAGGAGGAGTGAGAGATCTTTCTGGAACATTCCACTCGAGGAGATTGATTTGCATCCATATGTCTCGTATGAGGAGAGACACGTGGATATTCTAGATTACAATGAGCGAAAGTTGTGGTCTACGGTGGTACCTCTAGTCAGAGTGCAGTGGTGACACCACGGCGTTGATAAGTCTACTTGGGAGCAGGAGGATGACATGCGAGAGCAGTATCCAGAGTTGTTTACCACAAGCATGACCTAGTTTCTAGGACAAAATTCTTTTGTAAGGGGGGGGGGGAGTATGTAACATCCCTTATTTTTGCATATTTGAGATTTAATTAATTAGGTAATTAAATTATTTTATTTTAAATTATGCGAGAGAAGTAATTTAATTGAATTGAATAATAATGTGACTATTAAATATCAATCGAGAGTGAGGTAATGGTTAATATTGTGAATTATATTTACTAAGTGAATAGTAAATGGTTAATGATTAAATATTATGTCATAGCGAGTGATATGGGTGTAATTGGAATTTATCTCAACCGGGAGTCATGTGTAGACTAACTTGGGGCCAAGATGGGTTATTTATTTAGAGTGACTCTAATGATGATTGCGAGGTCACGGATGAGTTCAAAAAGGTCAAATTAGTCAAAATAGTGTACCCGAGGATGTCGATTGAGTCACATATCGATTTTAAGCTAAATCGGGACCATACGAGGGTATTTAGGTCATTTTACATTATGGGGTTTAGATACCCACGAATTTTATAACTCTTAATCATCTTATAAGGATTAGGGACTAGGGTTTAGAGGTTGGCAAACACAAAGAATCCATTAGAGACCAATCTTGGAGCTTAAGGCAGGGTTCTTGAGAAATTCAAGGGAGTCTTGTGCCACAAACACTTAGGAACGAAGATTGGAGGAGAAAAACAATCAACTTAACATCTAATACATGAAATTGGACTCTACAGTACTAAGGTAAGTGTTTATTGCAATCAATATGAAGTTATAATAACTAAGTAACTAGGGTTTCAATTATATTGATTATTTTAATGATTCTTGTAAGAAAATATTGATTTAAATGCATGTTTGGGTAGGAATTACATGTAGAAAGATTTGATATCTATAGAGGATAAAAAAGTAGAGATTTTATATGATTATCCACAACTTAAATCTAGGTTTTGATGAATAATAGAGTAAGAGCGTGAAAACCTAGGGTTCTAGAGGATTAGATATTTAAATCCATTCTTGAATGTTATTCATAATGTTTTAGTGCAAAAACTACGTTAGAAACTATCTTAATACACGTGAGAAGGATTGGGTACAATTGGTTTGGAGTTTGGTGTAGAAACATGGAAGTTATAGGTGTATTAATGGTGAAAAATGCATCTGCAAAACGAAGAAGACGAGGTTTAGTGGGGCAAACCGGTTCGGTTCCCTAAAAATTTAAATTCTCCCTTTTTTCCTAGAACTCCTAAATTGCTATCGGGAAAACTTTTGGGAGATTTTTAGAATACAATGAGGGATCTATTATATTGCAGTATGCCAAGATAAGGTTATGGGAGTTTAGTCGTATCAAGAAAATTAAGACGATGAGTAAACGGGATTTAAACAACAAAGTAATTAATTAGCGAGAATGAGAATGTAATTACGTGAAAGTGTGAGTGATCTTATGGCATGAACCAGTAAGGTAAGGAAGACTTGGATATTGAAATCATAAAGGGGTAACCAGGGCCCTTAGAGAAGATATTAATACTCAATTAAATATGATAGTGAGAAAAGTCGTAACCTGATAGTACGGTGAGTATTTGAGTGTTATATACTACGTACGAATAATTATAATTAGGTTGTGTGTGTACCTATATGATTGATGTTATGAGTTAGAATACCTACGTTGCTTGCTATAACCGGAGGTTATCTCATAATGGGCATTCCCACCTTGACGATTCCAGTGAGGTTTGGATTGGTACCCCATAACATAGAACTTAAGGAGGCTCACTATGTGACGAGTGTTAGTGAGACCGGCATATCATTTGGGTACATTAGTTATGTGCGTAGACCAAAGGCTTAGAACTATGCTCGCCTACACCATTTGATATTTGATTTTATTTGATTTTGGGTTCAAGGAGACAAGCCGAACCAATAGTCCCCATGTAGTACGAGAAGTACTTGCACTGATAGCAGAGTATGCTTATTGTTTTATGGTGATCATATTGAGAAATACCTTATTGATATATATGCAATCGTGATTATTCTACTTCTATGTGAAAATAGACTAGTAGATAAAGTATATCTAAAGAATGAATTATAAAAGAGAAGATAATTGAAATGATAATTTCGATGCTTAATATACGAGGAATGTTAATTCGATTAGCGTACTGTATGGGTGGTACAGGGACTTAGAGATGTGATTAGCCCAGATAGTTACTTATGTCTAGTTAGCTTGGGTTGCACAAATAGGTGGGATAAGTAGAGATGTTAGGCGTGCACTATAGATGAGAGGTGAGGATACTCAAGAGAGTGTATGTAACATGTGTAATCAATAATCGATTTTGAACTGTGATAAACTCTTGCCAAATATTTTCAAAATGTTTTGAGTACTAACTCTCGCTATAAAAATATTTTCCAAACCTTTTAGATGTTCAGCCACAGGGACGCCAGACTTGATATTCTGTTTCAGGGATATGCAGTTGTGGCACAGGTGGATGCTTGTAGAGTTTTGGATTATATGCATCTATTCTTCATTCCTAGTTGTGAATATATTTTCTAGTTACAGTTTCAGTTGGGCGTGTTTCCCATTTCAGATTAATTATCTCAGTTCTTATATGTATTGGATTTGGTTATTATTATTGGATTTTATTTAGTTTGGTTTTAGCCGATGGTTTATTCGGCAGGATTCTATTTATCTATATCTTGTGATGGATTGGGATTTATTGGGGTATGGTTTATTTAGTTCAGCATGTTGTTATCTGTTTTATAAAAGATAAAATTTGTCACCAGTTTAATTTACTAATAGGTGATCAATAATTAATTTGGTTTTCGATATTGATTTTAAGAATGAACTAATTTATAAATCCTGATTTAATTTAATAAAGGACTGGTCACCCGGTAATTAATTAGGTGGGGTGTCACATGACTCTTCTCATTTGAACCAAACTTATAACGAGATATCCAACGGAAAACCAATGTAGGCTTAAAAACGTTCATTTGAAATTTTGTTGGATCCTTGGTTCTAACAAGGTTCAAAGTCTTATTCGAACGACATTCCCAATGTCGTTAGAACGACTTACAAAAAATTTGAAATAAAATTTTAAAACCTTTTAAAACAATTCTAGAAAAACAACACCCAAAACTAAATTTGGGGATCAAACATAAATATGCATTCATATCTCATTGAGATCCCTCAGGTGTTAAAGATGAAATTGGACTCGAAACATAATCTCGCTTTGATGTGGCTGTTATAATCATCAATAATGCGTCATAGGCTTGTAGGGTAAATGGATCAAATCCTAACCTATGACTCAAATAAGTTTTGTCCAAACTGACTTGATTAATAAATTTGTCCTTACAAAATGAACTTTTGAAAAGCATCCTTACACAAATACAATACTCAAAAAGCAATTTTTCAAAAACAAGTTTTATGAAAAGTTCTCTTAATTTGAAATCCGTGAGTGTGTGCAGTAGCCAAAGTTTAATCAATTTTACAAAAGGATATATTTCAATCTCAGCAATGGATGGCTACAAACTTGAGTTGTATCTAAGTCATCATCGTCATAGATAAAGGACAAAGACACTTTCATTCATCCAGTGAATCTAGCTTTTAGGCTCGACGCCATGCATGACTCAAATGTTTTGTCATATAATATAGCCAACTAATATAATATAAAAATGTTACATTTAAGTGCACATAACACTACACCATATATCACCAATGGTCATGATTTTGGTCCATGACCATCCCTATGGGTACGGTTCAAACCTGTGATAATATTAAGCATGAAAAAATTAGGGGTCACTGACCAAACCCATGACCCATAGGGGAGGAGGTGGGTTACGATCCAAAGCCATGACCACCATACCACAGTGGGTCATAGTCCAAACCACTGACCTATAGGCGAGGATGTGGGTCACGATCCAAAGTTATGACCACCATACCATAAGGAGTCACATTCCAAAATCGTGACCCATAAGGGAAGATGTTGTAAGGACAGTGTTCATCTCATTTAGTATGTCATATACTGCTACAAGTTGTCGAAGAATTAGGAAGCTAACATCTACAAGCAACAATCCGAATTTCAAGACGACTTCAACAATCATGCCCAACAAGGCCAAATTTGGTAAATGTGTTTTAGTTCCATTTACATTTTACATTAAAAGAGTTGGGATATTTTCATAAGAGTTTAAATGATTTTTGAAATGATTTTAATCATAAAATTTTTGGATAAATACTCCTAATCCCGTAAAAGGTTTTCGTTTTTAAAGACTCCAAGTTATTGAATTTTTAAAGTTTTTTAAAGAGGATCAGTGATGGTCATTCAAATGACGTCACATCTCGTTCGAAGGAGATGGAGTGTCGCTCGAATGACGTCGTGTTTCGTTCGAACAACAGGTGTTTTTAACCGACACGTCACCGCCTTGAATTTTAGTATATAAAGGGTGTCAGGCTACTAAATTTCGTGTGGAGAAAACACTGGTTTTAATATAATACATTTGAGTGTTTTTGTTTATTCTCCAACACATTTTTTTTAGGGTTCAAAACTTTATTTTTAAATTCACAAATCCCAGACTTTTATGTGAGTTGTTGTGAAACCTGAGGCATATATTTGCTGGGAGTTTTGCTACTAAAACTAGGTTCCTTGAAAAGGTACTGGGCTGACCATAGGTGCCACTTGTGGGGGGTACTGGGCTGAATGACTATGTGTCATCGGAAGTGATGTAGTGTTCCTGGGCTAACGACTACGAACCGACACCTGCGGGTATTTCATAAGTCAATTGTATTTTTGCTGTAATCCGATTGTAAACCGTTCCTTTGCAAATTATATAGTGGAAATAGAAGGTTTTTTCCCTGCGGGGATTTTTTCTTGAATTTTATCTTTGTCTTCATCGCTTGATTTAATCTGAGATTTGAATTGACACATAAATGCATGTTTAGGGGAATATTTAATTGGCATTTGGTTTGAGAAAATTTAGAAATCCAATTAAATAATTTTAACTTGGAAATTGCGAATATATTTGAATCAATATCATACACGACGTTTACAAATTGGTATCAGAGCAGGTTACACTACTTTATCGCGTATTCCTATTTTTCGCAAACTTGTGTGATATTGATTTTTGTTTGAAAAACCTGATTTTTGAAAGTTTATCGCAATGTTTCAAAATGATAACTTATATAATCGAATGCCTATTTTTGACGGGTCCAATTATACCTATTGGAAAGCTCGTATGAAATCCGAGTTAAAAGCCATTGACGAACGAGTTTGGTTGCTTTGTGAAAGAGGGTGGACTCCTCCCACTGTCACTGCGAATAACATCACCTCTTTGAAACATATGTCAGATTTGACTGAATATGATTTTAAAATGTCTAACTTCAATTCCCATGGTTTGCGTGTTTTTTTTTATTCTCCAACACATTTTTTAAGGGTTCAAAACTTTACAAATCCCAGACTTTTGTGTGAGTTATTTTGTGGAATTTGAAGCATATATTTGTTGGGAGTTTTTCTCCTGAATCGAGGTGCCTTGGAAAGGTACTGGGCTGACCATAGGTGCCACTTGCGGGAGGTACTGGGCTGAACGAATGCATTTCATAGGGAGTTCTGTGGTGTTCCTGGGCTGATGACTACGAACTGACACCTGCGGATATTTCGTAAGTCAAATTATATTTTCGTTGTAATTCGATTCTAAATCGTTCCTTTATAAATTATAGTGGAAATAAAAGGTTTTTTCCTTGCGGGGATATTTTTCCTGAAATCTGCCTTTGTCAGCTTGTTTATCGCTTGATTTAATCTGAGATTTGAATTAACACGTAGATGCATATTTAGGGGCAGATTTAATTGGTATTTGGTTTGAGAAAATTTTGACATCCAATTAAATAAGCTTAAGTTGGAAATTGTGAATATATTTGAATCATTATTGCACACGACATTTACAAATTGGTAAGGCTAAGGATAGAGGCGTTGCTTTAAAGACTCAAGTTAGAAAGAAAAACAAAGAGAGAGTGTATGATTCTAATTATGAGGAAGAGTTTAGCATTGATGATGTGGCCTTATTTGCAAAAAACTTTTATAAATTTTCTCAAAATGAACAAAAATAATTCTTTCAATAAAAAGACTTTTGAAAAAAATAAAAAGAAAGAAAAGGCCACAAAGGGCAATGAAAAAGAAAGTGAGAAAGAAAAAGATGAAGAGAGTGAGGAAGATGAGATGATTTTTTTCGAATGTCAAGGGAAAGGTCATTGGGCTTTTGAATGTGCTTCTAGGCTAAGGATAAAAAGGAAGAAAGAAGCCATGTCCTCCACTCTTAGTGATAGTGAGGGAGATGATGAGAAAGACGAGTCCGAAAAAGGTTTAGCTCATGGGATGTGTGTAGCTTTTTTGAGTCGTGTGAGCGCACCCACTTTGTCCCATGATGATAGTGTTCACGAGAATGATGGTGATGACTCGAGGGTTTCTAGTGGAGATGAGAGCGAGTTTGAGAGTGGGGATGAGAGGGAGTTCCAAAAAGCTTTTAGGTATTTGTACATCGAGACCTTGAAAATGAAGAAATATAATAGGGATTTAGGTCATCGAGTTTGGGATTTGGAGAGAGAGAGAAGGAAGTTTTAAGAAGGTAAAAGTGTGACTTGATCGACACGATGTCTAGTCTGACAACACGTGTATACCAACTTGAGAGTGATCTCAAACATGCCCGGGAGGTCAAAGTCCCGTTAGAGAGCACATCTAAGAAAGTTGAAAAGATGGATCTCAATCCCGTTTTGGGTGGTGATAAGAGTTTAGGAAAAGGTAATGACGGTGCGTCCACTTCTTTTATTGCATGTAATACCGCATATTTTTATGACTTTTAATTTTGGGGAAATATTAAATTTAATTAGAGATATTAATTTAATATTAATCCATAAAATCATTTAAATACTTACTAGCGTGATGAGAGTTAGTAATTATTGGAATTTTGTTGTAAGTTACTTTATGGATAAAGTAAGAGGTGTAATTGTATTTAGTAAAATTATCACGAGAATCTAATTTGATAATTTTGGAAATTTATCGGCACGCGCTTGTGTCGTGTCGGGAATTAATTCGAACTATTAAAAGTGAATAAATTATAAGTCACCCATATGGTCATTTTGAGTACGTCAATGTGTCCGGAAGGGTCAAGATAGTCAAAATAATGTACCCGGGGGTTTAGTTTGGGTCTCGGGGCGTTTCTAGGCCTAATTAACATCCCGGGGGACGTTTCAGACATTTCGTATTTTTGGGCATGGAAACCCACGAATTTATAAGGCTTTATCAGATGTTAGGGATTGTCTTCTAGGGTTATCATAACCAAGAACTAAAGACGACCATTGGAGAGGAAGAGGAGAAGCTTTCCAAGGAATTCTAGGGCAAGAACTCCACCGTTTGCACCGCCGTCGCCGCCAAACTTTAGATCGCGCAACGAGGATCACAACCACACCAATATTTTCCACAAATCTGAGCCAAATATTTCGAGGCAAGTATCTATCTTGCTCTATTTCAGTTAATGCTTCAATGATGTTAGTCTAGGGTTGATTAGGACTAGTTTTTGTGAAAGAAAGCATGTATGGGAGACTATAATTTGCATGTTGTAGAGGTAAAAGACGTATTCTGGAAATCTAATTCATATGTAGAGGTTGAACCACGAAATTCATTGAGTTAGGAGTAGGAAATCTGGGAAAAGAATGGGAAGAACTAAGTTAAAGGAATTATTAGGGTTCTCGTAATTTTTTTGAATTTTAACCCTTTTAATTCGTTATAATTGATAAAAACTCGCATGTCTTACATAGAATATTCATTATTTGGGGGTATAACACTTGTGGTATAATTTTTTGGAAGTTTGGAAATCAAATATGATGATTTGAATGATTTTGGAATAGCATTCCCGTAACTGGAAATTCTGCAGTTTCGCCATACCTGCTTGATCGATCGATCGACCCAAGAGCATCGATCGATTGACGCATCGATCGATCGAGCACATGCCATCGATCGATCGACCCCTCCTGGAAGACTCAAATTCTCCTTTTTAAATAGGTTGTTCCAACTTAAATGAATAGAAATCCTTGGACATTATTGTTAGAACATTTTGGGATATAAAGAAGACCAGTAGGACTTTATAAAAATGGAACCTTTAATGTAAGACGAGATTAACATTTAACGGAGGTGTTTTACACTTAAGGAACAATGGGAACGTGTGTCTAAAGGGTGTGACTCGTACGGAAGTTACGTCGTAAAATAAAAGAGTATCTACTGAAATTACACGTAGGGAGGTATGATTCCACGAGTGTTACGAAGAAGGTTTGGAATAATCCCATAAATAAGAATAAAAGAGACGAACCGTTATACGGGGTAATCTATTAATGTGCAATAAGAATAAATATCATAAGTATGAGTCGTGGGTGTACCTAAATTTGAAATGGGAATGGTAGTATACATATATGACTGTGTTTGTGCATATACTATATACGTGTAAAAATCATGCCCGCGCTACTTGCTATCACTGAGGTTACTGCGCTGGGACAGTCTTATCTTGATGGGAACTTTATGGGGGATATTGACTTGTACCCTAGAACATAAGAATCCTTGGTACAGGCTATCGGATAGATAGTCAGACGGTCCTAAGAGACGTGAGGGTATGTGCTGACCTCTTAGTGACTTGGAACTATGCTTCGCCTTAATTTGTATGTGTTTTGTATTAAGACAGTTCGAGAGTGATTCCGAACTAGTATATCCCTTAGTACGAGTGATACGGGAACTTGATAGCAGAGTATTCCAGCACCGTAAATTTATGTGGGGTGCCGATAGTAAATATATATATATATAGATAGATAGATAGATAGATAGATAGATAGATAGATAGATAGATAGATAGATAGATAGATAGATAGATAGATAGATAGATAGATAGATAGATAGATAGATAGATAGATAGATAGATAGATAGATAGATAGATAGATAGATAGATAGATAGATAGATAGATAGATAGATAGATAGATAGATAGATAGATAGATAGATAGATAGATATATATATAGAGAGAGAGAGAGAATTAAAATCAAAATTTGGGAAACTTTCTACTGTGTTTAAAAGTAGTTGAGTAATGAATAAATATTCCAATATTTAAAAGTGTGTAAAAAGTTTGAGACAACACTGAAAAATATTATAATAAAATGAGAGTTATGTGAAAACTTTGCCTTTAGGAAGTTACTATCTTAGCACTAGTAATTGTCGGCATGAATCCTTATGAGAATATTTAAGAAAAGCTAAACTGTTGGGATAAATAGTGCAGTAGGTGTACATTAGAAGAGAGGTGAGAATTCTTCAAGAGAGTGCTGCATACTAATATGATTATTGCATTACCAGGTAAGCATTTTAAATACTTGCTAACTAAATTTTAAATTGTTTTACAATCGGGCTCTGACTCGTTTCCTATTTTCTCTTCTCTCTTGTATATATATGTATATATTATAGGTGCCCAGCCATAGGGGCGTCTTGCATAGGATCCGTTGGAAGGAACGTGTTGCAGCTTAGGTGGGAGTTGCAAGCCTCTTGATTAGACGACCTCATTATTGATTCCGTTTCTAGTTCTATTTTATCTAATTGGGCATGTGTAGCCCTTTTCCATTATTCAATTGGTTTTATCAGAGATTTTGATTCGTTTATTTCCAGTATTTATACTTTGGGATTGTTAATGTCAGGATGTTTTTCTTTGAAGTTTTAGAGTTGGAATTAATTAGTTGGATGCTTAAATTGCTTGGATTATATTTTCCAGTCTAGTTGTTGTGTGATTCTTAAACTATGGATTATGAAAGGTTTTAAATGTTGGTTTTAAACATAAATTTGGAATTGATGTCTTAAAAATGGTTTTTTCACTTAGCTTAATTATTTAGGGTGTTTAATTTAAAAAGTTATTTTTGCGACAGTGATGCTAAGAATGAACTAACCGTTCACCTTGGTTATAATTTAATAAATGACTGATCACCCAGTATTTAATTAGGCGGGGTGTCACAGTTGTATCAGAGCATCAGGTTCTAGTGTCCTTTAGGATCTGTACGGCTTATTTCTTTTTCAGCTTAGCGTTCTTGCTATAGAGCCCTACTTTTTGGATTGTTGTATTCTTGCTTTTACGATTACGTCTTCAGCTATTCAAGATTTGATAATAACTGTAGACTAATAAATTTCTTTACGTTTCAGATGCCTCCGAGACGTGCACCCAAGGATAGGTGTGCCCAAGCCGAGCAGCCAGCAACTCCAGCTCAGGGAACGATAAACACAATCAAGGTAGATGCTATCGTTGCTCAGGCGGTGAATGTCGCGCTAGCGGTAGTGCAGTTGGCTCCACCCCAGGTTCAGGCAGTGGCACCAGTACCAGCACATCTTCCATATGCATGGGAGCGAGTTAGGGATACCTTTCGGAAGGTGCATCCCCCAGAGTTTGTGGGCAGTTCGGATATCATTGTAGCCAGCCAATGGAAGAAGAATATCCAGAGGCATCTGCGCATGTACGAGTGTACGGACGTGTAGAAACTGCTGTTGGCTTCCTTCAAGCTAGTGGGGGCCGCTTTGCATTGGTGGGAATCCACCACCACCTTGGAGGAGAGGGATATTATCACTATACAGTCATTTTGGGCGCGGTATGATAGCAAATACTTTCCATCCGCTGTGCAGACTGAGATGAGGTGGAAGTTACTAAATTTGAAACAGGAGAATTCGATTGTACTGAGTACGAAGAGGAGTTCACAAGACTTATCACTATAGTTCCAGATGATGCACCCACTGAGGGAAAGAAGATATTGTTGTTTGTGGATAGGTTGGCCTGGAGGATCCGTTAACACCTCATAGCCAATCTGTCACTGAGTACCTACATGAATGTACTCAATACTTCTTTGTTACACTGCCAAGATCACCACTTTCATCTGCTGGGAAGCAAGCGAGCAGAAGAGTTCATCCAGCAGGGCAGGACAAGGGGTAATGGTACTAATGGAGCACGGACATATCAGGGGCAGACCCGTCAGCATGAGCAGAGTTCCCATCAGAGGGACCCTGCCAAGCGGTTTCGATCCGGTAACTCTAGGCAGGGATTTGGGGGATTTAGGCAGGGCCAGTCTAATCAGCAGGGCCAATATCGCCAGCCACAGGGTCAGCAGCAGGTCCATCAGGGCCAATAACATTTTTAGCAGGGCCAATAGCGGGGTGGTAATGGCCAACAGGGCCGTAATCAACAGGGATAGAGGGGAGAAAATTTTAGGGGCTGATGCTTCGGGTGTGGTAAAAATGGCCATAGGCACCATGATTGTCCAGAGGGAGATAGGGCCCCACAGCAGCAGGGTGCCCATAACGAGCCACAGAGACCACTTTTTCTAGCCGCCCTCCCAGCACCAGCTCAGGCACATCCCTACCAGTCATTCCAGCAGCTCTAGTGCAATAGGGGCAGTTAAAGTACAAACGTGTTTATAACGTCCACCAGGCAGCAGCTCCTCAGGAACCACTCGCGATTGAGGGTACGTTTCCTATCCATGGTACTATGGGTCAAGTTTTATTTGATACTGGGTTGACACACAATTAAATAGCTTATCATTTTGTGAAGTCCTTAGGGTTATTAGCCACAGCAGAGAGCACTATGACATGCGTAGACTCACCACTGGGAAATGGATCGTTAATTTTCTCTATATGCCGGGGTGTGGGAGTAGAGATTGGTAGCTTAATCTTACCAGCAGACATGTTAGTCTTAGATATGCATGAGCATGATGTTATTATTGGCATGGATTGTCTCGTAGCATACAGAGCTATGATATATTGTTTCGGTGGGAGTATTGTCTTTGCCATTCCGGGGTAGGAGATGTTTTTAGTGGCGATGCCTCGCCCAGAGGGGGGCTCTACCACTCATTTGTATTATATAGAGGAGGATACCTCTAAGGAGGTCGTAACTCCCTTAGACTCGATACGAGTCGTTCGTGAGTATTCTGATGTATTTCAGGAGATACCAGGACTACCCCCCAGTCGAGAGATAAATTTTGTCATAGATTTGTTACTGGATACTCGACCGATAGCACGCGTTCCATACCGTATGGCTTCGATGGAAATGTGAGAGTTACGAGATCAGATAGAGCAGTTGTTAGGTCAGGGCTTCATTCGTAGGAGTACCTCACCTTGGGGTGCTCCAATTTTTTTTATGAAGAAGCGAGATGGTTCACTGAGGCTATGTGTGGACTACCGGGAGCTGAAGAAGGTCACGATACGAAACAAATATCCATTGCCCCGAATCGATGATCTGTTCGACCATCTGAGGTTAGCAATTTTCTTTTCGAAGATAGATTTAAGGTCAGGATACCATCAGCTACGTATTAGGGAGCATGATGTTTCGAAGACTTCTTTCTTGACGAGATATGGGTCCTATGAGTTCAGAGTGATGCCATTTGGACTCACAAATGCTCCAGCCGTATTCATGGACTTGATAAACCGAGTATTCAGAGAGTTCTTGGATCATTTCGTTATCGTCTTCATAGATGACATCCTGATATATTCACACACTGAGGAAGAGCATGCTGAGCACTTGAGGCAGGTTCTTCAGACTCTACGAGAGCATCAGCTATACGCTAAGTATGAGAAGTGAAGATTCTGGTTACGAGAAGTGAAATTCTTGGTACATGTTGTTTCTAAACTGGGGATAGCGGTTGACCCGTGTAAAGTGTCAATAGTGAGGGAGTGGGGACAACCCACGACACCGACGGAAGTGCATAGTTTCTTGGGGTTAGCCGGGTACTACAGGTTCGAGGGTCCTTCAAGATAGCGGGTCCATTGAAGAACCTGACTCGCAAGGGGGTACCATATATTTGGGACGATACTTGTCAATTGGCGTTCGATGAGCTAAAAGACAAGCTGACTTCGCCACCAGTCCTTGCTTTAACCAAGTCGGGACCGACGCCTCCTTATGGGGACTCGGGGGAGTACTTCAGTAAGAAGATAAGGCTATAGCTTTTGCCTCTCGTAATCTTAAGTTGCATGAGAGGAATTACCCCACTCACGACCTAGAGTTAGCAGCGGTTGTCTTTGCATTGAGGATATGGAGACACTATTTATTGGGGGAGAAATTACGCCTGTTCACAGACCACAAGTCATTGTAGTACCTGTTCACTCAGCGAGAATTGAATATGCATCAGCGCAGGTGGTTAGAGTTTGTGAAAGACTATTAGTTCGACATACAGTACCATCCGGGGAAGGCCAACATAGTTACTGATGTGTTGAGCCGTAGACCGATAGATGATGTAGTGGACTTCTGGAAAATAAAGTGGAAAGAGTTGGGTCACCAAGATGTGGTAGCCCATTCCTTCATATCTGTCATGACAGTGACACTCGAGATTGTTACGAGGGTAATACAGGCACAGACAGCAGACTCATTTTGCCAGGAAAAAATTGTACGGCTTTTATCCGAGGGTGCTAAGTCCTATTCAATTAGTTTCGATGGAGGTTTAAGGTTTAATGGGAGATTGGTAGTCCCAGAAGGAGCATACTTACGTCATGAAGTGATGACCTAATCTCATGGGTCTCGATTTGCGGTGCATCCCGGGTGAGATAAGATGTATGAGGATATGAGATGGCAATAATGGTGGAGTGGGATGAAGAAGGACATTTTTTAGTTCGTGTCCAAGTGTTCTACTTGCCAAATGGTAAAGGTGGACCACCAAAAATTGTCGGGGTTGCTTCAGCCATTGGAAATACCAACGTGGAAGTGGGAGAGTATTTCCATGGATTTTATTAGTTGGTTGCCAACATCACAGCAGGGCCACGACTCCATCTGGGTGATTGTGGACCGTTTGACCAAGGTAGATCATTTCCTTCCAGTACGGACAGACTATACCACGGGCCAGTATGCTCAGTTGTTCATTGCTGAGATTATTAGACTACATGGGGTGCCCCTGGATATTGTGTCAGATAGAGATAAGATTTTCGTGTCGTGTTTCTGGGAGAGTTTTGAGGAGGCTATGGGTACAGAGGTGAGGCTGAGTTCAGCTTATCACCCACAGATAGATGGACAAACAGAGCGTACCAACCAGATGTTGGAAGATATGCTACGCATGTGTGTCCTTGATTTTGGAGGAGGTTGGGAGCCACATCTTCCACTAGTGGAGTTTGCTTATAATAACTCTTATCAGTTCATGATCGGCATGGATCCATTTGAGGCATTATATGGCAGGCCTTGTCGTTCCCCAACTTGTTGGCTAGAGGTGGGGGACAACAAGTTTCTCGGACCAGAGGTGATTCAGGAAACCTCCGCTAGGATTGAGATTATCAGGAGTCGCATTCGGGTAGCCCACGACAGGAAAAAAAGCTACGCCGATGCAAAATGGTTCTTCCGAGAATTTAATGTGGGGGACCAAGTATTACTACGTGTATCTCCTATGAAACGAGTGATGAGGTTTGGGAAGAAAGGGAAACTGGCCCCGAGGTACGTGGGACCATTTCTCATTATCGAGAGGATTGGGATGGTAGCATATAGGTTAGGACTACCAGAGCATTTACACCGCATTCACGATGTATTCCACATCTCGTCGTTGAGACGATACCTTCGGGATGACATGGCCCACACCCACATCGCGATTAAGGATATTGACTTACAGCTTGACAGCTCTTACGAGGAGAGACCAGTAGCTATTCTAGACCATAGCGAAAGGAGATTGAGGTCAAAAGTAATCCCACTTGTACGAGTCCAGTGGGAGCATCATAATGTGGAGGAATCCACTTAGGAGCGTGAGGCAGACATGCGTGAGAAGTACCCAGAGTTATTCTTACCAGGAACACCTTATTTTTTTCGAATTTCGGGATGATATTCCATAATTAGGGGGGAAGTATGTAATACCCCGTATTTTTATGACTTTTAATTTTGGGGATTTATTAAATTTAATTAGAGATATTAATTTAAAATTAATCAGAAAAATTATTTAAATACTTACTAGCATGATGAGAGTTAGTAATTATTGGAATTTTGTTGTAAGTTACTTTATGGATAAAGTAAGTGGTGTAATTGTATTTAGTAAAATTATCACGAGAATCTAATTTAATAATTTTGGAAATTTATCGGGTCGTGTTAGTGTCGTGTCGGGATTAAATTTGAACTATTAAAAGTGAATAAATTATAAGTCACCCATATGGTCATTTTGAGTACGTCAATGTGACCGTAAGGGTTGAGATAGTCAAAATAATATACCCGGGAGTTTAGTTTGGGTATTGGGGCGTTTCTAGGCCTAATTAATATCTCGAGAGGGAGTTTTAGACATATCGTATTTTTGGGCATAGAAACCCACGAATTTCTAAGGCTTTATCAGATGTTAGGGATTGTCTTCTAGGGTTATCATAACCAAGAACTAAAGACGGCCATTGGAGAGTAAGAGGAGAAGCTTTCCAAGGAGTTCTAGGCCAAGAACTCCACCGTTTTCACCGCCGTCGCCGCCAAACTTTAGATCGCGCAACGAGGATCAGAACCACACCAATATTTTCCACAAATCTGAGCCAAATATTTCCAGGCGAGTATCTATCTTGCTCTATTTCAGTTAATGCTTCAATGATGTTAGTCTAGGGTTGATTAGGACTAATTTTTGTGAAAGAAAGCATGTATGGGAGACTCTAATTTGCATGTTGTAGAGGTAAAAGACGTATTCTGGAAATCTAATTCATATGTAGAGGTTGAACCACAAAATTCATTAAGTTAGGAGTAGGAAATCTAGGAAAAGAATGGGAAGAACTAAGTTTAAGGAATTATTAGGGTTCTTGTAATTTTTATGGATTTTAACCCTTTTAATTCGTTATAATTGATGAAAACTCACATGTCTTACCTAGAATATTCATTATTTGGGGATATAACACATGTGGTATAATTTTTGGGAAGTTTGGAAATCAAATATGATGATTTGAATGATTTTGGAATAGCATTCATGTAACTGGAAATTATGCAGTTTCGCCATACCTGCTTGATCGATCGATCGACCCAAGAGCATCGATCGATCGACGCATCGATCGATCGAGCACATGCCATCGATCGATCAACCCCTCCTGGAAGACTCAAATTCACCTTTTTAAATAGGTTGTTCCAACTTAAATGAATAGAAATCCTTAGACATTATTGTTAGAACATTTTGGGATATAAAGAAGAGCAGTAGGACTTTATAAAAATGGAACCTTTAATGTAAGATGAGATTAACATTTAACGGAGGTGTTTTATACATAAGGAACAATGGGAACGTGTGTCTAAAGGGTGAGACTCGTAAGGAAGTTGCGTCGTAAAATAAAAAGGTATCTACTAAAATTACACTCAGGGAGGTAGGATTCCACGAGTGTTACGAAGAAGGTTTGTAATAATCCCACAAACAAGAATAAAAGAGACGAACCGTTATACGGGATAATCTAGTAATGTGCAATAGGAATAAATATCATAAGTATGAGTCATGGGTGTACCTAAATTTGAAATGGGAATGGTAGTATACATATATGACTGTGTTTGTGCATATATTATATACGTGTAAAAATCATGCCCGCGCTACTTGCTATCACTGAGGTTACCGCGCTGGGACAGTCTTATCTCGATGGGACCTTTATGGGGGATATTGACTTGTATCCTAGAATATAGCAGTCCTTGGTACAGGATATGGGATAGATAGTCAGACGGTCCTAAGAGACGTGAGGATATGTGATGACCTCTTAGTGAATTGAAACTATGCTTCGCCTCAATTTGTATGTTTTTGTGTTAATGTAGTTCGAGAGTGATTCCAAACTAGTATATCCCTTAGTACGAGTGATACGGGGACTTGATAGAAGAGTATGCCAGCACCATAAATTTATGTGAGGTGTCGATAGTAAATATATATATATATATATTATGAGAGTCATCGATATATATATAGAGAGAGAGAATTAAATTTGGGAAACTTTCTACTGTGTTTAAAAGTAGTTGAGTAATGAATAAATATTCCAATATTTAAAAGTGTGTAAAAATTTTGAGACAACACTGAAAAATATTATAATAAAATGAGAGTTATGTGAAAACTTTGCCTTTAGGAAGTTACTATCTTAGCACTAGTAATTGTCGGCATGAAACCTGATGAGAATTTTTAAGAAAAGCTAAATTTTTGGGATAAATAGTGCGGTAGGTGCACATTAGAAAAGAGGTGAGAATTCTTCAAGAGAGTGTCGCATACTAATATGATTGTTGCATTAGCAGGTAAGCATTTTAAATACTTGCTAACTAAATTTTAAATTGTTTTACAATCGGGCTCTGACCCGTTTCCTA
This sequence comes from Sambucus nigra, assembly GCA_949130495.1. NCBI lineage: Eukaryota > Viridiplantae > Streptophyta > Magnoliopsida > Dipsacales > Adoxaceae > Sambucus > Sambucus nigra. Next base: position 498,410,203 of record OX422211.1, on the reverse strand, counting down.
TTTTCTCTTCTCTCTTGTATATATATGTATATATTACAGGTGCCCAGCCACAGGGGCGTCTTTCATAGGATCCTTTGGGAGGAACGTGCTGCAACTTAGGTGGGAGTTGCAGGCCTCTTAATTAGACGACCTCATTCTTGATTCCATTTCTAGTTCTATTTTATCTAGTTGTGCATGTGTCGCCCTTTTCCATTATTCAGTTGGTTTTATCAGAGATTGTGATTCGTTTATTTCCAGTATTTATACTTTGGGATTGTTACTATCGGGATGTTTTCCTTTGAAGTTTTAGAGTTGGAATTAATTAGTTGGATGCTTAAATTGCTTGGATTATATTTTCCAGTCTAGTTGTTGTGTGATTCTTAAACTATGGATTATGAAAGGTTTTAAATGTTGGTTTTAAACATTAATTTGGAATTGATGTCTTAAAAATGGTTTTGTCACATAGCTTAATTATTTAGGGTGTTTAATTTAAAAAGTTATTTTGCGACAGTGATGCTAAGAATGAACCAACCATTCACCTTGGTTATAATTTAATAAAGGACTGATCACCCGGTATTTAATTAGGCGGGGTGTCACATTGCACCCGAGCCGGTTCCCACTTTTGTGATTAATTCATCTTTTTCTCATCCCAACCCACCCAGGCGTCCCATTCCGGTTAGGAGAACACATCCTAGAATTTTTGAAAAATTAATTCCTAGGCTGGTTTATGTTTGCTCCGTTTGCAAAAAGAGTGGACACCTTAGGGAATTTTGTTTTAAATCGGGTTATGTGTCACGCTTTACTCCTATATATGTTCGCACACATGAACCCACCCAAGATGCTTTACTTGCACAAAATGATAGAGAGTTTGCACATATTTGAGAGCAAGTAAAATTTTTGGTCAAGACTTCTCATGATTTGATCGAGTTGTTTCAAAATATGTCATCGTCTTTGAAAAACTCCACCGTACCTACTCGTTGAGGTCTAGATATATTTGCTATCATAGGGTGACTTACATGATGACACTTTTGCCTATTGTTAGTATGTATCATTTTGTAGTATACATTGTTTTCTTATTTTTACTACTATTTTAGTATTGTTTTAGATCTGTTTGCCCATTCCAAGAACTGTTTTTATGAAATTTTCTCACTAGACAAAATTGCATGACATTTTGAATACTCTGGGAAATTTGAATTTTCTCATTTTAACGAGATAAAGTCTCACGCGAAGCCTTCTCGTGGGACGGCCTGTCGTTCAACGATAAGGCATCTATGACCCTGGATCATATTTTGTAGTCCCCTGTTTCTTCTAGTTATATTCAATTGGTACTGCTGGGTTGTTTCTGAACAGTGTTCGAAAATAGAAAAAGATTTTTTTTTAGAAATATTTTGAACAATCCAAAAAGAGTTTTGTATTTTTTTTCACCTTATATGAATGCACACTTAGGATGACCAAGTCACAACTTCATGCCATATTCATGTGACTATTTGATAGTGTTTTGAGACAATATGTTGTCTCATTCATGTGTTTTACAAAGTTTGGAGTCTTTGAGATAATACAGTGTTGCTACCTACATGATTGACTCTATTTGTCCTTTATTGCACACATACACGGATTTGTTTGATGTTTGTGCTTGTCTATCACATGTTGGTTGAGTGTTTCCACCTCAATTCTGTCCATTCAACGAACCAAATGCGATAAAACTTGACAAAAAGTAATGCATGTTATAAACTGTTTGTGAGTTTGTAAGTTTTATTTTAACGGGGAAGGGATACGAAAGGTACTCATTTATCCTTTGCGATTAATCCACCGTTTACCTAAAAAATGAGGAATTTTAAATTATCCGGGGTCCAATGAGCTTCAAAAGAGACCAAAAAAAATGAAAGGCACTAAAAAGAGATATATGTCAAAAAGGGGCCATTAGGTTTATTCACCAATTATCCAATGTTTGAGAATTTAGATCACCTCAAAAAGAAAATATATATGAGGGAGTTTTGTTGGAGAATTTAAAACGGTTTGCACGTGCTTAAAAGTCATGAAAAATCATTACATAGTTTTGGACGTTATTGGTATGGAAATCATTTATACTTTGATTTGTTGATATGATTAAGACGATGTCATCTAAATTCAACTATTTTACACCAACGGACTATTTTTTATGTTCATTCGTTAGGACTACACTTATACATCTTGCACAAACGATATGATTGAGTTGATGTTCCTATCGAATCTGTTCACATCCATTCATTTCATATCCCCGATTTGGTTATCTTAGTACAAATTCATGGTGTGATTTTTTTTGTAACATCATATTTTTGCATTTTTTGTATAAAAAATTAAAAAACTCAAAAATAGTTTGTTCGCTTTGTTTACCGTGACACCCTGATTTTCTTTATGTAATTTATTCTTTTCCTTGCCTATTTCGGACAAATAAAAAAGGGGGAGAACGAATTATGATTTTATAGGGAAGTTTAAGTAAGGGGGAGATTTGATTATGCCTACATGTTTATGTTTATATCATTTCAAACTCGATACGTCACGAGGTTTTTGCTTTGTCTCATGTGCGTAGGTACAATTGAAGATCATTATGTTGCACACCCTGATGAGAAAAGTTTGGAGTTTTGAAAAGTTGATTGTTGAAGCGAAGTTTGAAGACTTGTCGATTTATCTTTCCACATTTGAGTTTTTGGGAGGGTAGATTTGTATAGGTCATATTTTAGTTGATAATTCAGATTTTTTATTTTGTGCTGGCATAGACATAAGGGGAGATTTGTAAGGACAGTGTCCATCACATTTATTATGTCATATACCTCTACAAGTTGTGGAAGAATTAGGAAACTAACATCTACAAGCGACAATACGAATTTCAAGACAACTTCAACAATCATTCCCAACAAGAATAAATTTGGTAAATGTGTTTTAGTTCCATTTACATTTTACACTAAAAGTGTTGGGATATTTTCATAAAAGTTTAAATGATTTTTGAAATGATTTTAATCATAAAAGTTTTGGATAAATGCTCCCGATCCCGTAAACGGTTTTGGTTTTAAGGGATTCAAGGTTATTTAATTTTTAAAGTTTTTTAAAGAGGATCAGTGACGATCGTTCAAACCACGTCACATCTCATTCGAACAAGATGGAGTGTTGCTCGAACGACATCGTGTTTCATTCAAATGACAAGTGTTTTTAGCTGACACATCATCGCCTTGAATTTTTGTATTTAAAGGGTGTTAGGCTACTAAATTTCTTGTGGACAAAACACTTATTTTAACAGAATACATTTTGAGTGTTTTTTTTTTATTCTCCAACACATTTTTTTGAGGTTTCAAAACTTTGTTTTTACAATTCACAAATCCTAGGCTTTTTGTGTGAGTTGTTTTATGGAATCTGAAGCATATATTTGGTGGGAGTTTTGCTGCTGAAACTAGGTGCCTTGGAAAGGTACTGGGCTGACCATAAGTGCCACTTATGTCAGGTACTGGGCTGAACGACTGCGTGTCATGGGGAGTGTTGCGATGTTCCTGGGCTGACAACTACGAACCCGACACCTGCGGGTATTTCGTAAGTCAATTGTATTTTCACTATAATCCAATTGTAAACCATTCCTTTACAAATTATAGTGGAAATAAAGGTTTTTGCCATGAGGGGATTTTTTCCTGAAATCTATCTTTGTCATCTTATTCATCGCTTGATTTAATATGATATTTGAATTGACACGTAGATGCATGTTTAGGGGCTGATTTAATTGGTATTTGGTTTGAACAAATTTAGATATCTAATTAAATAAGTTTAAGTTGGAAATTGCAAATATATTTGAATCAATATTGCAGACAGCATTTACAGAGGTAGGTTAGGGTCCAAAGTCATGACTACTAATTAATTTTAATTATAAAAAAATATTAGGTCATGATTTTGGACCTTGATCAAATAAAAATTAAAGAAAAATAAAATTTATTTTTCTGAATCCCAAAAAAAACTGTACATTTTTCAAACCTCTTTACATTTATAAAAATAAATATTTAGTCAATATATAACAAAAGTTAACTAATGCATGCTTGCATGAATATGTAATAATACAACAAAAGTTAACTAACTCATGTTTGCATGAATACGTAATAAAATATAATGCAAGCTTGCATGAATATATACAACACAAAAAAATACGATGCATGTTTGCGTGCATATGTACAACACAAATAAAAAATACAATGAACGTTTGCATTATGTTCAAAAAGGTTCAATTTTTCCTTCTCCAATGATGCCTGCAAACAAAACTTCAAAATGTCCTAAGTGGTAAGTAATAAAGGACTTGAATCCTAAAAATAACTTTGAGATGCCTACGTAACCAAAAATGGCATCAAAATCCATGTAGTTTGTAAGATGAACAAGGATGGGTTCTAACCCATAATTTGATTCTAGGGTGTCTCTTTTTATCTATGAAAATATATGTCAAATGTGTAGAAAGTGTAGAAAATTGTGAGAAGAATCTAAATTGGGAATTGTGGTATCGACCCATTTTTTCAATTTTTTCTTTACAAAAATATATGTGAATGCATATATGATGATAAAAAGCGTGGAGTCCCATGACTATGTGGTCAATTGCTACGTGTTACGTTGGTCCCATGCGAGCTTTTTGTGCCTTTTATGGGGCCTTTGGGAGATGATCTTCGTTGTCACCCTTCAACAGCATGTGTTTCAAGCCTAAGTCTAAATATTTGCAAGTTTGGGTCATATTCAAAAATCGGGAGTCCCGTGACTACGCGATCAGTTGCTATGTATTACATTGATCCCATGCGAGGCGTTCGTTCCTCTTGTGGGGCCTTTTGGGGATTGTTTTGCATTTTTTCCATTCAATGGCATGTCTTGAAGCCTAAGTCTAACTATTTGCATCATATTTGCAAATGGGGAGTCACGTGACTATGCGATCAGTTACTATGTGTTACAATGGTCCTGTGCATGGTGTTCGTGCCTCTTGTGGGGCCGTTTGGGGTTCTTTTTTGCATTTTTGCCATTCAAGGGCATGTTTTCGAGCCTAAGTATAACTATTTTCAAGTTTTGATCAAATTCACAAGTCAGGAGTCCCATGACTATATAGTCAGTTGATACGTGTTACATTAGTCCTGTGAGAGTGTTCTTGCCTCTTGGGGCTGCTTCGGAGTTGTTTTGTATTTTTTTCCTTCAATGGAATGTTTTCAAGTCTAAGTCTAACTATTTTCATGTTTGGGTCATATTCATAAATTAGGAGTTCCTTGACTAGACGATCAGTTGTTACTCATTAAGTTGCTTTCGTGTGAAGTGTTCTTGCCTATTATGAGATCGTTTGGGGGTTATTTTGTATTTTCACCCTTTAACAACATGTTGTCAAGCCTAAATCTAACTATTTGCAAGTTTGGTTTATATTCTCAAATTGGGAGTCCCATGAATACGCAATTTGTTGCTACATGTTACGTTGGTCCCATGCAAGGTGTTTGTGCCTCTTGCGAGGCAGTTTGGGGGCTATTTTGCATTTTTTCCTACAGCTGCATATTTTCAAGCCTAGTTTGGGTCAAATTCGTAAATTAGGAGTTTCGTGACTACTCGATCAGTTGTTACATGTTATGTTGGTCCCGTGGTAAGTGTTCATGCCTCTTACGGGGCTGTTTGGGGTTTTTTGCATTTTTTTGCCCTTCAATAATATGCTATCAAGCCTAAGTCTAACTATGTATTATTTAAGTTATATTCTCAAATCGGGTGTCCCGTGACTACGTGGTCAATTTTTATGTGTTACATTGGTCATGTTCAAGGTGTTTGTGCCTCTCACGGGGTCATTTGGGATCAGTTACTACATGTGAAGTTCTTCTATTAATGGGGATAAGAGTATATCAATATCATCATTGGGAGCCTTTGGCCCATATATAAATAAAGAGAACAATGTGAACTTGTTTCTCAAACATTGTTGGAGGGAGATTTAAAGTTGCCATAAGAATTGGCCAATAACTCTGATTAGTACTTAAATTATCGAAAGGGTTAAATCCATTGGTTGATTAATACTTCTATAAGGGCAACATTTCAGACATTACTACGAGTATCTAGGTCACATACTTTATGTTATATCTCGTTACCCTGCATCATCATCACGATCATCTTAACGTATCAAAGATATGAATATCCAGCAACTCCAATGCGCATCTTCAACATGCACCACTACATCTTCAACGTGCATCACGCTCATCTTCATCGTACTCCACTACTCCACCTTAAGATGGTATAATTTATGTTTGGAGTTCGAAGTTTATTTATAATTATATTAGGATTTTTTTTTTATTTGATTTTAAAACAAGGCATTTTTGGACTAAAAAATATTTTAGATTTTTTCCAAAGTAGTTCAAACGAGATGGGAATCTCGTTTGAATAAAAGGGTGTTCTCGTTTGAAGGGTCGTTAGAAGTCTACATCAAATAAGCATCAATCGAGGGTGCACTTTTTCAAGTTGTCAGAAGGTCATTGTAACACTCCGTGTTTTTATTAACTTTTTTTTATTAATTAATTGGAATTTTTGAGAAAAATAAAATTTTGAATTTAATAATTTTTATTGGCTAAATATGTTGGTTATGATTTTAGAAGAATATAACTTCAAGCAAAATTGAAATCGGATTTAAAATGGAGTTTTAATTGAATTTTTATTATATAGAAGAGTCCTCAAAACATAAAACTCTCTAAGAGTCCACGGAGCATAAAACTCTCTAGAAAAAAATATTTAAAAATATTGAACGGTCCGATCGAGCTGAAATTTCTTTTGTAGCTTCCTCTCATCTTCAGCTAATTCTCTGTAAAATTTCATCTTATTCCAACGGTCCGATCGTCCGGAATAAAATTTTTAGTGTTTGTATCTTATTATAGTTCTATTAGGTTTAGGTTTCCTAATGACTATATAATGACTCTAATTCGTGGGGGGGCTTCTCATAATTATTTTTTCTCGAGTTTTTCACCAGAGAACACTTTTAAAAATATTTCCTCTCAACCATAATCATCAACCTCCAACATAATCAAGGTTTTGTCACCATATTTGAACGCTTATTTGGGGTTTAATCAAGATTGGTCCAAGAACACTTCTTTACTAATTTTTCAAGAGGAATCGAGATTTCTAATCATATTTTCAACACAATCTTCACAGGCATGAATACTCTATTCTTTTCCTTTAGTATTATGTGTTTTAAGTGTCGCCTAAACACTTAATTAAATGTTTTCTTAAAAAAAATATTTAGTAACCTAATTGGAAAAAGTGGATATTAATTATGGGACTGTTTTTATAAAATCTCTTAATCCGAATAATATTCATAACCCTTGGGTACGTAGGATTCATGAGTGATTTTGGATTTTATTGGTGTAGGATGTATGTAGAAAGACCCTAGTTTTAAAATAAATAATTTTTGGGAGCGTATAACTCATGTAATACATGTAGAGATAATAAAATTTGGCTTTTGATGTATATATGATGAAAAATTGGTATATTTAATTTAAAATAATTAAATGAGATTATTTGGGTATTGTTGACGTTGTGATAATTAAATTAAAGATTTAATTGAATTGGACTATCATGCATAGTTTTATACGTTGATTAATTATGCTTGTTTATAGGACTTGTTAGTATTATTATATTGCCTTTGTGACGACGGGTTGTTGGGTAATTTTTTCTCTCCCTACATTTTAGGATGCCTTCTAGGTATGGGACTAGTGGGTTAGCCTTTTGATGATTTACGCCTTCTAGGTATGGGACTAGTGAGGGTAGATTATCGTGTTTTTATCATCTTGGGGGTGGGCTGATTTTTTATACTTTATCGTCGTTACGGTAGTCTAAGTATGAGACTAAGTTAAGATTTATGTTAGAAAATCCTCCTATACATAGGATAGGACGTATTGATAACTTGGGGACCCTTAGGTATGGGGCTAAGGGGTATTTTGAGGATCTCACATCGATTAAAAGGGTGGGGTGATTATAAATTGAGAAATTGAGAATTAATTCCTAAGATAAAAACGGGTATTAAAATTTGTGGCGACAGAATGTGTCGGGGCCGACATTTTAAACGGGTCAGAGGACGATTTATGTCGTGTCGTGTGTGGAACCTTGTCATGTGTCGGGGCCGACAGTTTAAACGGATCAGAGGACGATTGACAAGGGAAAGTGTGACACTTTAATAAAAAGTGAGAACTATAATAAAAGTTTGTTAATTTAATTAAATTAACATCGTGGGACTTGGGAATTTAAAATCATACTGGTGTGCCTTTATAAATGTGGATTTTACGGGTAGTTAGTAGATTATAATTATCCCGTTTAATTTAAAATATTCTATTGTGATATTTATTGCGTATAATGCTACTGTTTGGATTCAAGGATCCTATTTGAGGGGAGTAGTGTGTATTCTTTCTCGGGGCTTTGGCTTTGACCCATGCGTTGACTAATATTTTTCAGGATTAGAATTGGAGAAGTTGCATAAGTTTATCGGAGTTATCATTTGGAGGTGCAGCTGGAGTATTGATTTTATGGCATAGTTTAGCTAGACTTTCCTTTTCAGTCATATTTTATTATGAGACTTCATTTGAGTTTTATTGGGACATTCGGTTCCAAAGTTGTTTAGAGGATTTCTGTTGGGGTTATTTCAGATTTTATTTAATCATTATTGGAGAATGGACTTTTGGAGTTAGCGTGTGATGGATCTTTTATCGCTTAGTTGTTTATGATCATTTGAGATTGATTCAATTATTTATCTTATGGACTGATTTATTTATGTCTCATATCTGTCTCATGCTAAGAATGGTATTTTATTTACTCACGCCCGGCTAAGTTTTGGTGGCGGCCGACACCAGAATTTGGCGGGGTGTGATAGTCATTTGAAGCACGTTCAAACGAGAAAGTCTTATCATTCAAATGAAACCCGTTTTCATTCTAACGAAGACCTAATCTCGTTCGAACGAGCATCAAACTCGTTCGAACAATTGGCACTACCTCGACTTTTGTATTTTCCTATAAATACCATCTTAGTGTAGGGTTTTGATAAGAATTTTACAATTACGATTTTTGCGGACCTACTATAAGAAGTCTCATATTTAAATGAAAAAACTTCTTTTGAATCACACACATCACCTCCCATGTATAGTTGTGAATCCGGAAACACTCATGTAATTTTATACCAGAACTACTCTTATGAAGAAAGCGTCTCCACTGCTGATCTTATGATTCTTGCGGGAATCACTCTTGAAGGAATACTACGGTTTTGTTATTCTTGTGAGGATCATAGTTTACAAAAATGAAGGTCACCTGTAGGAGATTCTCCGAAAGGTTGTATATTCATTTATAAAATTTGTAAGTTGCGATTTGTAAACTTTAAAAAATGAATAAAAGGTTTTTCCCGAAAGGATTTTTTCGAAAAACTGTCTTGATTGGTTTGAATGCATGTTGTACTGTTTTACGCAATAATCGCCTAGTTGCATGTTCTAGCATAAAAAGAATTAAATATTAGTGTGGATTCTCATTTGAATTTAATAAGTTAACGCCATTAAATCATTGTGTACTCTTCAACTTCCAGTTGTCTACGCCCCCGATGCCCACAGTCATCTTTCCTAGAGACAAACAATAATTTATAAAAAGTTGAACATCGCGTGTATCACCGGTTGAATTATCCCCACCAACGGAGAACCCAATACTCTTCTTATGGTTAGCTTAAGATCCCTCGATCGTATCAGTTAGGAGTGTAGGATTATTAGGGATTTCTTAACTTTCATAACTCGGACATGGAGTAGAATTAATATCCAGCGGAGTAGAGTATTAATATCCCGAAGGAGATGAGAATTGAGCTTGGGGTGTAAGAGAGCGGCCAATTGACGGTGTTTCGCTATCTTATTGCTTACTGTCATTTCTCTTCGACATTTCCTATAATTAAAAAAAATTAGCGATGTATATAAGAAAGTACGATTTATGACTATATTTATGTATATAGCTTTTCAACAGCTATTAAAACATGCTTGATGAGTCTAATTTCCAGCAAACCAGTATTACTTTTTAAAAATTTATGAAATTTTGCACACGGCCAAGTGGGCGAAAGCGTATCTATGATTGACGTATAAAGGTTCGTGACATAAAATTGAAATCATTTCTTCTTCAACTTATTTGCAAGCTCATTTTTAACATACATGTGGGTGAATGCTCTCAGTACGGAATTGTATCGATAAAGGATAATATTTTTTTCAAACTTTTCTAACTGTGTTACCAGCATCAGTGCCCTGTCAGGATTATGCAAGCAAAATATATTCTCTACTGTCTCATCCCATCATTCTAGCAATAAAAACAGAATACGATCAAACAATTAGTCTTGAGAGAGATCAACTTCATGATTTGTAAGATAATTAAATTGTTAAATTTTCTTACTACTATACTTGTAAATCAGAGTTCCCTATATATGGCTCGCACTAATGAAAGATATTTTAGTGCAGTCAAATTATACCCTCTTGTACTCTTGTTTCCAATAATTACTACTCTGACTCATTTCTCCTGAAAAAATATATAAAAGGGAATGATTATGAGTTGTATGGGTGAAGACACAACAAGTTATGGCACTAATTAATCCTAAACAAATGATGGTTTTTCATCCGATCAATCAGACACAACAAGTCCAATTTAAGTTCATTTTAAATTAAACCTAAAATTGCAATTTTCCCACCAATTGTGAAACCCTTTCACTAATTTGTGTTCCTTCAAACAACAACCATTTAAGGAAGGGATGAATACATCCACAACAAGTTAATCTAATGACTATATTCTAAACATTTAGTCGTTAAGATAAGGTAGACATTAAGACAAATAATTAGTTAAGGATTTATTATGAAGAATTAATAGATTCAGCATTTTAAGTATCCATCATCCATATCAAACCATGATCATTCAGCACAAGCAACAACAACCATCAACCGAACAAGCTAACATAAGTTTATCATGTACTCCTTCTAAATCGTCTATTTGATTGATTTCCAACGCAAGTTTATCCCATTTAACATTACTAACCTCACAATTTATATTCAACATTACTAACCTAACAATGTAAATGTTAACTTTACTAAACTAAAAATTTCAAACTTAGATATGGTTCAACATTACTAACCTAACAATCTAATATTATTAATAATTTATATATCAAACCATTAATCTGTTCTCTAATCCATTAAGATTACAACTACCACGTAAAAAGAAAAAAAATCCATAAAGTTAAGCATTGAGAAATCCAATAAAAGAAACAAAAATACAAATCCCACATTGACATTTCTTTAATTCATCAAATTTGAAGTATCAACTAAAAGTCAAAAAACCCATAGGTTTTAAGAATTTTATAATCCAATATAAGAAACATAAATCCACATAGTTGATCCACACACATTGAAAATACACTGTTACACACACACACTGAAACATGCAGACACACACACACCACAGAATCACATATAAACACACGCACTGAACCCCTCCCACACACATAGTAAACACATGCACACTTGTAAATGAAGGAGAGAGAGGAAGGGATTATCATAAAAAATGGAGAAGAGATGGCCGAAAACAGAGGAGAGTGGAAGGGATTATCTTCGGCAGTTGAATTGAGAGAGAGAGGGAGAGAGGATTTTTGGTATATGGGTGAAATGATATTGGGGGGTTCTAATCTTCTTTATACCCAAAATGGGGGAACGATCCAAAATTGTAACCCATTATTTGACTCATTAATTACTTAAGTATGGTCACGATTAAGAACCATGACCCCACACATGACCAATTAAAAACTCGAGAAATGGTCACATTTTTTGACAGTGGCAACGTACTGTGATCATTTTAAAATGGATTTGGGGGTCACGATTCAAAATCGTGACTAGTGTTCACTGATATTGTCACGAGTGGGCCATGGTTTTGGACCATGACCACCTTTGTACCAAAAGATATGTAATTTTAGCAACACAATGTGTCACAATGAGCCACAATTCTGGACTATGACCCCTTGATCATAGCTCCTGACCATACCCAGCCTCTTAATTATCACATGTGGATCATGATTTTTAACCATGACCACCAATGTGACCAAAAGAGTGGGAAACTTGGTGTCATAATGGGTCACGATAGAGTTACGATTTGGGGTTGTGACCCATTTGGTTATGGCGTCTGACCATGAACAACCCCTTAATGAGGTCACTTTAAACCCTGGTCACTTATTTTATCACAGTAAATAACTAGGGGTCAAGTTTCAGATCATGACTCATTTACTCTGACCATTTTCAATTTTTAGTGTAGTACAATTTTGGGTAATAGCCAAAGTCAGGCAAAAAGTGTAATAACCGTGCGCACGGGGCGAATCTTATCCATGAGAATGATTTTAGGAAAAATTTATAGAAGCCCAAAAAATGTATTTACCATGCACACGATAAAGTTTTGAAGACATTTTCGTAGTTTTAGATAGAAAGATTTCTCAGCCTAAACCATACTACCATGCATATAGATCCAAAAACCAGTTGTGTGCATGCTTGTAGGAAGTATGTATTATACAACTAAACAAGCACCTATGTGTATAAACCTTAAGACGATTCAACCAAAAACTGCCACAAATGGATATAATCTCCAGTCTTCAGAATTAATGCGGAAGCTTTGGCATAAATAAGTCGTGAATGATCTTCAATTTCAATGTCCATAGATTGTAATGAACAAAACTCTATCGATATATTTATTTTCTATCTATGTAATCAAAACTTTTGGCTTGATTTTTGAAGGACTCAATATTTTTTCACAGTAAGTATCCAACTAAACTATAATAACACATATTACAAGATCGATTACATTTTCAATAATCTCGTTGTCTATTCCATGGCAAAACCCTTAAAACCAAAAACTTATTTATTACGACATCCAAACTAACCCTCACATTAGCCATATAATAAGAGTAGAGTGTTACAATACACATTAAACCCATAAGATAACTGACAATCAATAAGCCATTTTTGGATCTCCAATTTCATGCCACCAGAAATGAGGTTGTTACCGGGGGCGAAGCCCGAATTCAAACGTAAGGTTGCCAAGTCTCATTAATAGATTTGATAGGGGTAGACTATTCACTAGTTGGATGTTTATTAGTTTAAGTTTAGTCACAAAATAAGAGAAAATAGATACACACAAAAATCTATTAAAAACATACAAATATTTATAAAGATATATAACCAATATTCATATATAACATAAAGAAAAATCACATGCCATTATATGTATCCAAAAAAAAAATTTACGATCATAAATACACATAAATCACATAAACTTGCCTTACATACATACATACATACATACATATACATATACATATACATATACATATACATATACATATACATATACATATACATATACATATATATATATCATAACCTTAACCACATAAGAGAATACGCTATATGATAAAAAAAAAAGGAGAGGGATCTAGTCGAAGATAGAATTAAAAAGGGATATCGATTGATAATGAATGTAAAGGACCAAAAGATAAAATGAGAAGGGATTTTAACCCTATAAATGAGTCTCGAATATGTGCTAAACGAAAGTAGCAAATGAATCAAAAGTTGTGTGTTGTCTATAAAGAATAAAATAAGTAAAACTAACACAAATATATATGCTCTATTATTGTGTATGTGCTCTATTTTTATGTATGTGCTCCATTTTCATAAGTGTGTACGTGCTACATTTTTGTGAATCCCAAAGTAAATCATTAATGTTAATTAAGGAATCCCATAATTATACTAAGGTTACGTGGTTATTTTCCCATATTACTAAAGATATGACATCTTAGGAACAACTTCAACCATGAGGAGATATTTACACTTAACGATGGTGAGTCCATCAGGAATTGTGTTGAAAATCTTTGGATCCAAAACCCTTTGAGTATTGTTGCAAATCGTTCATTTCATATTGCGCATGTATTCAAGCAAACTTAGAGATCATTTTAAAGACACTGTCGTTCTCATCTTTGTAAGTGATTTCTTTATCCATTTTTGTTTTCTTGATCTATGATTTCCTTCTCTTTTCCAAATATAATGCATATCATCGATGGATCGACTACTGAAGAGTTCAAAATGAGGTATATCATTTATTAGGTGAAGGTTGAGTTATATCCCCATGAAGTCTATTGGTTAGTTTCATCGATCGTTATTGAGGCTTGAATCACCTTTCCTTCCAACCCCATATCCCTTAGGCTTTTTGAATACCCTAAAGTGAATCCATCACGATGCATCCTCAAAAAGTGGAGGATCATAAATGACATTCATCTCTTCAGTGAATTGAAATGCCCTGGCCCAGATTCATAGGTTACTCGTAGTCAACCCGATTTGAACGTAGCGTTAGGTGTAAAGTGCGATGAAACAACCTATGTAATGTTGATAATTAATGTTTCACTTGTTTAGCATGAGATTATGATTTAAAATCAAGCTACGTGAAGGATCGTAGGGGAGCACCCCAAAGTCCAAGGATAAAGAGCTGCTAACGTAAATAAAAGAGAATACTTACCTGTATAACGCCCTCAAAATATGAAACCGCACCCAACCTTCCATAACAAAGCGACGGAGTGAGCTAAATAATCAGTGGAAAAAAAATAATTTGCAACTTAGAAACGAACAGAAAAATGGAGACTCTAATATTTTATACTTACATGCAAATGAAACTACCATGTGTGTGTGTGTGTGTGTGTGTATATACTTATTGCATGAAATCGTTTTAATTCCAAAAATGTTGTTTATCCCAATCAATTTAACTTAATATCATAAAGACATCTTTCTTAACTTTACGTTTACCCCTCTATTCAACGCATGCGGTTAAATGCTTGAAACCACCACACTCTGTTTAATGTAAACCATTTCATTACCAAAATTACCCTTTTCCATTTAAACAATGCATTTTAGTATATTCATTTCAAAATCACCCGTTCAACACACCCGAACACCGTGTTAGAAAATACTTATTTAACCTTTGAAAAACCTTTCACAATATACCCTCGTGAAAATTATGGGTTTAATCGCTTAGGTTGCTTAACCACCCATTTACCCACTTACTTTACCTTTCTTTTACCTTATGAACATTAATCGATTTACACATTTACTTGTCCATTTTAACCTTTAACAGAACATTTATTACTCATTCAAGTTAGGTTTTCTCAACACGTTTTCATTACACAACCCATTTCTTTACATGTTCCTTATTCCTTTATCATTTTCTCGAAATCTTCCAATAACCTCATACTACAACAAGCTCCACACTGCCGGCTATGCGCACCATACGCTTTGGTCAGTTGTTTTGGGTCTTTCACCCAGGGATCCGATCCCTCCTTAATTATCCTGGTGTCATCTGAGTTCCTTTTTATATGTTTTAACATTTTACAAATGTCCACGTTATTCCTCCTTTTCCTTTTTACCCGGTCGAAGCCACACCCCGAGTTTTACCCCAACTCATGTTACACTTAAAGTTATCATTTCATGTCCTTTACACTTTAACTTTGATTTTTATTCCAAAAATCATATTCATTAAGGACCAATTTGTGTAACATATTTTCCAACATTTTTATTCCATACAAATTCTCCACTTTAAGTAAAATTACCATTTTACCCATTTGTTTCCAAACACATCTTTTACTCCATTTTCACAGGTGTTAACTTTCCCAAAACACTATTAAGTTACCCAAACTAACTTTTTAGTGTTAACACCTTAAAATCTTTATAACCTTGGAGTAATATTCTTCTTAATTGGAAACATCTCTATTTCATTATTTCCTTTCCAATTTCATAAGTGTCAATCTTTTAAAATAATATTAAGTGTTGGAGGACGATGAATATGTTTGTTAGAAATATTATTGAAGGACGATGAATATGTTTGGAAATATTAATTGTTAATCTTAATTGAAAATATTAAGTGTTAATCTTAATTAGCAATATTAAGTGTTAATCTTAATTGGAATTATTCTCGAATGATGATGAATACGTTTGTTGGGGATCTGAAGAAGGGTTAACACGGGGAGTTTTTGGAGCTTGTATGGTGGAGATTTTATGACTCCCTTTATGGCAACCTTTGGAGGTGGGGGAGTCACCCATCTTCATCACCACCACCACCACTTTGTAGTCATTTAGGTAGATGATCTATACTTATTATATTTGATACTATATTTGAGAAATGTTGTAGTCTTATTGTGGTTGATTAATAGTTGGCTTATTATGAGATAATGATGTGTTTCTAGTAAATATATAATGAACATTTTATGGGATAAAAATATAAGAAAATATGAGTTTTGTGTATTTTCTAGTAAAAGAATTTATGGATATTTTTATGGAATAAAAATGTAAGAAAATGTGGGTTTTGTGTATTTTCTAGTACAAGAATTAATGAACATTTTTATGGAATAAAAATGTAAGAAAATGTGAATTTTGTGTATTTTCTAGTACAAGAATTATTGGAAGAAAATGTGAATTTTGTGTATTTTCTAGCAAAAGAATTAATGGACATTTTTGTGGAATAAAAATGTAAAAAATATGAGTTTTATGTATATTCTAGTAAAAGAATTAATGGACATTTTTATGCAATAAAAATGTAAGAAAATATAAGTTTAGTGTATTTTCTAGTAAGAAAATAATGAACATTTTTATGGAATAAAAAATGTGAGAAATGTTATTTTAGTGTATTCCTAGCAAAAGGAAATAATGTACATTTTTGTGGAATAAAAATATAAGAAATGTTATTTTAGTGCATTTCTAGCGAAAGAAAATAATGAACATTTTCATGGAATAAAAATGTGAGAAATGTTGTTTAAGTGTATTTCTAGTAAAAAAAAAATAATAGATATATTATGGAATAAAATATGGAATGACATTAGTCCTGTCAAAACATTTATGAAATAAGTATTTCCAAGTTTCTAAGAATGAAATGTATGTTTAACATTTTCTATGCATATCAACTTGTAGTATTTTGATAATAAATATGTGTGCAAGTTTAAAAAAAAGTCTTGTTGGGTTTTAACATAAAATAAGACAAAGGGTAATTTTAGTCTGCAATTTATGGGAAAAAGGATATTGAAAATATAGATAATGTAAAGTATACGAATACATGTGTTAAATGAAAGTAATGGTAATTTCTAAGAAAGAAAAAGTAGTCTTATGTAAAGGGTGTTATTTTATGTGATAAAGGTGTTAATATGACAAGTGTTAATATGACATGTGTTAGTCATATGTTTCTTCAATGCTCCATTATCTAGCCTATTTGGAAGTTTTTTTTCAGATCTTATAGGCATTCAACTGGACAAAGTTTCAATTCATTCTCTGCTTCATAGTTATTGGATAAAGTCAGGTCCTAATGATTATTCTAATTTCCTTTCTAAATGTATCCCAATTGTGGTTTGTTGGCAGATTTGGAAATGAAGAAATAAAGCTTTCTTAGAGAATTTTAATGTGGTCCCTTCAGAGTTAATTTCTAAATCTATTTCTCTCATTTCATATATTTTCAAGGATCTTCCTTTTAAGAATCCTATCTCATTCTTTGATAAGGACATTCAAGAGATTTTTAATCTTACAACTTTTAGTAGAATTCCAATTTTCAAATCAGTGAAATGGCTTCCTCCTCCATCTAATTATTATAAGTTGAATGCGGATAGAGATTCTAAAGGAAACCCAGGTTTGTCTGGCTCAGGGGGTATTTTAAGAAATGAAAAGGGTGAGATGATTTGGTCCTTTTCTCGATATGGTGGTGTTAATTCCAACTCTTCTGCTGAACTTAGTGGTATTTACATGGGCATTAAGATTTGTATTGATCATCAAATTTTAAGAGTTCTGATTGAAGCTTATTCAAAGTTTGTGGTGGATCCGATTAATAGAAATTGGAAACCTTCTTGGCATTTGATCCCTTTAATTGATGAAATCGGGTCAAATTATTTATGTGAAATTGTACTCTCTCTCTCATTGCTACAGGGAATCTAATATGGTTGCAAATTCTTTGGCCAATCATGGATTTGCTAATAATTCTTTGAAGATTTTTTACCATGCTCATGATCGTCCTTCTATTATTAGAGGTAACTATATGCTTGATAAGATGGGATGTAGCTACATTAGATCTTCTTACCAATTTACTTAATAGTTTTTTTATATATTTGTAATGGGGATATTTATAAATTCCCATATTTAATCTTTCATAGCATTTTCTAGTTCTCATTTGCTTGTAAGCCCTTAGAGAGGCTCTTTCTCCATTAACAAATTTATGTCTGAGGGTTTAATCCCTCTTCCATAAAAATAAAAATAAAATATATAAATAAATAAAAAATAAGTGTTAAAATAGCTAAAGTGTTTAAAATGTTAAGATGGAAACTTAATAACCATTTTTGAGAAACAACACTTGTTGAAGGACTAAATTGCAAGTTTGGTAAGTAAAGGGTAAATTGGTAATTTACTTAAAGTGGAACATTTTAATGGAATAAAAATGTCAAAGAACGTATTTACACTAGTATGGGTGAAAATGAATTAAGTCCTAAGGCATGAATGATTTTAGTATAAATCATGTGTGTGTGTGTGTGTGTGTGTGTGTGCATAAGGGACTTAAAGAAGAAAAAACAATGTTCCAAGCGTTAACGGGAAAAATAGACAGTTGAGTCTGAGTTTTAACTTCGGTTGCGTAAAAGTAAAGAAGGGGAATAATATGGACATGTGTAAAATGCTAAACGCATTAATAAGAACTTAGGTGCAACCGGGAAATAAGCAAGAAGGGCCTAGAGCCCCATGGAGAAAAGCCCTAAATCATTGGTCAGAGCATATGGTGTGCATAGCCATCGATGTAGAGCCCGTGTAAGTATGCCATAAAGAAAGATTCCGAGAATATAAAAAAGGAATAAGGAATATGTCAAGAAAATGGTTTTGTAGTAAAATGTGTTAATACAACCTAACTTGAATGAATGAAATAAATGTTCAGGTAAAGGTGAAATGGACAAATAAATGTGTAAATCTATTCATGTCCATAAGTTAAGGCAAAAACAGTAAAGTAAAGTGGGCAAATGGGTGGGTAAGTAACCTAAGTTGTTAAACCCATAATTTGCATAAGTACGTATTACAAGGTTTTTAATTGACAAACAAGTATTTTCTAACACAGTGAATGTGTGCTCTAAAATGTTACTTTTCAATAAAAATACGAAAGTATATTTAAATGAATAGAAAGGGGTGATTCCGGTAAAGGATGGGTTGGGATAAAATCAGGTGTAGAGTCTTTAAGTGTTGAATAGGATGTGTTAAATAAACTGAGAAATGCTAAGTATGAATAAAGGAATTATTTACAAGATTAAGGTATATTAATATGGATGAGTAAGGTATCTTCGAAAGTAACACGATTAATGCATTGGAATATGTATTTTTCAAAGGTGTATACATATATGTAGATACATATATCTTTTCCCATGCATGTGATTGTAGCGTGTGAGTATTCCTTCTACTAGGCATAAGCTCACATCCCCACTTTGTTATGGCAGGTTGGGAGCATTTTCGCATTTTAAGGGAGTTATCCAAGTAAGTACACTTTGTTTATTTTACGTTAGTAGCTCTGTTTATTAGGACTTCGGGGTGCTCCCCATGGGTCCCACACGTTGTTTATCTTGAAACTGGAATCGCATGCTAAACGAGTAAAATGTTAAATAAAATAGAACTAGACTAGCAACATTATGTGCGTTGTTCTATTGCACTTCACACCTAACGCTCGACCGAATCGGGTTGACTCACGGGTAACCCATAAATTCGGGTCGGGGCGAATTAAATGGTATCAGAGCTCTAGGTTCAAGGTTCCTTCCAGGAGTGACGTGGTGAGGTCAGTAGTGGATCTTTCGACGTAGATGTTGGTTTAGACAAGCCATGCTAGTTTTGTGACGGTTGTGGTCATATCCTTGAAGGTGAAGTCAAAGAGGTTAGCACAACAAGTAATAAGTGCCAAGTGGAATACGTTCAAGTTAGTTATATAAATCGCTTCTGCGTTTCTGATTAAGTGCGTTAATAATTTGTGAGTGTCCATGTAAGACAATAAGTATTGATGCAGTGGCTTTTAGTATAAGGTGTTTTGTGCTCCAGCCTTTGTAGAAGTAGAGTCTTTGGAGATGTTGATGTAATGAGATATCGCCCGTTGGGCAAGTGGCACCAAATTGTGAATAATCGACAGTAGGGATTGATTGTTAGAGTCTCATAACCACGTAAAGAGAAATTATGAATTTAAATCTTATGTGGCCTTAGGTGCGACACAATGTGGGGTTCATCCTAATGTTATAATTAGGCAAATTCAATCCTTGGGTAATACTATGATTGATGGGTACTTCAGTGAACATGTGAATGGTATGGGTGAACGCTAGAGGATAATTCAGGATCAATTGATGGAATTTTATCCTTATGGGTGAACACCTTAGTGGTTGTTGGTCGATGAATGTATTTGCGAGTGCTAGCTACGTGGCAAGAAAGTATTAGGTCCCTTGGTTGTGGGCTTGCGTTTAGTATATCCCAATTTATATGCGTTGATTAAATGTGGATATAGATAATCTTGATGATTGAGGTAACCTAGGAGTGAACCTAGATAATCGTGTTGACTTGGTATTAAGTAAATGAGTTGTGATGTTTTAGAATAGGGCCTCTTCTGGCATCGTTAGGGTGGCCTCCTTTTGGGAAATAACCGACGTCCTGTGCTTTACCAGAAACTGAATGGTGTTAATTTAAAGTTTGGTGATTGTAGTTTTGCATTGAGAAATAGGGTCCCTTGTGGAATTCGTAGGCATGATCCTTAGTATTCATAGGCAATGCTCGATGCCCCATATCCTATTTGAATATATGTAGTCGTGTTAGTTAGAAAATTAACACATAGTATGAGGTTTACATAGTAAGGCAATTCAGTTACAGTGGGTGAACATTAATAAGAGATTAAAGGGTGAAGGCCTGCAAAATGGTCTTGGCAATCCCCTTGGAGGTGTATACTAAGGTTTGTCTAATGAAATTTTGATGCGAGTTGTAATCGTTCCATAGTAATAGCGAATCTCAAGTTTGTGTGGCATAGGTCATGGTATGACTTTTGGTTCCTTGCAATGGATGTGTAAGCTGTTTAGAAAATAATAATAATTGAGATTAATGTCATCGTCCATGAGGAACTAGGAATCATTGTTGTATTAAAGCTTACATAAGTGATGGTAGACCATTGATGATTGTAGTATAGTTAGGTCATGTCGATTTGTGGTAGTACCCTGGAGTTTGTGCTACGGCTTTTTTTATAGGCATGTATCATAACGTGACCTTCGAGGATAATTTTGAAAATAGGTTAATGAATGCTAGGTGGTACACATGAGAGACTTAGAAAATGATGGTGTTCATCATGGATTTTAGATATATCATGTTGGATGAAGTGTTAGGTTTGATTATATGACCTACGGGTGATATCTGTATGGTTAGTAATGACTCTGTTGAAGGAAGTCTGTGAGCACGAGTGATGCTTGAAAGTTGAGATGCCATTAGAATTATTAGGGACAGGGATCATGTAGTCTGCACTAAGGGTAGTAGTAATAGCTCATGAGTTGGGTGTTTGAAACTACGTGAGCCTTGTGTTCACTTGATGAGAGTGATCTCGAAATTGAGGTTAGCCACTGCTTGTTGAAATTTTGGAGGCCTAGCTGTGATAGATCGGTAACAAATGACAAGTGTCAAGAGAAGTAACTTCGAATTGATTTAGGATAGTTGTTCTTACCAATGATGGATAGTTAGAATTAGTCCTAAGGAGGTAAGCCTATCATTTCATCTTCCTAAAAGAATTGGTTTTGGTAGTCCGTCTGTTCGGCATGGATGGATGATTCTCGAGTAGAACCCGTTAAGGTAAATAGTCCAAGACAGGGTACGTGGCAAGGCTAAGGTGCTTAGCAGGTATTTGACTAGAGTTATAGAGTTCAAGTGTGCGTCGTGGGTTCGTACTTCATGTGGCTCGATTCAGTGTCAGAATTAAATTATATTCTTTGGTGTGGCAGTCGCCTGATTTGTTGTATTCTTGTGCCTTCTTTGATCCCAATAATGGGGAGTTTTTGATCAGTTGTGATTCGAGTATAGCGCTGCATAAGATTAGTAGTGATGTGAGTTAGTCCGGTTGTGGATGATGTGTCACGGTATATGAGTGCACTTTTCCTCAAAAGCACCTTGTTCTACACTAGTTTATGTGTACGCATGGTCTCGCGCTTGTTGCATATAGCTTGCACATGTTATTCAATTTCTTTAGTTTAACGTTTTTCATTAGTTAATCTATATTTCTAGTTATGAGTTTGTCGAGTTTCCCGAGGTCGTGACTTGAGAATATATTTAGTATAAGGACTTGAGGTAACATTAGGTGCTAGCATCGCTCTCGATTAAGAGTCGCAATAATTGAGGATGTGATCACTTGTATGCCTATGCGTTGTGATGCCTAGAATGACTCATAGTTGATGGAATTCAAGACCTTGGGTCTAGACCATAGTGTTGAGGATGCCTAGGATTGGAAATCAGTCATAAGTAATCGGATTCTAGATTGTGATAAACCATGAATTTCAAGGACAAAATTTCCTACGGAGGTAAGTTTGTAATATCCCACCGGGAAATTAATTAAAATATTATATAGATTTTATATGAGGAGGAATAAAGTTGTCATAATACGAAAACATGGAGACTTGGATGATTATGATTGGATTATATCTCTAATTAAATGGACTTGGAGGCCTGGCGTTAATTATTGGAAGATTTGTGGGTACGAGATTAAATTAAGTTAAGGAGTTTATTAGTTATAAAAGTGTTGTTATTTCATTTGCATAATTAGGTATCTCCTTATTAGATTTTAGAACACTAGTTGGGGAAATCTGTAGGCTTAGAAATGTTAGTCGTTTGGACAACTAATGTTGTCGTTGGAACGAGGTGTAATCTCGTTTGAACCACGGGAAAGGTCATTCGAACGACGATGACAAGGTACCTTCTCTCACTTTATTGTCCAGCTTTCAACCATTGATCTCATTTGATGTCAGTTTAGGGCCCTAACAGTGTAAATAAAACAGATGGAGTATTAAACATCTTCCTAAAGATCTTTAGTCGTGTATAAAGAAAAGAACGTGGGACAATAAACCCACCAAGGCAGACGTGCCAATATCGTTGTCACCTTTATGTCCGTTGATCATGAGTCTGTGCAGATGATATATTTTATATCTGATTATATACTTAGTTTTAGTATAAGATAAGGGTTTGGGTTAGTAAAACTGGCATAGTACGACCATCTCCTCAATCCTCCCAAACACTCTCAATAATACTCTCCCTTTAAGAACGTTGTCCGCTATTTTTGAGTTGTGGTAGCCACACTCACACCTTAAAGTACCTATTTCCTCCATTATTAAGTTTGGGCTACGAAATATAGAGGTTGTCTGTTGAAGTTTTTAATGGATGTTAGAGGAAATATTCTTGAAGGACGATGAATATGTTTGTTGGGGGTCTTGAAGAAGGGTTGCCATGGGGAGTTTTTGGAGCTTGTATGGTGGAGCTTTTGTGACTCCCTTTAGGGCCACTTTTGGTGGTCGGGGAGTGACCCATCTTCATCACCACCACCACCACTTTGGAGTCATTTAGGTAGGTAATCTACTCTTATTATATTTAAGACTCTAATTTATAAATGTTTTAGTTTTTTATTATTGATTAATAGCAGGCTTATTATGAGATAATGATGTGTTCCTCGTAAACTGATAATAAACATTTTATGGGATAAAAATGTAAGAAAGTAAGAGTTTTGTGTATTTTCTAGTAAAAGAATTAATGGACATTTTTATGGAATAAAAATGTAAAAAAATATGATCTTTGTGTATTTTCTAGTAAAAGAATTAATGGACATTTTTATGGAATAAAAATGTAAGAAAATATAAGTTTTTTGTATTTTCTAGTAAACGAATTAATGGACATTTTTATGGAATAAAATGTAAGAAAATATGGGTTTTGTCTATTTTCTAGTAAAAGAATTAATGCACATTTTTATGAAATAAAAAAGTAAGAAAATATCAATTTTGTGTATTTTCTAGTAAGAAAATAATGAACATTTTTATGGAATAAAAATGTGAGAAATGCTATTTTTCTGTATTTCTAGCAGAAGGAAATAATTAACATTTTTATGGAATAAAAATGTGAGAAATGTTATTTTAGTGTACTTCTAGCAAAAGGAAATAAAGAACATTTTTATGGAATAAAAATGTGAGAATTTATTTTAGTGTGTAGACGCCACTTCTAGAACCTCCTAGGTCTCTACTTAGGTCCCTAGCACCTTCCCATTTCACTACAAACCCTAGATAATACTCCAAGTACTGAACTAGAGGCCAACGAGTTCTCCCCGGCCCTGTATGAATTCGGTAAACTCTATCAACAGAGCGAAAGTTCTTTGAATATTCTCAGGGCTCTGAATTCCTTTTCCAACGGTCCCCCCGCGTATGCTGGCATAACATTTCGGACGAACACACCATTTTACCACTGAAAAGCGATCTGGAAGCAACAGAGTGTTTTTGGGCCCCAAGTTGACCCCAGTCAACTTCATTGTAAGAGCGAAATCTCTTTGAATCTTCAAAGGGCACTAAAACCCTTTTCCAACAATCTTCCCCGTGCATGAAATGGCATAAATATTTGAATGAACGATCGGGTTTCCCCTCAAAATTGATCCGAAGGCCACCGAGTGCTCTCGAGCACTGTTTGTCCAAGGTCAACTTTTCATCTCGAATGAGACCGAATAAACCTTTGAAGTGCACTGAATACTCTTTCCAACAATTCACCCCATGTGTAAATCGGCCTTACGGTACGGACTAATGACGTGTTTTACTATGATAGGTCACCGGGCATTTTCGAGCCTCGATTGACCAAAGTCAACTCTATTAACCGAGCGAAGCTAGCCTTTCCAATGGTCCATCCCGTCCATGATTTTGACTTAGTTTTCGGACGAACGATTCATTTATGTCTGACGATCTCCAGTCGGAGGACCGATGAGTGATTTCGAGACTCCTTTGACCCAAATTCAACTCTTGAAATCAGGAGCATCCAAAAGAACTATTGAAGGTCTTTGAATGACCTTTCTAACGATATTTCCCGTTCACGATTTGGATCAACGGATTGCGTTCTACGACCTTTTTTGGAAAAAATCTGCACGAGACTGTCGATTAATAGGTCCATTTCCCTGCCCATCAGTAGTGTGCCTAGGGTTACCTGTCGATTAAAAGGGCTAGGTCTATGCCAATCGTCACCCCCCTACCCTTTAAATAGATGGCATGACCTCCCTCCCAAAGCACACCTCAGATCCATCAATATCAGTGATCTCAGCAACATTCTCTTGTAATCAGCGAAGTTCCCTTGTGCGAAATTCCTTTCAATCTTTCATTTCCATACTTTTCATACCCAATTTAGAAAAATCTCACTCTCGTTCATCCAACATTAATCTCAACATCCAAGGGAGATCATCAAGGATCAAGATCAAGCCCCAATTCTCCAAAAAAAGGTCCAAAATCTCTCTCTCTCTCTCTCTTTAAATTCTTTCTTTTTACATTAGTTACATATATTCTTAATATACCTTTTACTTTAGTTCATACACATTAATAACTCACATTTTTATTAATTATAATGCACATACTTTATTTTTTATAAAAAAAAAGGGTTACATCTATAAATTCCAACGGGATTATCCATCACAATTTCTCAAAATTAAATTACATTTTCTACATATACTCATAATAAATTCCCATTCGAATCTATGAGATAAACCCCACCCTTATGTCACATGCGAACTAAGTGAACTTTGATGCCTTTATAGGCTACGTAGACGTTTTGGGCTAAAACCAAGACCTGAGTCCAACTTTCCCATTTTCGCATTTTCATCCTTTTCATATATACATCATTTCAATATATATATTATATTTATGATCCTTATCGGAGTTTTATCCACACATATATTATCGTTTCATTATAACGATCAATATATTGGTAAACACATATATCATATTTCCTAGATATTATTCTATGAACATTCCTATAAATGACCTCACTCTATCTTTTCCATGGTATGAGTTAGGTGATTTTGATCTCCATTTACATATATGCATGCACACACACTTCACGTAGAAATTAAGTAAAATAGTAATACAAGCCCATGAGAGACCGAAAGGGAGGGATGGGCGCCTAACACCTTCCCATTTCGTAACTAAGCCTCCGAACCCTTCTCGAATCATTTTGGTTTCGCACGCACCAGTATGTCTTTGGATGCCATCCTTCGGGGTGGCTTCCCCTTTTTTCTTTTGTATATTTTGAGTAAAATAGACTGGCGACTCTGAATCTCTCTACATTTTTACACCACATCTCAAACGATGTCGACCAAAGCGCTCGCGCGAGGGACGCGCGGGACCCGAAGGATCCTTTCTTCCATGCGCCCGCCCACATGGCGAGGATCGGGGATGGCCACAGCGGCGAATCCGCTGGGGATATGTATTTTTTTAGGGCTTGACTCTATTTACATGGTTGCTATATTTGTTTATGTTTCCCCCCATATCCGCATGTTCCCCTTTTCCATATGTATCCCATGCTTATACTTATATTCACACACTTATAGAAAATTCTCAATGTACACTTCACACCACGTGCACCTAGGATCACATATATCCCCATGTTGCACTCATCACCTATCCATACTTGGTGTACCTTTTGGGGTACTTGTACTTTGCTGCCTGTTTGGCATAATCAAGAAAAGGCATTCTCATCATAAGATACTAATAATAGAATCATGCATGATTCACACAACATCACCAAAGAGCATTGTTATTGACCAAATTTTACCCAGTAACTGGAGGGTCACTTCGTAATGGGCGCTGGTCCGGCAAGTCGCAGTTAGCCTAAGCGATATGACTCTCACCTTCCATTGGCCAAGTACCTTCGACGTATATCGAACGGTTCCCCCGCGTCGTACCGCTTGACCGAAGTCATGACGGGAGGTATATCGCAGGGAATTCATTCACGTACGTCTAGTATATCGAATTCGCTCTCACACGTACCGTCCCCACGAGGTATATAGTGAGGCAATTCACGTACACTCAGGTATATCAAATGGCTTGTCCACACGTACTGATTGCCCGAAAGATCAAGATATATATCGTGGAAGTCACGCCAAAGGGGGGAACCCATGCGGATTCACCCAATCAACTGCATACCCGCATATAGGTGTCAAACCTAGGACACGCACTTTAGATTGCGGGTTTCAACCCGAAACTCTGCCGAAATTCCGGGTCGATCTGTCGCCCAATTTTTGATCATTTTTAAAATGGGACCCTTTCTGTGAGCCTGGTTACAAGTCCAAACCATAGCTTTTCATATATTAAAAACCCCACTTTTCCAGGCTCGGGTACCGTCCGGCATTGCATTTAGGAGAATTAAATACAAGTGAAAACATAATAATTGTAATAATCATGTTGAGTTCCGTCTCCAAAAACATTTCTCCCTTCTTTGTCAAAAAATCCAAAAACATTCCTCGCTTATTTATCAAAAATCCAAAAATAGTTCTTCCTTCTTCTCAAAAATAAATCTCATCCTACGCCTTCTCAAGTCGATCACAAGCCCTTGGCATGGCTCCCTATTGGCTTCGATCTTCAGTCAAATCACCCCGGAGTTTCATCCGTTCCTCTACTACTTCTTCTGAGTCCGGAATCCATCCATTTTCCATGGAGAATACAGATCAAGCACCAGTTATACAGCCAAATCTGACGACAGTCCCAGCTCAGCTCATGTCCAAGATCGACAACCTCCAAACCGAGGTTCGAGAGATGCAACAAAACTAAGTTCCTATTCCTCAAGAGCCCGAAGCCCTATTCCCTCGTGCTATGGGTCCACCCGAGCCTATCTAGATTCCGGAAGAATATCAGCACACTCCACGTGCCCCTCCTGCCAATGGGTCATCGCCTGCCCGGCTTCCAATGCCAAACATTGCCCAGCCTATGGCTAACCTGCCTGTGGTCACTGATCCAAAGGAGGATGAGTTGAATAAAGTCAAAGAGGATCTCAAGATTCTCACCAAGAAGTTTGACCAAGTCAATATCTCTGGGAATTACATGGACTACACCCCATGTCTCCTTATCCTAAAGCGAGGTTACCCGAGAAGTTCAAGGTGCCAAATATTGAGAAGTTTGGAGGGATTGGACCCCTAATTGTTCATCTTCGCAGTTATCATCATTCCATGACTCTACTAGGGGTTTCTGAAGAAGTGATGGCCCAATTGTTTCAGCAAACTTTGAAGGATAGTTCCCTCTGATGGTTTTTATCTCTTGAGGAATCCAGAATCCGTAGCTAGGAGGATGTAGCCCGAGAATTCATGTCGCAGTACAAATACAACGAAGATCTTAAGGTCACCCGTCATAATTTAGAACTGCTCAAACAGAATCCTGGAGAATCAGTCAGTAACTTCATAACTCAGTGGAGGAGCAAGCAGCTACCATGACTAATCGACCATCCGAGGAAGAACAGGTCAACATAGTGAAGTATAACTTCTTTCCCCATGTCCGAGCAACGATGGGAGGATAATACTATCCCCACTTCCGAGCTCTCAGAGAGGTTGGAGTGGAAATTGAGGAAAGCCTCGTTAAAACAGAGGTTGAACCGAAGAAGGTGTACGGACAGTTCACCCCTAGAAAGTATGACAAGCCTGCTAGTGCTACTGTCTCGACCATCAACAACATCTCTCAACTAACCACATCATGCGCACCAGAAAGCCTCCCTACCCCCATCCTAAGGGAATATACTGAGCTCCATGCTCCCCTCTCTAAAGTTTACCAAGCCTTGTTAAGCCGAAACCTCATCAAACCCTTGGATCCACGTCCATTGCCAAACCCACTCCCAAGAAACTTCAAGACCGATGCTCATTGCACCTTTCACCAAATTTTCGGCCATACCACCGACCAATGCTTTCACCTTCGGAACATAATACAAGATCTCATTGATAGGGGTACCATCGCCCTACCAGCCAATCCTAAGCCAAATACTACTCACAACCCACTCCCAAATCACACCAATGCCATCTTCTTGGAAGAAAACCCAGATTTCGATCCCTCAACTCAAATCACACCCATATACTCTCCTAAACCTCTTCAAATTTTCCCATATTTCCTCCTAAACCCTACTAGCCTCGCTGATCAGGCACTGTCACTCCTTACCAGAGCATGCATCGCTGTCTGTACCCGTTCTGAAAATGGAAGTATGGAATTGTCAGAGGTGTTAAACCAAATCCTAGAGTTCGAGCTGAAATTGCCCTCACAGATGGTCATCGATTGCCAGAGATTCAGTACACTATTTTTGGAAGCACGGAAATGGGCCCGAGATTCAGACAAATGGGTGGTACCAACCGACGAAGTCAGCTTAGATGATGTTGTCAAGACTATGGCAGGATTATTCGGGCAAACCAATAGCATTTGCAGTACCATCGGGTTACTTGACACTTTGAAACTACAGGGGAGTTTGGTCCCTTCAATCACACATATCCCCACAGAATGGGAGGACCTGTATGAAGAAGCCGTTGAAGTTATGGAATGCATCGACTTTACATGGAAAGACAGAATTGTTACCACCAGATGGGGGGAAGAATTCGAAGATTCAAGCGAAGAACAAGCTTCAGGAAGAGCTGGTCCAGTAACCGACATATATGGGATGATATCATTTGAAGAACTCCTCGGAGAAATAAACAGGGTGGCAGAACAACCTGAGATTGACGAGGAAATGGGGTTAATGTTCTTTTCTTCTTCAGTAAATCACATGACCAGATCAGGGAGACATTACCAGGTTCCAAGCTCACTACCAGTAAATAACAAAGGGAAGGGCGTTGAAAACCTTCCTATGCCAGAGATGACCATCGAGGAGAGAAATATCCTCGATCAACTGAAGAAAACTCAAGCTAATATCACTCTATGGGGACTTTTCATGTCCTCCCAGCTACACAGAAATGCTTTAATCAAGCTGCTCACTGGACCCATAGTTCCTCCATCTAGCACACCAGAAGAAGCGGTAAATCTGATAGGATCCTTGACCTCTACCCGAATGCTATCATTTTTTGAAGAAGAAATCCCCAGAATTAGGTCGAATCACAATCATGCACTCAACATCTCCGTTGAAGTTATGGGAAAGGCCGTGCCACTCTCCCTTGTCGATAACGGATCCGCCTTAAACGTTTTCCCTATGAGAACCTTCAAGTGTTTAGGCCTGAAAGAAAGAGACCTCGCTCCAACCTCCGCTGTTGTACGTGCCTACGATAATACACATCGTGAGGTGATGGGATCCATAAAACTTATAATAGGGGTTGGCCCTATAAATCCTGTCGTTGAATTCCAAGTCATAGACATCCCAACTTGTTTCAACCTGTTGCTTGGACGACCTTGGCTCCACAATATCAAGGGTGTGTCTTCCTCACTCCATCAGAAATTAAAGTTCTTCGCCGACGGGAAAGTCATCACCATTTTGGGTGACAACGAAAATGCCGAGGGTGCAAGCACCAGCAGTCCAATTCTTGAGATACAGCATGGGTCAAACGATATGCTCCTATCAGGATTCTGAGTTGAGTCACTCCTACTCCCAACAGGGGATGATTTCAAAGAAAGGGTTTGTCCAGAATATGACCCTCATGGCAATGTTAATGTGATTCAGATGTTCAGAAACATGCACTCCATGCCCGGACTGGGGCTAGGGCAAAGGCAGCAAGGGATACTTGAGCCCATCGAACTGAAGAAAGCTTTTCCTCCTTGCGGCTTGGGATATCTACCATCAGAATAAGAGATCAGAATGTACCACTAATCTCGACCAAAGAGAAGATTAGACTGTATCCAAAATATCTCAGGAAAATACTTGAATGGACGATTCATCAAAGAAGGCGAAGACTTCCCCTTTTGCGGTTTTCCAGAACCATGGTATGACCACACAAACAAGAAGATGAGGCCGGGAATGGAGATATTTTTCCAAGATAGCTAACCATGGAACAAAAGTTTCCCACACCGCGTGCAACCGCTCATCAAAGATACCGAAGAGATTGAGGAAAGTGATTTCGAAGATTCCTCCAACTTACAGATACTGGGGCTGGCACTCTGCATGGTTCATTCAGGCACTACATCAATGGACCCATCCCGTCTGATTAAAGCTACTGATACTCCTCTCCTCAACTGGCATGCTGCACCAATTCTACCTCTTGAAATCTTCCCTAATCCCAATGTTTACCCTATTTTTTCCTCTGTTGTCTATCCTTGCTCAAATGTAATCGAGACCTCTTTTGATGAGGTTCTCAATGCTGTTTTTCCTATCAATGAAATAAACGTAGATTTTGAGTATCTTGTTGTGCCTTACATTAACTGCTTGGATTCTAATCAAACTTTTAATGATGATGATTTTGCAAATGAACAATTCTTAACTGATCTAAATAAGGTTAATAATAAACAACATAACCGCGTTCAAGTTAATGAAGAAGAGACTGTTGTTATTAATCTCGATTCTAGTAGCCAGCTGCGCGAGATTAGGATAGGGGTCACCCTTGACGAGCATGAGCGTGCACAACTCGAAGAATTACTGAAGGAGTTCGTGGATGTCTTTATATGGTCATATGATGATATGCCCGATATCGATCCTGAAATAGCTCAGCACGAGATCCCCACTCTCCCATATTACAAGCCAGTTAAACAAAATTGAGAAAAATCTGCACCAAATGGTCGCTCAAGGTCAAAGAAGATGTGGTCAAACAGTTGAACTTGGGTTTCATTCGAGTGATCGAATATCCCACATGGCTAGCCAACATTGTACATGTGACGAAATCAGGAGGGAAGGTTCGAATGTGTGTAGATTATCAAGATTTAAACAAAGCTTCTCCAAAGGATGATTATCCGCTACCCAATATCGACATGATCGTGGATAACACGGCCAGTCATGCTCTCAAATCATTCGTCGACGAGTTTGACGGATACAACCAAATCAAGATGCACCCCGACCACCAAGAAAAAACCGCATTCATCACCCCATGGGGAACCTTTTGCTACACCGTTATGCCATTCGATCATAAGAATGCTGGGGCTACCTACCAAAGGGCTGCCACAACCATCCTGCATGACCTGATTCACAAAGAGGTCGAGGTTTATGTGGATAATATAATTATCAAGTCCAAAACTAGAGAAGGTCATGTTCCCGCCCTCTGGAAGTTCTTCGAACGACTCCGACGGTATCAGATGAGACTTAATCCACAAAAGTGTGTCTTCGACGTTACAAAGGGAAAACTCTTAGGATTCCTGGTCAGCAAAAAGGGGACAGAAGCAGATCCTACAAAGCTTAAGGCTATACTTGAGATGCCACCACCCCAAACAGAGAAAGAAGTCCGAGATTTTCTTGGGAAATTACAATATATCAGTCGGTTCATCAGCCAGCTAACCTCCATCTGTGAACCAATCTTTAAGCTCCTCCGAAAGGATTCAACCAAGGTTTGGAACGAGGCCTGCCAATAACCTTTTGACCGAATCAAACAATACCTGACCCAACCTCCAGTGCTCATGCCACCACAGTCTGGTCTCCCTTTGCTCCTATACCTAACCATAACCAACACTGCAGCTGGGGCTTTCCTAGCCCAATATCTTGAAGACTCCCGCAAAGAAAGAGCCATATTTTACGCCAGTCATAAATTGGTCGGGTACGAGGTTAACTACACTTCCTTAGAAAAAGCATGTGTCGCACTTGTTTGGGTCATCCAAAAGTTGCGATGCTACATGCTCTCCTTCCCCATCAAACTTGTATCCCGAATGGATCCCATCAAATACCTTCTTGAGAAACCCGCCTTATCCAGTCGAATGGCCCGATGGTTGATTCTCCTAACCGAGTTCGATATCGTGTACATCACACAGAAAGCTGTTAAAGGAAGAGCCATCTCCGACTACCTCGCCGATTACCCTGTAGAAGAAGCAGAGGTTCCGATCTCTGAATTCCAAAATGAAAATATCCTCTGAACCACTCAAGATCGCCTTCGATGGAAAATGTTCTTTGATGGCGCTGCCAATAAAAAGGGATATGGCATTGGGATACTCCTGATTGCCCCAGATGACTCCCACACTCCCATCGCCATAAATTGGATTTCCCTTGCACCAACAACATAACGAAATATGAGGCATGCACAGTGGGCCTCCAAGTTGCTCTCAAGAAAGGTATTCAATACCTTGACGTCTACGGGGATTCTGCCCTTATCATCGGTCAAGTGCTCAGAAAGTGGAAAGTCAAGGACGAAAAGCTCTAACCCTTTCATGCCCAAGTAGAAGAGTTAGCCTCCCGATTCCGAGACATCACCTTCCATTACCTACCCCGAGCAAAGAATAACCTAGCCGATGCTCTCGCTACCTTGGCCTCCATGGTCGACATGCTCGAAGGAATAACAATGACCCCCTTCCTAGTTCAAAAGCAAGATAACCCGACCCATTGCTACCATATTGAGCTTGTCTCCACCAAAGATCCCGAACTAGCCAATTGCTGGTACTATGATATCTGGTGCCTCCTCAAACATGGTAGGTATCCCGAGGGTTCCAACAAGAAAGATCGAATGACCCTCCGAAGACTGGACGCCCAGTACATTATCTGTCATAAAGCCCTACTCAAGAGGAACTTCGATGGAACTCATCTACACTGCATCGCAGGGGCTGAGATTGAGAAAATAATGCAGAAAATCCACAGTGGGGAATGCGAACCCCACATGAATGGTCACATGCTCTCCAAGAAGATCATCCGACAGGGCTACTACTGGACCACCATGATCCAGGATTGTACCGCCTATGTCCGGAGGTGCCTCAAATGCCAACAATTCTCCAATCTTCAACACTTGCCTCCGCGAGAATTAGATAACATGACCTCTCCCTAGATGTTCTCCACCAGGGGTATCGACATCATAGGGAAGGTTACACCAAAGGCTTCAAACGAACATGAGTTCATCCTGGTTGCCATCGATTACTTCACCAAATGGGTCGAAGATAAGTCATACGCAATATTGAACGCCAAGAAAGTGGACAAATTCCTTAAGAAAAATATCATCTGCCGATATGGGGTCCCGCACGAGATGGCATCAGATAATGGGCTGCATTTCGAAGCAGAAGTCACAGAAGTAGTCAACGAGTACGGGATTCAGAGACACAAATCTATCGACCTCAGACCAATGGTGCAATTGAAGCCGCCAACAAGAACCTCAAAGCCATTATTAGCAAGATGACTGAAAGTTGTATGGATTGGGCCGATCGGATCCCGTACGCTCTTTGGGGCTATCGAACCTCGATCTGAACCTCTACTGGGGCTACCCCTTACTCCCTGGTCTATGGTATGGAAGAATTTCTACTTGTGGAGCTGGAAATACCCTCGCTACGCGTCATGATCGAAAGCAAAGTTAGTGAAGAAGACTAGGGCCAAAGCCGTCTTGATGAGCTATCCCTCCTAGATGAAAGAAGGTTAAAAGCACTCTACCACATACAGGGGTACCATCGCCGAATAACGCGATCATTCAATAAGAGAGTCAAGGATCGTGGTGTCCGGGAGGGGAATTTATCCCTCAAAGAGATAATAGAACCCATCTGGGACCCTAGAGGGAAATTCGACCCCAATTGGAGCGGCCCCTACATTGTGAAGAAAATCTTATCCGACGGTGCCTCCATGTTCACTGACCTAGATGGGGAGGAGATGGCTCGTCCAGTCAATCTGAACCGTCTCAAGAAATGCTACCCCTAGTCTGAAATCTCGGCACGCTACGACTCTTCTCATCCCCCTTCTATTCTAAAAAAAACTCTTAGTTTCTCTTTACCCATAACTACGTGGGCCTGATCCTCTACAAAAAATATTTTAAAACTTTTCAAAAAACCCCAGAGGTACGTAGGTAGCTCATACTCCTCACATGAGTGCGGCCCTTTCTTTTTCACAAAATACTATTCTTTTCTTACCTCCGAGAATGGCGGTTCATTCTAAAAATACTTGAACAAAAGGATTATGTATTCCTTAGCGATCAGTATAGATAATTCAAAATACAAAACTCATCAAAAGGCACAGCTGGATGATCAAAAACTTATTTATTTCATTAATAAGAAATTATAGTACGGATTACATAAGAAAAGGAACGGATAACTCCCTTCCCCCTACTACCATAAAAATCCAAATAAAATCCCCACATACATTCCCTATTACATAAATAAACTCTCCAAGAGTCCTCCTACCCACAGCTACTAGAGGAGCCTACACCCTCATCATCTACATCCTGAGGTCCCCAAGTTTCCCCTACCTGAATAGAGTGTCGTAAACATTCCATGGATCGATGACCCTTAACCATCTTTGAAAAGACCACAACACACCCTTCCATGGTGTTAGATAAAACGAACCATCTGTGCCCAGTCTCCACTGCCAACATCTTGCTGACTACTTTCCTCCACAACCACTTCAAATAATCTTTGGGGATATGCCAAACCTTCCCGACAGACTGAGAGGGACGGGTCGACGGACGCCGATTTTTCCACAGATACCCAAGCAACAGATGCAGGCGCTCAGTCAAATCTTCTACCGGAAAGAAATTTGAGGTCCGAGGGGGCACGACCTGCGCCCAACCAAATTGATGCAAAATTCGCCAAGGGAAATAAAAAGAGGTCTGCCTGAGACCAACCAGCCGCACATATGAATACTCTCCTAGCTCCAGAACGGGCTGCAATGGCCCCCACCAAGGCACTGACCAATACAGCCCACGAGCCCCATGCTCCACAAGCCAATTCTCCCAGTTCTCAACATATAGGCAAATGCTGATGAAGTAGCGTGAAAAGAAGTTAGGTACGGCTGATAAGGGATACTCCGGAGGAGTCACCAAGCGTAATCTTTCATACAACCACATAAACAGCATCACAGGGCTACCCCTCAAAAATTCAGAACGACCTTCTCTCCAGGCATCCAGGCCATTCAGGGTCTCCGCTAGTATCACCGCCGCATGATTGCGACGATATGACATCCATGAGGTAATGGCTGCAAGTTGTGGGTCCACTTGCACCTCCCCAGTCACCAGCAGCAATTTAGAAACCAGACCCAGAATCACGGCTCCAGTATAGCCAGCATCACCGACTTCCCGCAAATGTATGGACCGCAGCACCGCCAGGAGGGAGATCATTCCTCCAGCAACCAATGATCTAGCCACCGAAGGCGAAATACGAAGAAGCCCGACCAATAAATCCCTAGGAGAGAGGGAAAATTCGAGTAAAGCCGCAGCAACACTGGGATTTACACCCAGCATGGCAGAAAATTCCTCGTAGGTAGGACAAACTTCTTCCAACTCAAAGCAGAATACATGGTCTTCGGGGTACCAGAATTGTACCGCCGCCATCATCACGTTCCACTCAAGAAGCCGATTGCGCCACGAGGAGACCCGACGCATGTTGAAAGCATCATAGTCGACATTATAAGAGCACATAGCTTCAAAGGCTTCGAGGTAGTTGGCAAACTCTGTGCTACCAGGGAGAGCCATCTTGCAAGGCTAAGAAATAGTGGGCAAGTAGATAAGAATGCAAAGGTGTGATGAAAACACTCTACCCTTCCCCCTTTTATACTTGAAAACCCTCACAAGGGACATCATCCCAGTAGAAATCGGAAGGAATCCTACCCCACAAGGTACTAAAGGCTGAAGAGGGTAACATTCAAAGCTTTCAATTGATGGGACTGGACTGAACTGTCGATAGGCGGGTCAGGGTGCTTACCGATCGGAACCCCCCCCCCCCCATTTTTGGAAATTTCCCTCTTTTCCTCTTTTGTCAAATCAGAAAACTCAATAAAAATAAATTGATATTCTCAACAGAATTTCAAGAATCCCTTTTTTTCTCCTTATATAATTTTCCTTTTTAATTAAAAACTTTCCTTCAAAAAATTCCAAAAAATATTCCTTTTTACGGTCTCAGCAGCAAAGTAAAAAGCGCATGCATTCATTCATCATTAATAAGAGATAATAAAAAACTCCACTGCATTGCATATATTTGTGTTCTATGTTACATCAATTTTGCAGGAAATAAAAAGAAAAGGCAAAAACAATGGAACTCAGCCCGAACCCACATTCTCTCTCTCTCTCACTAGGAGCTTCCACCCCCGCGACGTGCTCTCTTCTCCCTACGGCGAGATGACGCACCACCACTACCCGAGCCAGAGTCCTCTCTAGATGAGGCAGACGGCACCAAGCAAGAAAGAACAGTAACCGCATCCCGAATATGGGCAGTCGCCAAAGATATCCAGTCTCTGATGTCCCTTAGCCAAGTGGTCGACACCCGGACTTGCTGCAAGGAAAGGCAAAATTAGGATGACCAAAATAGAAAAGAAAGAAATAAAGGAACAGAAAGGTATATCACAGGTCGAAGGAACTCCTCTGTCAAACCCAACTCCTCCGGATCCATCGCATGAGGACGGTGAAACATAGGCACCATCCCTCCATCAGCTTGTCGAATGTTATATGAAGGGGTATGCAACCGTACAAAAGGGACCTCCGAGGTCGTCGCCACCGCAGATACCGACGGACCACCGCCGCTGTGGGAAGATACCACCGCTCGACTCGAACCCGTAGGAAGGAAAGGCAATGCATCATATATGCTGGGTGCCATCAACCAGCTCATCACAAAATCCATATAATCATACGGCGCAATCGTATCAGTGTATAGCAAGTAGGACTCGCCAATCATCGCCGCAATCCTCTCATCCTCCAACATCAGTCGCTCCTACCTCATAAACGTAGGAGGCTACGCGGGTGGTACTACCACCTCCTCCTCAGCAATCTGACGAACCACCCTCTCCCCGAGATACCAAGAATGTCCAAACTCATGCGCCAGCAAGCGCCTCATCCGCGCATTCACCCCGTTCACCCCCGCATCCTGAATGGCTGTCCCCTAGGGATAAAAGGTCACCTGAAAATCTCCAAACGAGCATAAATAAATACAAGATCAAAAGGTGCAAAAAACCAAGATTGAAATGGAAAGAGTCTTACCCTACCACTGGTCAGGTCATTCAAGACCTGACGCACCGCCTCCAGGGAGAGAGATCCCTCTGACTGCCGGTTAGCCTTATGCCATCGATACAATCGGTAGAAGTCCCCAACAGTGTCGTCCTTCAAAGCAATCAGCGGGGTGTTGCACCCAATCACCTCATAGAACCACGTCTGAATTCGCAAACAAAAAGAGACGCATAAGGAAAATGCGAATGCATGAAAGGAAAATGCAAATGCATGAAAAGAAATGCACAAGTTAAAGAATACCTCAAGAAGGTACGTGGCCCGAGTAAAAGTCTGCCGGCAGCACCGGCTGAATGCATCCAGAGAAAAGAAAAGGGTCTCCAAGGTCATACTCCCCCAATCATAGAAGGGGATGTTCGAAAACATCCTCAAGTACGGCAGAAACCATAAATGGACTACGTCGCCGCTTGACGCCACCATGAAACCTCCCAGCACCAAAAGAATGAATAATCGGTCCATCTGCATCACTTGCAGCCCATCCTCCACATCAATCTCCCTACCCAACAGAATATCCTTCAGCAGGGACAGCCAAATAGAATCCCCAGAGACTATCCTCCCTACATCACCAAGAGTCGCACGCACTGCCTCCGGTCTCACCCGTATAGAGTGATCCACCTCTATCTGCTCTCCATCACAATCCAGCCCCAACAGCTGCTTCACGTCTATGGGAGTCACATTCATCTCCCCGAAGCCGAAATGAAAGGTGTGGGTAGTGTCCCACCACCTCTCTCCCAAAGCGCACAAGACCGCTATCGAATGAGGCATCTCATCCAGCGCCGATACCAACCGCCCAAAACTCGCTGATGAGACCACCCAGCGCACCATAGGTGGGAGATGCTCCCAGACATCCTTGAACCCCATTGTCCCATGGGCACGCATGTTCTTTAAAGAAATATCATACTGGTAAAAAGAAAAGTCTCATCAAAAGTCAAGAAAGAAAAATCACCAGAAAGAGAAGAATGTCAAAGGTCGATTTATTTACATAACCGTCGGGGATCACTCTCAAAGAGAGATGATGCGAGGGCTCCCGCAGCAAGGTCCGCTCATCCGCACTAGGCTCAAATGCATCAAAGGAGTTCTCACTCCCCAAAGCAAGAGGCGCCCTAGCCCTCCACTCCACATTCTCCCAGTCATCAAAGGTCAACCACTCCCGGTGGACATCAGTTCTCACAAAAGTGGCCATTTCTTGAAGATTGGAATACTAGAACGATTTACAGAAGAATCACAGAGAGAGATAAAGCAAAAGAAGCTGTGAAAAAATAAAGGGATTCGCTCCCTTTTTATAGGATGTCAAGTGCCATGCCGATCGGCACTTACCCCTACCATACCGATCGACACTGGTCCCTTGCCTTCCCGAGGTAGCCCAAAGGTCTGTGCCACTACCGAATGGCACCCTTCATACTATGTCGACCGGTACCCCCTTTAAATTTCGTACAGAAATTCCCAGAAAATACCAGAAAGCTTCGAAAAATCCCCAAAAAATTCCCAAAAATCCCAAGAAGGATTTAAAGCCTTTTTACCAAGAAAATTTCGCATTCCCTCAAGAGGAACCCCTCTTCCCCAGCGGAATCCTCAAAAACCAAGTGAAAACTCCTCCCGGCAAAGCTCCGGAGGATCCCTAAGGATCACTTGATCACTTCCCCAGTGGAATTCTCTTACAGCACCCAAAATAGGTTG
Source organism: Sambucus nigra (assembly GCA_949130495.1). Classification (NCBI taxonomy): domain Eukaryota; kingdom Viridiplantae; phylum Streptophyta; class Magnoliopsida; order Dipsacales; family Adoxaceae; genus Sambucus; species Sambucus nigra. The sequence continues at coordinate 498,370,468 of OX422211.1, read as the reverse complement.
TTCCCCCTGCAACGTCTCCTAAAAGCTTCCCCGGCTATCAGCTCCCTAGCTCAGATCAAAATCATAAAGCTCTTTCTCCAACAGAATCAAAATCCAATCTTTATCCACTCTTGGGTCAGAATTGGCCCCGATCTTGGATCGTCACCTGAGTTAGGTCAGAATTGACCTCGGTCCTCGGTCGTCACCACTCTTGGGTCAGTCTTGGATCGTCACGTGAGTTAGGTCAGAATTGACCTCGTCCCTCGATCGTCACCACTCTTGGATCAGAATTGGCCCCGATCTTGGATAGTCACCTGAGTTAGGTCAGAATTGACCTCGATCCTCGGTCGTCACCACTCTTGGGTCAAAATTGGCCCCGGTCTTGGATCGTCACCTGAGTTAGGTCAAAATTGACCTCGATCCTCGGTCGTCACCAATCTTGGTTCAGAATTGGCCCCGGTCTTGGATCGTCACCTGAGTTAGATCAGAATTGACGTCGGTCCTCGATCGTCGCCACTATTTAGGTTAGAATTGACCTGAGACTTAGATCGTCACCTGAGTTGGGTCAGAATTGAACCCGATCCTCATTCGTCACCACTCTTTAGGTCAGAATTGACCTCGATTATTAGACCTTTACCCTAAGCCCGCAGATTCGACTTTGACCCACAGAATTGATCATCCCCAGCACACTCCTTAGGTCCTTAGAATCGACCTCGACCCTATGAATCGGTCATACTCCCTCAAAAGCATCATGTGGTGTATATTCAACGGTAATCATTTGTTCTAAACTCACCCGTCAAGGGGCTCTGTAGGCACCCCATTCTGTTACCCCCTAACTCTCCTTATGTCCTTAGTACCTCCCTTCATCACTGTAAACCCAAGTCATGTCCCGAGTACTGTCCTGGAGGCCATCGGGCACTCCCTGGCTCAGTTTGACCCAAAAGTCAAACCCTTCGTCTCTACCAAGACTCAATGAATCTTCGAAGGGCACTAAATACCCTTTCCAACAGTCTGCCCCATGCGCGATTCTGACTTACCATGTGGACGAACGATCCACATGCGTCCGAAACCTGACCCAGAGGCCACTGGGAGCTCCCGGGCTCTGTTTGACCTAAGTCAACTCTTCATCTCAATCGAGGCTGAATGAATCTTTGAAGGGCACTAAATACCCTTTCCAACGGCCTATCCCGTATGCGATTCCGACTTTCCATGCGGACGAAAGATTCCGTTTGACTCCGAGAGGTCACCGAATGCTTCTCGAGCCCAATTGACCAAAGTTAACTCTCGAAACTGGGTCAAACTCTTTGAAATGTCGAAGTACATATCCTAACCTTTCCAACGGTCTGCCCCATGCACGATTTAGACTTACCATGCGGATGAATGATCCGTTTGCGTCCGAATGATTCCCCGTCCAATGGACCGACAAATGCTTTCGAGCCATATTTGACTCGAAGTCAACTCTTGAACTCGGGAGTGGTCCAAAGTACTTTCAAAGGTCTCTGAATTACCTTTCCAGCGGTATGCCCCGTGCATGATTCTGACCAACAGTTTTCCCTCGGCAGCCGATTTTTTGAAAAAGCCTGAAGCGCACTGCCAAATGACAGGTTCCAGACCCTGCCTATCGGCACCTGCCGATAGGAAGGAATAGGTATATGTCGATCGGCACTTACCTGGGCCTATAAAAGGCGGCCTTCACCTCATTTGCAAGGGGAGCCCAGATCTGATAAAAATCTCTCTAAACAAATCCCAGAAACCTCTCTCGAAGGCAGCGTGATTTCAACTTCCAAATCCCTTTTTTACTTCCACTCTCATCATCCTTTTCATCAAACTTGGTGAATTATCCACTCTCTATCATCATCCAAGTTCAAGGAATTCTCTCTAACATTCAAGATCAAGCTCAAGATCTTCAAGAAGGTCCAACTTTCTCAAACTCTCTTAAATTCTCTTAAATTTCCAATAACTTGTTTTCTTACTTAGCACTTTTATTATCCCATCTCACACATCCTAATATACTTTTTATTTAGTATTATTGTACATCTTTTATTTTCATAAAACCCAAAAAATAAGAAAAAGAGGGTTTGCTCATAAATTCCAAGTAGGGATTCTCACACTTTTTCCACACTTTTTTCACAACTAAAACACTTTTTCTACACACACACACACTTACAAATAAGATATTCCCCATTTGAATTTATGGGATAAACTCCACCCCTCGTTTTGTATGCAAACTATGTGGACTTTGATGCCTTTATAGGCTACGTAGGCGTCTCGGGGTAAAACCCGAGACTCGAGTCCTTTTTCTCACTTTTTCTCTCATTTTCTATCTTCTCTAAATCCATTTTCCTTATATTCTATATACTTTCCCTTAGTGACGCATTACTCCATATGTGTTATCGTTCCATTATAACGATCAACGTAGGGGTAATCGCGTAAATCTTTCTTATATCTTCCTACATATGACTCGCTTTATCTTTTCCATGATACAAGTAGAGGATTCCTACCTCCATTCCATATATACACATGCACACATATCACAGGGGGAAATATAAAGGAAAATAGCAAATATCCATGAGAGACCGAAAGGGCGGAATGGGTGCCTAACACCTTCCCATTTCGTAACTAAGCCTCCGAACCCTTCTCGAATCATTTTGGTTTCGCATGCACCAGTATGTCTTTAGATGCCATCCTTCGGGGTGGCTTTCCCTTTTTTCTTTTGTCTGTTTTGAGTAAAATAGACTGGCGACTCTGAATCTCTCTACCTTTTTACACCACATCTCAAACGACACAGGCCGAATCACTCCCACGAGGGATGCGCGGGACCCGAAGGATCCTTTCCTCCACGCGCCCGCCCGCATGGCGAGGATCGGGGATGGCCACATCGTCAGAATTGGTCTTACTTTTATCAACACAGTGTTCAAAGCAGTCAGAATTATTTTCAAATTTTGCAAAAAAATTTAAGACCGTTGATGTCATTTCTTTTGTTTGTTACAATTCTAACAACGTTCCTTTGTATTTATTTTCCAGAATTTCATTTGAGTCAGACAACTCTTTCAGTTTTTGTTCAAAATTTTTGGTTTCATTCTCATGAGTTAGACATTGAGTAGTATACTCTTCAGCATTTTTTTTGATCATATGACTTAGGGTTTTTATCTTCTAGGTAAGATCTATGACAATCTTTTCAAGTCTAGTGCTTTTCTTGAGAGTTTTTGTGTATAGTGTGTGAATGTCAGGAAGGTCTTCATTGTCAGAATCACTAAGTGTGCAGTGTGTAGTGTCCCCTAGAGGTTCATTTTTAGGCTCACACATTGACATCAACAATAGATCATTTCCGTTGACTCACACACACGGCGTTTAAAGTATTATCAGCATTCTCAAGCACTAATGCAGATAAACCAGTAGGCATAGTATCAATTCACATAGAATGATCAGATTCCTCATCATCAGTGTAGATTATCTTAGCAAAGAATGATAATTAAGGGTCAAACATGTTAGATGACTCAGGTTTATCATTTTCAGTATCACTTTATTCATCCCAAGTCTTGCATAGATGAGCCCTATTATGTTTATAAATTTTGTTTTAAGATTTTAAAGGACATAAATTTCCAATTGAGTCCATGTATTGTTTTGACTTAATTCCGTGAACAAAACAGTGTTTGTAATATGTCAAAGGGAGAATTTTATTTTGTCACGATCCCACTCGGTCTATGACGTATTAAAGAAATTGAAGACGTTGTGGCAAAGCTTCAAAGAATTAAATCATGCCGAAGTTTAATTGGTGCAAGTTTAATCATCTTCAAAGTTAATTTCATTCTGAGATCACTCAGGTATGAATGCGTATAATTAATGGTGCTCAGAATTATTTTATAAAAGATAAGGATGTAATTTTTATAAAGAAAAATGTTTTTAAATGTTTTAAAAGTGTTTTAAAAGGTTTAAACTACATTTTATGATGATAATCTCGTAAAAGAGTTTGACATTTTTGGATCTCTCATTGTAAGAGACGTTTTAAACAAAAAGTCAAAAAGTCAAACTTTTGCACTGTCGTTCAAACGACATCCAATCTCGTTCGAACGAGATGGGATGTCGCTCGAACGAGTTCCTCAAGTTGTTCGAATGACACATTTTTTGAGGCAGTATTTAAATCCTATTTAAACAGTGTTTTCATCATAGTTTCATAAGTGTGCTTTCTGGAAAACAGTTTTACGCACCAAAACCTTATTTGCACATGTTTTCTAAGGTTTAAAAGTTTTAAACACATCCGAGTTATCATTCTTATATGTTTACGTGATCTTGTTGCACCAAAGTTGTTTGTTCTACACATTGAACATAAAGGGTTTTGCGTGGAAGAAAAGAGAAGGACTTCCTGTTCGACATCGTAGACGAATCAAAGCCATTCGGTGGACACCGAGACATACGTGGACGCGTGTGTTGTGGACAGGTATCATGGAAGACAGAATTTCTGCGTGGGAACTATTGAAGAACGGTTGAAGATCATAAGTAGCATCAAGACCCATGGGGATCGAGTCTTAGTGTAAGGCTAATCTGTCTTTGTAAAACCATTATTCATAGTGATTTTCTGGCTTGGGTCGCCCAAGGTTATTTTCCCATTTTTGGGTTTTTTCCTCGTACATCCGGCGTTGTGAGTATTATTTACTTTATTTTACTTGCTTTAATCACTAGATGCATGTTTAGGATTAATCAAGATAAAACCGATTTAAAGTAAGAATCGGGTTTTCACAACTTGGTTTGGGGCATAATTAAAAGTTGGATAATTTTTCAGAGAAAAATTGGTCTTGTTTGAAACACACATATTGGGCACTCTTCAAGTTAACTATACAATCACTAGCCATGTGTCATAACTTCCCACATCTATAGCATTCAATATTTTTAAGGTCTCTCTCAGGTCTCTTGTGATTATCAATTTGGTGTTTATCTTGTCTTCTCTCGTAAGTCCTATTATTAGATTGGTTTGGAAAAGTAGGTATGCCTTGTCCTTTTGCTATTTTATTTCGAAAGTTCACAATTTTCTTAAACTGCAAGCTGATAATCCAGACTATCTAAATTATAGTCCTCATCAGAGTCTAAGTCAATGTCAGGTATACTAAGTTCAGGTGTGGTCAACTTAGATGAAAAAAATACGATTATAACTAGACTGTCTCTTTTGGGACTGGGTTAATTGTTTCTTGAATTCTAATTCCATTTTTACAGTTCTCAATTTGCTCCTGGGGAGTTCAGGTGTGAGATTTTGATCATCCATCTCCTCAATTGCATATCTCTTAATATCAAATTTATGTGGAAGTGATCTTAGTATTTTAGAGACAATTTCCTTTATATCATAAATAATCCCATTGGCATGCAATTTGGTCACAACGTATGTCAATCTAATATAGAAGTCATCAAATGACTGAGTCTCAGTCATGATCAAGGAGTTGTACTGCTGGATGAATATTTATGTTTTAACAGCTTTAACTTTGGTGTCACCCTCATGTGAAGTCACTAATGCGTTCAATGCTTCCATAGAGGTAGTAAAGAATGATATCCTCTTAAATTCGTGTCCATTGATAGACATTAATATGGTATTTTTTTTCATTTGTTATTGTTAAGGGAAGTCTGTTTCTCTTCTTTAATGAGTTCACTTAATAACTTTCTAATCCTCACAATACTTCCTTCAGCGGCTGGTTTAGTACGAAAAGTAAAACCATTTTCAATAGCATCCTAGACATCATCTCCCAATGTCACTTGGATGAAAGCAACCATCCTTACCTTCCAGTAGGGAAAATTGGTTCCATCAAAGAGAGGGGTCTTGGACAGGTTACCTAGTCTCTCAAATTTCTCGTCCATAATTTGTTTTGAGAAAATAATTTTAGAAACTCAAGATATAAAGAATTTTGAAAAACCAATGCTCTAATACCAATTGAAAAAAATTCCACTTAAGTTGTTTAATACAAGATTACACTATCTAAATGGCTCCGAGCAGTTTGTTAAAGAAACTCTTTTCTTAAACCAAATTTCTTAACTCAAGATGTGTAAAATGGTATGAACGAGTTAATTAAAGTATAAGTTTACCAGTTTTGAAAACCAAAACTTATAAAGAAATCAAATCAACACAGCCTTAAGAAAGGGATGAGAGGAAGTATACAAGTACAATTTTAATGTGGTAAAACCCCACCCAATTGAGGAAACATCCACGGAAGTCTATACACCTTAAAAATAAAAACCCATTAAAATAGAGTAACAGGTTACAAACTATATAACGATCAAGACACACAATTAAGCCTAAACTCAAGTTCAGAAACTACACCAACTCCTCTGGAATTTTCTGACTTCTCCCAAGGCTCTGATGTTGTTGATGTTCTCTCATATTTGTAACTTAACTCCTTTTAGCTTTACGTCGACTCAAATGTTCAGAATCTCTCTACCAGCATTGTTTAGGGTTGTAGTGTGAAACTGTAAGTGGTGATGTGCTCTAAATCATATGCATGAAACCCACACACACTTATTACAAACCAAATGATTATCAAATTAAAAACAGATTCTAAAATTCAATGAAGATTTCTAAAATCATTTTGATCGAAACTCAAGACTTTGGAACTTTCAATTTATCCACAGATGAAGAGGGAATCTTACTATACAAAAGAGCCAAGATCCTAAACACTTTCGTTATTCGAAAATATTTATAAATGTTTCACAAAATGTGAAATAGTTGAAAGTGTAAATACCCAATCAACATCTTAACTAGATCTAAGTCCAAGAATTCTCAAAAACTGAAATCAGAAATAATTTTGTTGGTTTAGGGTTTGAATAAAACATAACAATTTAAAACAACTAACAAAATTGTGATTTCTCGAAAGAAGAAATCAAAACCTGTAATATAAACGTGAAGTGTATCGCAGACTTACAAATCTCAAAATTCTATGAAAGAAAATAAGATTTGGAAAATGTGATTGGTTGGACAAGAGATTAAGAACAAGAGAGGATGGAACTTCTCAAATCTGGAACTAACTCAACTCTCAAAACTATTTTTAGGTGAGATTTGGCCTGAGTTAGGTTAGGGTTTTGTATTTTCTCTCTTTTTTCTTCTCTCTCTCTCTCTTCTCTTTTCTCTCTTTTTTTCTCTCTAAAATGAGGTGACCCAAAAGTTATAATTCAAAGGATGAAGTCTCATGTTATACAAGGAAAAGAAGTTTATGGAAGATCTCAGGCAAATGAACGAACAGGATTTGATCAAAGGAAATCTAATGGCTACCAATGCATCGCGTTTATAAAAGCTCTTATTAGTTTAAATGTAAACACAAGGATCAGGTAAGGATGCATGCAGGACATAGATTAAAATGGTCCAAGGGTTCTCAATCACTCTCACGAACGTGAGTGTAAAGAAACACAAATCCAACCGTTATAAGTGCAACACGTGTAAGGATGTGATGACTTGAGAAACGCGTGTTTTTGGTTTTACAGAAATACAAGCTTTACCCACAATATTATCTAGCACTTTCGGTTTCTACCCAAACCAAGTTTTAACATCTTTTATTAATTACAATACAGCCCATAACATTTGTAAAAGCCAATTTTAAATTTCTAAAAATTATTTAAAAAATCTTAGAATATATTTAAAATTTCCCAAGAATTATGGAAAAAATATTTTAATGGGGTTTAACTCACACACACCCATACTATGAATAATGCAACACATGAATGAAATCCTAGGTGAGGTGTTGGTGTTCTACCTTTAGGAACAATTTGAGGAATTCAAAATGAAGAGTCTGAAGGCTTTTTGATCAAACTAGGATATGAGTCAATTTTGTCACTATTTCCAAACTAGATAAGCACTTATATAATATAGACTCAAGTGAGTCAAAGATATAGGGTGCATTAGGAAGGACGAGTCGGCGGTCGATGATTCTCCCATAGAGAGACCAGCCACATGCGCATGCGCTCTGTCAAATCCTTCTCAGGAAATAAGTTTAGTGTTTCGAGGTGGCACAATTTTCTCCCACCCAAATTGACGCCGAAGCAATCAGGGAAAGTAAAAAGAAGTCTGTCGGAGGCCAATCAACCGAACATAATGGTATTCCCACAGTTGTAGAATGGGATGTAACTCTCCCCACCAAGGCACTGACCAATGCAAACCTAGAGTCCTGTTCTCAACAAACCAGTTCTCCCAGCTCTCGATATCCAAGCCCATGCTGATAAAGCATCGAGTAAAGAAGTTAGGTACTGCTGCCAAGGGATATTAAGGGGGGAACGCCATATGGAATATTTTTGACAACCACATGAATAGCATAACTAGGCTACCCCTCAGAAAATCATAACGGTCTTTTATCGAAGCATTTTGACCATTAAAGGTCTCTGGCAATATCCTCGCCACGGGATTATGACAGTATAACATCCACAAAGTGATGGCTGCAAGTTGTGGGTCGACCAGCAGGTGCCCAATCGGTAACAGTAATTTTGTAAGACAAGGATAATGACTCCGGCATTGCTCGCATCACCCACATCCTGTAGATGCACGAAATGTACCACAGCTAGGAGAGAGATCATTCCTCTCATAAACAATGACCAATCCATCGAGTACGAGATGTGGAGAAGTCCTACAAATCTCGGAGGAAACCCTGCCACATCAAGGACCAAGTAGTTTAAGAAAGTGCAATAAAATCCTTGGGATGAGTAGACTGGATTGACCCGTCGATAGGCAGGACAAGGGGTATGTCGATTGGCATCCCCCCATTTTTAGCAAATTCTCTTTTTCCTTCTTTGTTAAAATTAAAAACTCAATAAAAAGAATTTTTATTCTAAGGAATTCAGAATTTCCTTCTCCGTATATTTTTACTCATCCTGTTATTAAATAAATATTCTCTTGAGTCATTTTAAATCCTTTTTACTGTCTCAGCAGCAAAGTAAAAAATGCATATGCATTAAGTCACTAACACAAAAATTAATGAACTCCCATTTTATTGCACATATATATTTCTTCATTACATTTTGCCTTGCAAGAAAACACAAAAATAACGAGTTTCGGCCCGAACCCGCCAAAAACACTCTCTCTCTCTCTCTCTCTCTCTCTCTCTCTCTCTCTCTCTCTCTCTCTTTTTTTCTCTCTCTTTTTTTCTCTCTCTCTAAGTGTAGGGGGAACCCACATCTTACACTAAGACCCTTCGTCCCCGCGTCGTACACGCTTTCCCCGGTGATGAGATAACGAGCCTTCGCTCCCTGATCTAGACCCCTCCCCAGACAAGGCAAAAGGCACTAAGCAATAAGGTTTCGGGATCGAGTCTCGAATATGAGCTATCGCAGAAGCCACCTAATCCCGAATGTCCTTCAACTAGGTAGATGACATTCGGACATACTACAGAAAAATTAGTCAATCTGAGGCAAAGAAGTAACCATAAAGACAAAAGTCAAAGAAATGAAAGGTAAACCTCTCGCTGAAGGACATCAACAGTCATCCCCAGCACCTCTAGGTCCATCACATTAGGGTGATGCATCATACGCACCGATCCTCCATAAGACCGTCAGATGTTGTAGAAAGGAGGATCCAACCACAAGAATGGAATCTCCGACGTCACCGCCACTGCAGATGTCAATGCACCACCTGCACTTGGGCAAACCCCATAGGACGACTCATGCCCTTACCAGAGACCATAGGAGGAAGAGGCATAATGTCATATATATTTGGCGGCATCAACCATCTCGACATAAAATCAAGATAATCATAGGTCATTGCCGAGTCAGTATATGACAAATAAGGCTCACCGACCATCGTTGCCACCCTCGCATCCTCTGTCATGTCCAACTCCCGCCTCATATACCTCAGGGCCTCCCATGTGGCACCATCACACCATCCCCCACCACCTGTTGGACTACTCTTTCCCCCAAGTAGCAGTACTTGCTGAACTCATGCGCCAATAGATGATGCAGCTGCGCGCTTTTCCCAGTTACCCCCGTGTGCTGGATGACTGTCCCCTAGGGATAGAAAGTCGCCTCTAAGATCCCCAACAAAAAATCAATATCTAAAAACGACATAGAAGAAAAGTGGTCTCATGAGGAAGAATAATTTACCCGATCGGCACCATCCCTTCACTCTCCTGAGGTAGTCCAAAAGATAATGCCACTGCCGTTTAGCACCTCCTACACCTTGTCGGTCGGCACCTCCCTGAAATTTTATCAAAAATACTAGAAAATATTAAAAAATCCCCAGAATATTCCTAAAATTACCCAATGAATTTTAAAAAAAATACCAAGAAAAACATTTTTTCAAATCTCTCAAATACCTTACCGTATTAATACCATATTTTCTCCCAAAATTACTTCCCCAGTGGAATTATCAAATGCAAGTAACCCCACAGAAATCGAAGAAAAATCCCCAATAGGGATGTGCCCAATCCTCAAATTAATACCTTTTCCTCAGTGGAGTCTCAAAACTTCTCCAAGAAAACTATAACTTAAGCTCTCGGAATTGACTCTGACCCACAGAATTGGTCACTCCCTACTTAATCCCTCAGTTGTACCATCGACTCGCAAAATTGGCCACCTCTACTTTAGCCCTCAGAATTTTCTTCAACCCTTCGAATTGGTCGCTTCTACTAAAGCCCTCGAAATTAGCTTCGACCCGTAGAATTGTCACCTCTACTTAAGGTCCTCAAAATAAACCTCGGCCCGCATAATTGATCGCTATAACTTAAGCCCTTAGAATTAGCTTTGACCCACAGAATCGGTCACTCCCTACTTAAATTCCTCATATTGACCTCGGCCCGCAAAATTGGTCATTACAACTTAAGCCCTCAGAATTTTCTTGGACTCATGAAATTGGTCGCTCTCCCTTAAGGTCCTCATCATTTACCTCGGCTCACAAAATTGGTCACCTCTACCTAATATCCTCATAATTGACCTCGCCTCACAGAATTGGTCACTGCATCTTAAGACCTCATAATTGGCTTCGATCCTCATAATTGATCAATCCCTACTTAAGGTCCTCAGAATTGACCTCGAATCGCAGAATTGGTCACTTCAACTTAAGCCCTCAGAATTGGCCTCGACCCTCAAAATTGGTCGCTCTTATTTGAGGTCCTCAGAATTGATCTCAGCCCACAGAATTGGTCGCTTTAACTTAATCCCTCAGAATTGGATTTGACCCTCAGAATTGGTCTCTCCTAATTAAGGTCCTCAAAATTTAACATGACCCGCAGAATTGGTCGCTCCCACTTAAGGTCCTTAGAATTGACCTCGTCTAACAGAATTGGTTGCTTCAACTTAATCCCTCAAAATTGGCTTCGACCCTCAGAATTGGTCATTCCTACGTAAAGTCATCAGAATTGACCTCAACCCGCAGAATCGGTCACTCCCACTTAAGGTCCTCAGCATTGACCTCGGCCCTCAAAATTGGTCGCTCCCACTTAAGGTCCTCATAATTGACCTCGGCCTGCAAAATCGGCCGCTTCAACTCAATGTTTTCAGAATTGACCTTGACCCTCATAATTGGATGCTCCCACTTAAGGTTCTCATAATTGACCTCGACCCTCAAGATTGGCCACTCTCGCTTTAGCCCTCAGAATTGGCTCTGGCCCGTAGAATTAGTCGCTCCCATATTAAGCCCTAAGAATTAGCTTATACATTCAGAATTGGTTGCTCCCTACCCTAGGTTCTTAGAATTAACCTCATCCTATAGAATAAACCGTGTAAGGACACAAATTTCCAATTGAGTCCAATTATAGTTTTGGCTCAATTCCGGACAAAAACATTTATTCATAGGATAGTATGTAATTGCAATACTCTCAAGCCTATGAAGTGTTTGTTGAAGACGTAGCGACAAAGATTATAAAGCTTCATCAAATGTGCCGGTTTGCGTGCCTCGTTTCTACGTCATCAACCATAGTTCCATGCTCCCAAGGTATGAATGCAATATTATATATATAGGAGCTTGGAACAAGTTTATTGAGTGTTAGGTTTTATAAAAAATGCATTTTTTTTTAAGAAAGAATTAATTAAAACTTTAAATAAATGTTTATAAAGTTTTCTGGGCTTAAACAAGAATATTCAAACTTTCTATTTTTTCGTTCGATAGAGTCGTTCGAACGAAAATGTCGTTCGAACGAACCTGCCAACGAGTTCCCACCAAAGTATACTGGTCCGTCATTCGAAATGTCGTTCGAACGAGATTGTTCATTCTAACGAGATTTCCAACGAGTTTCTAACGAGTCCAATCTGTAACGTCGTTAGAAGTCTCGTTCGAACGAGATTCCGTCCGAACGAAATGTCGTTCGAACGAGATGCCAGGCGGGAACAGTTTTTGGCAATTTTTTGGCAGTTTTGCACCCACTTCCCCACTTGGTTTTTAACCAACTTTTTCAGATTTTAATATGTGCGGGAAGAACATTTTCCAACTTAACTTTTCCTAACTTTTCCATACCATTTTCATCTCTTAGAGAGAGTTTGAGACAAATTGTTTTAAGGAAAATGTTCATGTTTTGAGTGAGTTTTTTAGAGAAAAATATCCATCACTCTAGTGTTTTACACCCATATTGTTTATCCAAGTTCTTATATACATATCAAATTGCTTGGAGTTTGGCACCGGTTTATCTCTTCTGTTTCAAAGAGAAGTTTTGGTTTGCTTCTACATCCATCAAAGAAGAAGACGTTTTGTTGCGATTCTACCCACTTTGAGAAAGGCTCCTTGCTCGGGTGACGGTGACCATATAAAGTCCTATCGGTGGATTCCGAGACCACGGTGGTGTTCCAAGGTTATCCGCTAGGAAGAGGTGTCTACAAGAAGAAGCGTCGAGGCTTGAGAGGGATCGAGTCGTGCGTTGTAAGTCTATCTATCTTGTAATTGTAATTTCGTATCTAGTGGATTTGTGGCTAGGGCCGTCCGAGGTTTTTTCCCGTCTTGGGTTTTTCCCCGTACATCGCGGCGTAGTGTGATTGATTTATTTTATCTTGCAAAATAACGTAGAACGCATGTTTAGAATAATTCAAGATAAAATTCGGTTTAAATTATAACACTCACTTTAATTGGGACTATATTAAATATTGGGTAAAGTTTATTTAATTCAAGTCATTTGCTAAAATTTGGTTTCGCCTAATTTGCTAATATTGATAAATATGACTTAGGCAAATTCTAGGACTTGGATTAATTAATTGGTTTAAGTGAATATATTAATTGATTAATTTTACTTCACTTGGTTTAATTTTAATTTGTTTTAAGGAATTAAAATTTGTTGTTTTAAAGTTGAACCATCACATTTTTACGCTTCCGCATCATCCCGAGTTTACATAACAAGGAAATTATTAGTTTGATTTTAATTGAGAAAATTTTAAATCCGGGGATACATTTCTTCTAACACTATTTCACTCACAAACCATCTCTATTATTTCCTTAGGTCCTCATAATCGGCCTCGACCTTCTGAATCAGCCATCTTTTTCCCTTTAGGTCCATAGAATAGACCTATTTCCAAAACATCATATAGTGTCTATTCGATGGCTTTCACTTATTCCAATCTCACCCACCAAGGGACTCTATATACATCACATTCTAGGACCCTTAAGTCTCTCTGTAGGTCCCTAGCACCTCCCCATTTCACTATAAACCCTAGGTCATACTCTGAGTACCGATCTACAGGCCATTGGGTGCTCTCGGACCTATTTGACTCCAGTCAACTCTATTGATAAAGAAAAAGATCTTTGAATCTTCAAAGGGCTCTAAATTCCCTTTCCAACAGTTTTCCCCATGCATAAATCGACCAAATGATTTCGGACGAACAAACTATTTTTACCACCGAAAGTCAATCTGAAGGCCACCGGGAGCTCTCGGGACCCAAGTTGACCCCAATCAACTTCATCGTCAGAGTGAAAGCTCCTTGAATCTGCAAAGGTCACTGAAATCCCTTTTCAACGATCTACCCCATGCGTGAAACAGCATAACTATTCGAACGAACGATTCGTTTTCCCCTAAAAATTGATTCGTAGGCCACCGGGCGCTCCTGGGCTCCATTTGACCAAGGTCAACTCTTCAACTCGAATGAGAATAAATGAATATTCTAAGGTCACTAAATACCCTTTCCAAAGGTCCGCCCCATGAATGAATCAGCCTTACGATACAGACAAACGACTCGTTTTACTTTAAAAGGTCACCGAGCATTTTTAGGACCCGATTAACCAAAGTCAACTCTCCGAACTGAGCAAATCTCTTTATAATTTCGAAGTAACTCGCATAAAATTTCCAACCGCCCACCCCGTCCACGATTCTGACTTACCATTCGGACGAACGGTCTGTCTGACGATATCTTGTCAAAAGGACCGTCAAGCGCTTTCGAGTCCTGTTTGACCAAATTTAACTCCCAGACTCGAGAGAGTCCCAAAGGACTCTTGAAGGTCTCTGAATTAACTTTCTAACGGTATGCCCCATTGATACGGCGTAAATATTGCGTATTTCACCCGTTAACCTACGCCTTATTAGCCCCCTCGGGTATCTTAATCCCTATATTTATGCTCGTTAACCAGACAACCTTGGATTTCTATGTTAACATGTTTTGCAGGGGTTAATTGAGCTTTTGTAGGTATTTGGATGCTTAGTATGAAGTTCGGAGGCTTTCCGGAATTGTTTCGTCGACTTTTGCATCTTCGGGGGCATTTTAGTAATTCTAGCATTCGGGTTTGAATCCCGAGATCTTCACGGAAGTTGAATCCCTTTAGTTTCTCTTAGCGTGGCCGCCGACGGTGCATGATTCCGAGTTGTATCGATGGAGTTATGGCATTTTTAGGATGGTTTTTACTTCAAATTCACACTCAAGGTCACATTCAAGGGCATTTTAGTCATTTCATATTTTGGTTTTTTAGCCTAATGTCTTCTTGGATGTTGTATTCCTTTGAGTTATCTTCGCTTAGCCGCCGACCGTGCCTCATTCCGAGCTATAACGAAGAAATGGCGGCATTTTCCGTAAAACAGGACAAAGCTGCAGAATTCAGACCTGTAGGTTGCGAATCGATTCGGCCCAAAACCGAATCGATTCGGAATGCTGCAGAATTGTAGGTTCGAACTTCCCCTGTTTTCGAATCGATTCGGACCATTTCCGAATCGATTCGGGCCTCCAGATTTTTGGTTTTCTTCCCTTTTATTACAAGTTTGCCATGGGATATTTTGTTTATAACACTTTCTCTTCATTTTGAAGAGAAATGTCTTCATTTTTAGGAGAGTTTTAGCTTAGGGTTTGGGTTCTTTGAGAGCTCTTCTTCTTCTCCATTTGGTGTGACAACTTTTGGGTGTTGTAAGTTGGATTTTTCATTACCCTTACCATTAATATAATTGTTATTCTAGTTTATTTCCATTGTTGTAGTTTAATTTCATGCTTAGATAATTAGTTTTAGTTATTTATTTCTTGCTTTAATTAGTTAATTAGTTGTTTAAAGTAGTTTAATCCATGTATTGTCCGTAGATAATGGGTTGGGATTGCGTTTCCGCCATTAATGGGCGTTGAGCTCCGAAAGTTAGGTTTTGTGTAAAATTGCGTTTAATTGAAACCGCGTGTATTAAAGTTGGATTGTTATGCGTTTAACTTTATTTGTCACGCAACTTTAGTGTTTATAGCGACAATTCGAATTTAATCCGCGTGTGACCATTTTTGATTAAATGTTTAATCTCGCAACTTTGGGTTAAATTCCTTCTTGTGTGATGTTTATGCTTAATTGTAAATGCTCGATTAAATGTTTTCGAACCGTAATTCTAATTAGTAGTTGTTTAGCCCGTGTGGTGGAATGCGATCCCGATCCTCGCTTTCCTTTACTTTAGCGTTAACTTATTCTTTTCTTTTGTTACCACTACCACACATCACCTTTTCTTATTTCTTTTACACCATTTTATTTTCAGAAGTTTTAAAACAATTAAAGTCTAAAATTTAATCACTCCCTGTGGATTTCTTACGATACCCGACTTACCGCTGTGCTTGCTTGTCAAGTGTAGTAGTAGCTTAGGTTTTTGTATTGAGTAGGCGAAACGAAAACAACGATTAGCGCACCTACGCGACGCTACTTTTCGCGCTCGATCACCCATGTATTATTTGGATCAACGGATTGCGTTCTATGATCATATTTCTGGAAAAATCTGCACGAGACGGTGATTGGCAGGCCCATTTCCCTACCTATCGGTAGTGTGCCTAGGGTTACCTACCAATTGGCACAGCTATGACGATGGGCACCCCTTTACCCTATAAATATAGAGCATGACTTCACTCTCAAATCACATGTCAGATCCATCAATATCAGTGATCTCAGCAACATTATCTTGCAATCAGCGAAGTTCCCTTATGTGAAATTTCTTTCTATCTTTCATACCCAATTTATCGAAATATAATTCTCTCTCATCCAACATTCATTTCAACATCCAAGGGAGCTCATCGAGGATCAAGATCAAGCCTCAATTCTCCAAAGAAGGTCCAAAATCTCTCTCTTTAATTTTTTTTTAATTTTTACATTAGTTACATAAATTCTTGATCTAGCTTTTACTTTAGTTCATACACATTAATATCTCACCCTTTTATTAATTATATTGCACATAATTTATTTTATTTTTTTTAAAACAAATAAAATGAGGGTTACACCTATAAATTATAACGGGATTATCCATCACAATTTCTCAAAACTAAAATATATTTTCTACACACACATATAATAAATTTATGTTCGAATCTATGGAATAAATTCCACCCTTATGTCACATGTGAACTACATGGACTTTGATGCCTTGATAGGCTACATAGGCATTTTGGGCTAAAACCCGAGACTCGAGTCCAATTTTCCCATTTTTGAATTTTCATCTTTTTCATATATACATCATTTAATATATATTACATTTATGATCCTTATTAGCATTTTATCCAAACATATATTATCATTTCATCATAACAATCAATATATCGGTAAAAACATAGATCGTATTTTCTAGATATTATTCTGGGAACATTACTATAGATGACCTCACTCTATCTTGTCCATGGTATGAGTTGGGTGATTTTTATCTCCATTTATATATATACATGCACACACACTTCACGAAAAAATAAAGGAAAATAATAATACAAGCCCATGAGAGACCGAAAGAGCAGGATGGGTGCCACATACCTTCCCATTTCGTAACTTAGACCTATAAATTTTGAACTGTTTGTTTTCTAAGCATTATTTTGTCCTTTATGTCGCTCCCTCGAGGTGGAGACATGTTCTTTTGGTTTTTTTGCAAAATAGGTTAGCGACTCCATCTCTTTACATTAACCCCATGCCGACAAAGGCTGCAGCACTCTCAGAGAAAGCGAGCACGCGACCTTTTTTTCTCCCCCACTCCCCCCCCCCCCCCCCCAACCCACCCACACAAGGAAGAGAAAGAGAGAGAGGTAAAGATCACCGGAGATGGCCACATACTGTATTTGTAGTACAAGGAAATAATGGATATTTTATGGAATGACATTAGTCTTGTCAAAATATTTATGAAATAGTATTTCCAAGTTTCTAAGAATGAAATGTATGTCTAACCCATTTAATAGGATTTTAGAATTTTACAATCCACTTTCTATGCATATGAACTTGTAGTATTTTGATAATAAATATGTGAGAAAGTTTAAAGAAAGTCGTGTTGGTAACTAACATAAAATAAGACAACGAAAAATTTTAGTCGATAAATTATGGGGGGAAAAGGGTATTGAAAATGTGGATAATGTAGAGTATAAGACTACATGTATTAAATAAAAGTGATAGTAATTTCTAAGAAAGGAAAAGTATTCTTGTATAAAGAGTGTTATATTATGTGATAAAGGTGTTAAAGTGACAAGTGTGAAAGTTGGCAAAAGTGTGATATTACACAAGTGTTAAAATGGCTAAAGTATTCAAAATATTAAGTTGGAAACTTAATAACATTTTTTGAGAAACAAATCTTGTTAAAGGACTAAATTACAAGTTTAGTAAGTAAAGGTAAATTGATAATTTACTTAAAGTGGAACATTTTTATGAAATAAAAACATCAAAGAACGTCTTTACAATAGTATGGGTGAAAATTAATTAAGTCCTAAGGCGTGAATGATTTGAGTATAAATCACGTGTGTGTGTGTGTGTGTAAGTGTGTGTGTGTATAAGGGACTTAAAGAAGAAATAATTTTCCAAGCATTAACGAGAAAAATGGACGATCAAGTCCAGGTTTTGGCTTCGATCGAGTAAAAGCAAAGAAGTAGAATAATGTGGACATGTGTAAAATATTTAACGCATTAATAAAGACTCGGATGCAAACCGGGAAATAAGCAATAAGGGCCCGAAGCCCTTGAGTGAAAAGCCCTAAATTACTGTCCAGAGCATACGGTGTGAATAGCCATATGTGTGGAGCCCGTGTAAGTATGCGGTAAAGGAAGATTCTGAGAAAATATAAAAGGAATAATGAACATGTCAAGAAAGCAGTTGTGTAGTAAAATGTTTTAATACAACCTAACTTGAATGAATGAAATAAATGTTCCGGTAAAGGTGAAATGGACTAGCAAATGTGTAAATCTATTAATGTCTATAAGTTAAGGCAAAAAGGGTAAAGTAAAGTGAGCAAATGGGTGGATAAATGACTTAAGTGGTTAAACCCATAATTTTCATAAGTACATATTGAAAGGTTTTCAAATGATAAACAAGTATTTTCTAATACGGTGAATGTGTATGTTAAAATGGTATTTTTCAACGAAAATACGAAAGTTATTTAAATGAATAAAAAGGGGTGATTCCGACAAAGGAATGGGTTGGGATAAAATCAAGTGTAGAGGCTTTAAGTGTTGAATCAGATGTATTAAATAAAGTGAGAAATGCTAAGTATGAATAAAGGAACTCTTTACAAGATTAGGGCAAATTAATCTGGATGAGTAAGGTATTTTCGAAAGTAACACGATTAATGCATTGGAATATGTATTTTTTAAAGGTGTATACATATATGTAGATACATATATATTTTCTCATGCATGTGATTGTAGCGTGTGAGTATTCCTTCTCCCATTCGTTTCTATACTGCTTGTATAAATCCCACCGGGCATAATCTCACATCCCCACTTTGTTACAGCAGGTTGGGAGCGGTTCTGTATTTTGAGGGCGTCATCCAGGCAGGTATACTTTGTTTATTTTACATTAGTAGCTCTATTTACCTAGACTTCGGGGTGTTCCCCTTGGGTCCCACACTAGTTTATCTTGAAAGTGGAATTGCATGCTAAATAAGTGAAATATTAATTAAAATAAAACTGGACTAGCAACATTACATAGGTTGTTCCATTGGCATGGATAACCCATAAATTCGGGTTGGGGTGTTACATATACTTATCAAACATTTAACCCTTTTTACACACTTTAAAGAGTAGAATTTCAACTTTTCTTATTTCTTGTTTAAACCCACTAAAGCCTTGTTTATGTGTTCGTTATCAAAATACTATAAGTCTACACATGTAAGGAGATGGATTTTACTTCAAAATCCTATTAAATGCGTTAAAGATACATCTCATTGTAGAATTTCTTAATACTTTCGAAAAGGCAGTTCAAGTTAGAAAAGATATTTTTACTGCTTAGAAATTCAACAAATGTCCATCTTTTATAAAACCTAATTTTTTGCAAGTAACTTGAAAAATACTATTTCACCAATGTTTTAGAAAACTAATTACAATTTTCAAACATTTTATTTCATAAAATGTTTAACATCAATTTTCTAGAAAATGGATCATTTTCATAAAATACCAATTTTAATATTTTAAAACTTTGAAATATTGATTCATCCTTTATTTCCTAGTAAAATAAAATTTTACCAATATTTTTTTCCATAAAGATAATAAATATTAATCTACTAGAAACCATTATTTATTCATGTGCATCCTACTCATTCAATCTAACAAGAAGACTTCTAGTATTGTAAATAGAGTCTTAAACACTAAGGATATATTTTCCAATCTCAAGGACTTCAAATGTTAGTAAGAAGGTTGGTGTAAGAGGAGGAACCCCAACCTCCAAAGGTGGCCTCAACGAGTTACCAAATGCATCCTCCAAATATGCTCCATTTAAGCTTCCAATCCAAAACCCATCCAAACTCCATCAAAGTTTCCATCATCTTCTCCAAAAATCTCCCAACACTTTTCCAAAATTCGTTGCTCCACTTAAACAATGGTATACATAGGTGTTGTAGGCTTGAACATGGTGGAATACTATAAGAAAATGGTGGTTTATAGTTGCGGAATGGTGGTGGAAGGCCAAGAATGGTTGAAAAACACTCAAAAATGGTGGAAGACCACCCTCTCTCACTCTCTCTTCTTATTCCAACTTCATATTCCCAAAATGAAACAAACAAACCCTTATAAAAACCCATAAATCGCAAAAAAAATCCGTTTTGCCCATTATGGACTCATCTGAGCTCGACAGATCACCAAATCAAGGGCCAGAAATGTGACAGCACACAAGGACAATCAGAATTAAACATTTTTGAAGTACATCATTCGAATGGCATGAGCCTCGTTCGAATGATATCTCCATCTCGCACATTAAGTGTCTTCACACAACCTGGGACTGTAATGCAGTGGGACCTTGCACGAGATCAACTTCTTCAAACGAGGTCTAACCCTCATTCGAATAACATCAGTCTCGTTCAAACCCTTCTTCCTTTTTATTTTCTCTAAATTACAATTTTGCCAATAATTTTCCTACAATTTTCATCAAACCTCACTCCATTATAATTTATACAAAATTTAAATGAAGTATTAGAATAAGGTGTTACAAACTTCCCTCCTTGGGGAATTTAGTCTTCGAAATTCTTGATCTGTCAATACTTATGCTTATGGGGTTTTCTAACTTCTATTCTAAGCCATAGAAATCCTCCAAAATAAAATCATCAAAGTTCTCAATGCTAAGGTCACACTACGCGTCACACACAAGTTTTATCACCAAATAACCAACATATGACAAGTTTTAATGCTCACCATCTTGCTAATCATGAACATCGCATAATTGAATCTGAGTCTCTGCTCACGTGATGATTGTGTCCAATCAGTTTTTAGTACTAACTATTCTAGTACCAAGGCATACTGGAGCCTCCATGGGCCACCCTTTATAGCGATAGACACTCACCCACTGTGAATCGTAATACAACCAATAATCGTATCCATCACCAGAGTCAATTCTATCTAGGAAAGCACATCATGTGTCCCACCAGTCGTCAAGCTATCCTAGCTACACAACTCGCATGAGCTTGCCAATAATCATATCATACTAATTTCTCACTTCAATAAGTAACTTTATTACCAAGTCATCATAGTGTGTTCATCTTACACCTTTCGCTGCGTCACTCTGATGACCTTAGTACCACTTTAGGCATCTCACCTTTTAGCACTCTCTAGAGCCTCACTCTAATCCACCCACCGTTGTAAAGTAACACCATACGCTAAGTTTTCCTCGATTTCTTACACTATACCATATCCTCAAGTCATCATCCCGCTATATTCCACCAGTGCCACTAAGTGTCGTGTCGTCCAGTTGGAAGGTCGTTAGTCTTAAGAAGATTCGATACTATAAGCAAATCGTGTGGCCGAAAGTGCAGCCACCCGTACAAAGAACTTTATGCAACAGCAAGAATACCTCAGACAGGGTGAAACCAGTTATCGAGCTGCATTGTCCATACCCAATCCACTACGCGCTACTAGGTCCAACCGCACCATACCATAACATGGAACCAATCTGAGTTACCACATACGTGAGAATATCGATCCTCAATTATCTAAATTGAAAGGGACATAAGAGAGTCCGAAGGAATAAGCAACCCTCTTAAGAAATCCGACCCATAAGTGTCTGACTATGATTTTTGAAAACGAACCTATGCCATATGCTAGAAGTCATGTCACTATTTCCCATGTTCTCACCAAGTACTAATCCTAGCCATATACCCTAGCTTGGGTCACCAATAGTGATGAATCGAGTAATAACCCTTCACTCTCGTAACATGAAAGTAGCATTCGAACCTGTAGTTCTCGAGGAAGTCAATGCCCGACTTCCCTAAATTGGGAGTAAGGCCCTACCCCTCGCGTTCTTAGCACACATGGACTACTCCGATTGGACAACGCCAAACGTCCTTGTTCACACTTCCCTAATCCACTTTGAAGACGTGATTTTTAAACACTTAAAGCTCTGATACCACTTGTTGGAAACGTAGACCCCAAATTTTAAATTTTTCAAAAATGGATTTCCTTTTAAATGCGGAATAAGGATGATTCAACACAACAATTTAAGTTTCCAAACCATATTTGATTTTCTTTTCATAAAAATATGAAAAATTAAATTAAACATAAATTTTAATTTCTAAAAGCAATCTCACAAATAAAACTAACACATGAAGTTAACTATGAGAAATTTACTTTTAGCCCTAAATTAATTTAACACGAGTCCTAAAATTTGCGTACACAATATTTTCAGTACTTCCAAATTACGCCAAAACAAATTTAACAAATTAAATTACCAAATTGAATTAAATTAACTTGAATTTTACCAAAATTAAATTATAACACCAAATTAAATACGCGTGATAAATAAACCAATTTTATCTTGTTAACCTAAGCATGAATTCTAATTGATTTAAGCAAGATAATAAACAATAGCACACTACGCCGCGATGTACAAGAAAAAACTCACAACGGGAAAAAAACCTCGGACGGCCCTGGCCTAACAAATTCACTAAGTTCAGTATGAATTTTACAAAGACTCGACAAAAGGACTTACACAACTGACTCGAATCCCTTCCAGCCTCGATGCGCTCCTTCGAACTTCAACCTCTGCCTAGAAAATAATATCGGAGACCACCGGAACCTTGGAGTCCACCAATTGATACCAAGCAACCATCAACCACACATGGTGCCTTTCACCATGTGAGAAAGTCGCAGCAAAACAAAATCTTCTTCTTCTTTGAGGGATGTAGAAGGAAACGCAAACTCTTTTCTTTGGGGGTAGAAAAGTGAACCCATTGCCAAATATACTCCAAGTAAATAATATAAATGTAGGAATACTTGGAATTCTAAACAAAATAATTTTGTGGGTGTAAACACATGTGTATAAGGGGATTTTCTTATTAATTTTGACACGTGAAAATTGGAACTTTTGTTTCGAAATATTTTCTATCGAAAGCTCTCAAAGATTTTGCAAAAGTTCTTAGAAAAGGTCTGTCCCGAAGTTGGTTTAAAACTGTCAAAAAATAGTGGGACAAAGTAGTGGGAAAATGGGATAAAACTGCCAAACTGTTCCCTCCTAGAAATCTCATTCAAACGACTTTTTCGTTCGAACGACATTTCGTTCGAATGACCCAACTAATGATAGACCAGTGTAAAATTTGTAAAGCCGCTAGTAAACTTGTCAGAATTCTCGTTCGAACGACATTCGCGTTTAAACGATAATTCGAACGATATTCCAATGGCCAAAAGGGAACTCATTGACAAAACCTCGTTCGAACCAAATTCTTGTTTGATTGACATTCTCGTTTGAACGACAATTTTGAAGAAATCCCAGATTTGAATATTTTCATTTTAAGCCCAAAATATTTCTGAAAATTATTTTAACAATGAAAATTACACCGTTAAACTTATTCCAAGTCTCCAACAAATATACATAGATTGCATTCATACCTTTTGGAGACAATGGAATACGGTGATGTTGATGATGCATAAACTAGGTACAAGAAATCAGCAATTGATGTTCACTTGAAATGATGGCCGCTACGTCTTCAATTTTCTTCATATTAGGCTTGAAAGGATACAACGTAAACACTATCCTATGACTCAAATGTTTTTGTCTGGAATTGAGCCAACACTACATTAAAACTCAATCGTAGACTTGTGTCCTTACAAATCTCCCCCTTTGGCTATTTCGGGACAAAAACCAAAACAAAATCCTAAAGGGTCATCAAGCTCTATTAGACTCAAAAACATCCCACCCAAAATAAAAATAAAAATACAAGCTTAACTCAAAAACCAAGGATGACATCGTTGCCGATGAGAGTAACCGATGGAATAATTTCTGCACACTTAAGCAAACATCAAACGCATAGGGAATATCAAAGAGTTAAATGCAATGAAATTAAATAATCCCCCTAAATTAATTCTCCTTTATCAACTATGATCAACCTAAGAAGATAGCGCTATCCCCCTAAGTTAAATCTCCTAAACTAAGATATGATTATAATAAGATTAGATACCATTTCTCCCCCTATCATTCTCCCCCTTTTTTTAAGGGATAGACAAAGGTGATAGAATTAATAAAGTACTCGTTTCCCCCCAAGATAATTAAGTACATGAATCTCCCTAAAAACTACACAAGGGATATATATATGGGAAAACAAGTAGAGCAAAGATGCATAGAGTGTTAAAGACATGAAAGCATATGGGCAACAAATAGACAATAACTAATCCAAGTAAGAATAATGGATTCTAACTATGAAGAGAACAACAATGATGTCAATTTGAAATGTAAAAAACTAGGCATGTGATATCAAACAAAAATTTTCAACAAGTTAGGTACCAATTATGAATTAATGCATAGGTGGACTAGCTAAAATAGCAAAGACTCAAAATAAAACATAATATCACATATATGTATACACAATAGATATAAAATATATACAAGCACACATATATAGATATAAACTCACAAATGACACAAAATAAATTAAAATGATTTTTCCACACTCTTATAGCATAAATGTGTCATATGAAAACGGAAGTGAAGGGGTGTGAATAAGATATCAATGAATTAAAACCCAATCACTTAAAACATGTTCACGGAGTTTTCATTTGATTGCAAAATTTTATCACATTTAGATATAACCTCATGTGACAATATAAATTGAACTCATTGAACAAACAAACATAATGCATGCATGCCTAACATGTTGATGATTCTACAAACCAATAAAGTCATGACATTGAAAGTGCAACCAGGATAAACGAACATTGTGCAAACTGTTGATAAACTATCCAAACTCCCTCAAAATAAGCATATTAATTTTTTAATATCAAACTAAACAAATATGCCTTGGCAAATATTTTCTTTTAATTCCATTATTCTTTTAGGCCTTTGGACCACGTATTTCTTTTAGGTCCAAGAAAATGGTGGCTTACTCGCAAAGGATGATATTTCCTTTTGGAGCCCTTCCCCGTGAAAATTTATATATATCATTTTTATATCTCACACAAATCTCACGTGCAACGGATTTTAATATTCACTAGTCCTCCTAGGTCATATAATACGTAGATGACTAGATTGATAGGAAAACACCTCCCAAAACTCAAATATACATGTGAAGTTAAAATTTCAAGTGAGCTCGTGCATGTATGAATAGAGGCATATAAAAATAGAATCCATTATAGAAACACAAAATCCAACTACTCCATGTAAGCATGGTAAAGAACATTTTAAGGATTGACAATCTTAATCAAAAGTTCTAGACACATGGAAGCGAAAAAGAAGGGATTCAAACACCAACATATGCCACAAAAGATTTGTAAAACCAAAATACACACAATAAAAATCTTTTTGAGTTTTTGAAATTTTTAACCAAACAAACAAAAATATTTACTCAAAAGATAAACAAAAATCACTTGTATTTTTCCATTAAGCCTAAATTACTATAACGGTGAAACACAAATGATAAACAAAAATATTTTTGTATTTTTCATTTAAAGCAAACCAAACTAAATATAATACAAAAGATAAACAAAAACCATAATTCTAGCAAGAGATATGAGATAAAGCAATGACTAGAAAATGATAAACAGGCATACAACTAGCAATGATATATAATATGAAGCACAAAAAGCTAGAGTATGCAAACAACTAACACATTCAACCGTTAGATTTAGCAAAGAAGGTATCGTGTGAAAGTAAATGAGAATCGAAAATCCTATCTTGTAAAGATACTAAGTCGGATCTCCTAACCCAAACTAATGATGAATGATGACCTTGAGGTGTAGGAATTTTGGCTACCTCGGTTGCCTTACGTTGGGATTTTCTAGGACTTCGTTTAAGATCAAAACAAAACTTCTTAAGATAGCATTTTCAACCACAAGGTGAACAAGTAAAAACACGTCAAAATTTGGTACCTAAGGATTGATATTTAAAGGTTTTCCTAGGTTATTCTCCTAAAACATTGGTTTTGGCTTTATTAGTGGTATCATTATAAGAATCGAAGCCCAAACCACAAGTGTCATATTTAATTTGGAAGGTTCCTAAGATTTTATCTAATTTCTATGAATGACTCTACTTGAGTCTCTCACTTTATTCTCAAGCTCTACAATCCTAGACTCAAGCAAACCATTTCTATCTTCAATCATAGGAATCTCCTTTTTCATAAATTCTATTAACCCTCTAAGTCTATCTCTCTCTCCTTCTACATATTCAAGATTCTCTTGAAGCGCTCTCTCTCGTGTCCTAAGGTCATCAACCAACACACTATCATCAATAACCTTGACACGCTCTCTTAAACTCGTTTCTAACTTCAAATTTGCTCTTTTTAATTTAATATATTCTTCATATAATTCTTGAAATGCAAATTGAAGTTCACTCACATCAACCTCATTTTCACTTTCACTCTCTTTTTTCTCCACTCTCACTACCATCATTTTTTATATCTTCACAAATAAAGGCCTTGGAAGTGTCATGTATTTGTATATCTTCATGGGAAGATTCATTATCGGTGCTCACATGACTAGCCCTGAACGCGACAAAGTTGCGCTCAATGGGGGAAGCGGGTCCCTCTTCCTTATCACTGTCACTAAGGGTTGCATTGTAGGAAATTGGTTGCGTACCCTCTCTCCTTAGTTTTGTGGGGCACTCAAAATCCCTATGGCCATATCCTTCATAACCATAACACCTATTTGACTCGTCCCTATTTAAATTTTCATTAAAAAAATTAGGGATCTTTTCGGCTTTGTCATGCTTAGATTTTTCCAATTTCTTAAAATCATTTTTAAATTTATCTTAGTTAAATTTAAGAAATTTATGAAACTTCCTAGAAAACATAGCCATATCTTCCTAGTCACTATCACTTTCACTCTCTACTACTTGTTTTTCCTCCTTTTGGGCTTTCAAAGCAACGCCCTTATCTATTTTCTTTTCAGTTTTGGAGGGAAACATGTCTAGTGTAAGGACATAAATTTCTAATTGAATCCCTGTATTGTTTTGACTAAATTTCGTGAACAAAATTGTGTTTGTAATATGTCATAGGGAGATTTTATTTTCTCACGATCCCACTTAGTCTATGATGTATTGAAGAAATTGAAGACGTTGCGGCAAAGCTTCAAATAATTAATCATACCGAAGTTTAATTGGTGCAAGTTTACTCGTCTTCAAGTTAAATACATTCTGAGATCACTCAGATATGAATGCGTATAATTAATGGTGCTCGGAATTGTTTTTATAAAAGATAAGGATGTATTTTTATAAATAAAAATGTTTTAAAGTGTTTTAAAAGGTTTACACTACGTTTTATTCTGATAAGCTCGAAATAGAGTTTGACTAATTTGGATCTCTTTTAAAAGAGACATTTTAATCAGAAAGTCAAAAAATCAAACTTATGCATTGTCGTTCAAACAAAATAAGCTCTCGTTCGAACGAGATGCTCATGTCGTGCGAATGACGTGGCCTTGTTGTTCGAGCCACACTATTTTTGAGGTGGCGCATAATTCCTATTCAAAGCGTGTTTTCATCATAATTAAATGGGTGTGCATTCTGGAAAAATAGTTTACATTCCAGTACGAGTTTTGCACATGTTTTCTAAGGTTTAAAAATCTTAAACACATCCTTAGAGTTTGTAAAGACCCGAGATATCATTACTATATGTGTATGTGATCTTGCAGCACCAAGAAGGTTTGTTATACCATTGAACATCAGGGTTTTGCGACGAAGAAAAGAGAAGGTCTTCTTATTCGACAACGTAGATGAATCAAAGCCATTCGGTGAACACCGAGACATACGTGGACCCGTGTGTTGTGAACAGGTATCGTGGAAGACGTAATTTCTGCGTGGGCATTATTGAATAATGGTAGAAGATAAGAAGGAGTGTCAAACCCGTGGGGATCGAGTCATTGAGTAAGGCTAATCTGTCTTTGTAAAACCTTTGTTTATAGTGATTGTCTGGCTTGGGCCGTCCGAGGTTATTTTCCCATTTTGGGTTTTTTTCCTCGTACATCCGACGTTGTGAGTATTCTTTACTTTACTTTATTTGATTTAATCACTAGAAGCATATTTAGGATTAATCAAGATAAAATTGGTTTGAAGTAAGAATTGGGTTTTCACAACTTGGTTTGGTTCACATTAAAAGTTGGATAATTTTTTTGTAAAAATTGGTTTGATTTGAAACACACATAAGGGCCACCCTGTTTCTTCATCTAGTTCATAGGTTTTTAAATCACCTACGAGCTCTTTTAATTTCGTAGAGGCTAAAGTGGGTAAAGAATTCAACACGGTCACCTTAGAAATAAATCTATCGGGTAGGGACCTTAAAATTTTCTTTACTACACGGTTGTCGAGTATTTTCTCTCCCAAATTAAAAGATGAATTAACTATATCGGAAAGTCTAGCATAAAATTCATCAAATATTTCTTTTTTATTCATTTTGATGGTTTCAAATTCAGTGGTGAGGTTTCGGAGTTTAGAAGCTTTTACGACACTAGTTCCCTCGTGAGTGAGTTGTAAAAATCCCAAGCTTCCTTAGCAGTTTCACACGTCATAATGCGTCGAAATTCATTCAATGTGACCGCGCTAAACAAGGCATTTAAATCAAGGGAATTAAAATTTGCAAGTTTAAATTCATTCTCACTCCATCTATCTGTGGGTTGGGGAACACATTCATTTTCAACTAAATATATAAGTGGGCACCACCCGTTAACGACTGACAACCAAACCCTCTCATCTAGAGACCTAAGTGCTGAATGCATATGTGCTTTCCAATATGCGTAATTAGAACCATCGAAAATAGGAAATTTTGAAAATGGAGAAAAATCCATTTTTAACCAAAATAATTAAAAGGACCTTAACGCAATAAATTAGCACTTTGGCTCTGATACTAATCTGAAAATGCGAGTTTTAAACACTTAAAGCTCTGATACCACTTGTTGGAAACGTAGACCCCCAATTTTAAATTTTTCAAAAAGGAATTTCCTTTTAAATGCGGAATAAGGATGGTTCAACACAAAAATTTAATTTTCCAAACCATATTTGATTTTCTTTTCTTAAAAAGATGAAAAATTAAATTAAACATAAATTTTAATTTCTAAAAGAAATCTCACAAACAAAACTAACACATGAAGTTAACTACGAGAAATTTACTTTTAGCCCAAAATTAATTTAACACAAGTCCTAATATTTGCCTACACAATATTTTCAATATTACCAAATCCAAAACAAATTTAACAAATTAAATTACCGACTTAAATTAAATTAACTTGAATTTTACCCAAATTAAATTATAGCACCAAATTAAATACGTGTGATAAATAAACCAAGTTTATCTAGTTAACCTAAGCATGCATTCTAAGTGATTTAAGCAAGATAGTAAACAATAGCACACTACGTCACGATGTACGAGGAAAAACTCACAACGGATAAAAACCTCAGACGGCCCGGGCCTAACAAATTCACTAAGTAAGGTATTAATTTTACAAAGACTCGACAAGAGAACTTACACAACTGAATCGACTCCCTTCAAGCCTTGACGCGCTCCTTCTGACTTCAACCTCCGCCTAGTGAATAATCTCGGAGTCCACCGGAACCTTAGAGTCAACCAATTGAGACCAAGCAACCATCAACCACACATGGTTCCTTTCACTATATGAGAATGCCGCAGCAAAACAAAAGCCTCTTCTTCTCTGAGGGATGTAGAAGGAAACCCAAACTCATTTATTTTTGGGTAGAAAAGTGAACCCGGTGCCAAAAATTCTCCAAGCAAATAATATAAATGTAGGAATACTTGGAATTCTAAACAAAATAATTTTATGGGTGTAAACACATGTGTATAAGGGGATTTTCTTATTAATTTTGACACATGAAAACTAGGACTTTTGTTTGGAAATATATGCTCTCAAAGATGTTGCAAAAGTCCTTAGAAAAGGTCTGTCCCGAAGTTGGTTTAAAACTGACAAAAGATAATGGGACAAAGTAGTGGAAAAATAGGATAAAACTGCCAAACTGTTCTCGCCCAAAAATCTAGTTCAAACGACTTTTTCGTTCGAACGACATTTCGTTCGAACGACCCAACCAACGATAGACCAGTGTAAAATTTGTAAAGTCGTTAGTAAACTCATCAGAATTCTTGTTCGAGTGACAATTTGAACTATATTCCAGTGGCCAAAAGGGAACTCGTTGGAAAAACCTCGTTCGAACGAAATTCTTATTCGAATGAAATTCTCGTTTGAATGACAATTTCGAACGAAATCCCAGATTGGAATATTTTCATTTTAAGCCCAAAATATTTCTGAAAATTATTTTAACAATGAAAATTACACCCTTAAACTTATTCCAAGTCTCCTACAAATATACATAGATTGCATTCATACCTTTTGGAGATAATGGAATACG
Source organism: Sambucus nigra (assembly GCA_949130495.1). NCBI lineage: Eukaryota > Viridiplantae > Streptophyta > Magnoliopsida > Dipsacales > Adoxaceae > Sambucus > Sambucus nigra. The sequence goes on along the minus strand of OX422211.1, from coordinate 498,339,906 downwards.
GTGATGTTGATGACGCATAAACTAGGCACAAGAAATCGGCAATTGATGTTCACTTAAAATGCTGGCCGCTATGTCTTCAACTTTACGAGTCATAGGCTTGAAAGTATACAATGTGAACACTATCCTATGACTCAAATGTTTTTTTCCGGAATTGAGCCAACACTACATTAAGACTCAATCAGAGACTTGAGTCCTTACACACTTACGGGTGACGACGTTACCAACTACTACGCCTAGGTTACTATTTGTCTTATCACATCATGATCTAAATCCCAAATTTCCATAGGCATTACTTTGTTCAAGTTAGGCATTCACCTTACCATATCCTTGGACCACACGAGGTAGCCACCCAGCTTACTTTCGAGTTCTACTCGTACAGAATTCATGTGGTGACCACACCGACTGCCATTGCCATTCTATGGGTAGTAAGTATCCCACAGGGCTAATCTTTTAATCCGTATCAACTTAGCAGGACATGCCAAGAACTAGTCCTTACCTTGCTCAGGCTACCCTAGCATATACCGTCAATACCTTTGATATCACCACACCTTGGTTTCCATTTCAAATCTCCATATGGCGTTATCAACCTAAATCTCGAATACACTTCCTAATACACCTCAAAATCGAGCATCCCAAAACCAATACTAGTCATCCTATGATACCCAATCATTACACCCCATGAATGACACAAGCTTCTAATTCCTCCTTGGAGGATGCACCACCCATCTGTGTCGATTCAAGAAATCTCACCTGGCACATAGACTATACAACTCTTTTAAACCTTGACCAGCATTCAGAGATCACCACCTGACCCTCAACACAATCACTACTAGGACGCTAATGCTTCTTTCCACCGAATTTAATTGGTCTCCTAAGGACACTAAACACATTCCATGTAAGAGTCCCAAACTCTACAAGATTTCATCATCAGTACCTTTACCATTATAGGCGCCCTCTACATACCTTTCAATACTCGCATCACTATTACTCGGTGCTCTCAAAGACACTAGTCTATAAGATTCTACCTATAGTGCACCTTAAGTACCAAACACCTAAAGGCGTCACAACATTTGATCACTATCCCCAACAACGACTTGCGTAATTAGTCCTACGGACACTCCATCATACCCTTAAATAATACTCACACTAGAATTTTCTTGTGCATAGCCATTACTTCGATAGATAAAACGAGCCTTTAAACTTTGACATTAACCTTATCTTTCTTCCAAATGATTGTGACCATATGCCACGTACAAACCACAACCAATGCTACTAAGGACTATGGAAGGGTACAGGACGTCGCCTATAACCTATAAACCTCAAGGTTTGCCTCATCCTATCCATAATGAAAGTTCAACCATGATAATTAAATGTCCTCACTATGTAAGCATCATACCGTGTCTGAATCTATAAGTTAACACGACTATATAGATTTTGGTGGGATATGGGATGTCGAGTATTGCCTATAAATACCAAGGTCTACACCACGGATGCCACGGGGAATCATATTCCTCAATACTACATTATAATCAAGACACAATAAACCTAAGTCCCCAACCAAGGGACCCAATACTTTCTCACTAAAGAATCAATACTTATCAATGCCGCTCAGTCTTTCAACCCCATATATGAAATATACAACATTTACAGCTAGGTAGAAATGAACACCACTACTGAGGAAACTCTCATTATACACAATACATCTCAAACAAAGGATCACGGTGTTTCCACTATCGGCCTACACAATTTCATATGTTTATCGGACTACCATCAAGCATGATATTACCCTAAGGATAAAATTTTCATAATTACATTACCGGCATCAACTATCCATAAGCGCCGCACCTAAGGGTTATATACCTTTTAATTACCAATCATTAGTGCTTAGTCATGACACCCTAGGCTTCAACCTCTATCATTGACTATATGAAGTTTGTGTCGCCTGACCAATGGGCGTCATCTCACCCTATTAGCATCTCAGAAGGATCTACGCCATCAAGGAATGGAACATATGCACCTCACACTAACAACCACGATAACACCACTATTGTCTTACATGGACACCCATAAATTACTAACAATCTAATCAGAAGTGAAAAATTAATTAATAACTATCAACTTGATCGCGTGCCACTTGGCATTAACTTACTTGTCGTGCTAACCTCTTTGACTTTACCATCAAGGACACGAACTAAACCATCACCAAACTTGCATGACTAGCCCAAACTAACACCAACATCGAAATATCCAATACCGACCTCACCATGTCACTCCCGAAAGGAACCTTGAACTTAGATCTCTAATACTATTTGTAATGCCCCGATCCGAATTTATGGGTTACCAGTAGTCAACCCGGTCCAAAAAGAGTGTTAGGTGTGAAGTGCGGTGAAACAACCTATATAATGTTGCTAGTCCAGTTTTATTCTTAATTAAAGCTTCACTTGCTTAGCATGCGATTTCGATTTCAAATCAAGCTACGTGAGGGACCGTAAGGGATCACCCCGAAGTCCAAGAATACAAAGATTCTAAAAAAGTGAATACTTACATGTATAATTCCCTTAAAATATGAAACTGCACTCAACTTGCAATAACAAAGCGAGGGAGTAAGTCAAATGCTCGATGAGAAATATACAAGATGCAGCACAGAATCGAGCGGCAGAAAGGAGACTCTAATATGTTATACTTACGTGCACATGCAACTACCTTGTATACACACACACACACACACACACACACATATATATATATATATATATATATATATATATATATACTTAACGCATGTAACCGCTTTACTTCCAAAAACATTGTTTATCCCGATTAATTTACCTTAAACTCATAAAGACTTCTTCTTTCTTAACTTGACGTTTAATCCTCTATTTAACGCACGCGGCTAAATGCTTGAAACGACTACACTCTATTTAATATAAATAATTTCTTTACTGAAATTACCCGTTTCCATTTAAACAATGAATTTTAGTATTTTCATTTGAAAATCACCCTTTCAACACACGCGAACACCGTGCTAGAAAATACTTATTTAACCTTTGAAAAACCTTTCACAATATACCCTCGTTTAACCGCTTAGGTTTCTTAACCACCCATTTACCTACTTACTTTACCTTTCCTTTACCTGATGGGCATTAATCGATTTACGAATTTACTTGTCCATTTTAACCTTTATCAAAATATTTATTACTCATTCAAGTTAGGTTGTCCTAACACGTTTTTATCACACAACCCATTTCATTACATACTCCTTATTCCTTCATCTTTTCCTCGAAATCTTTCAATAATCGTATACTTTGGCAGGTTCCACACCGCTGGCTATGCACATCTTATGCTCTGTCCAATTGTTTGGGGTCTTTCACCCAAGGGCTCCGGGCCCTCCTTAATTATCCCAGTGTCATCCAAGTTCCTTTTTATGTGTTTAACATTTTGCAAATATCCACATTATTCCTTCTTTTCCTTTTTTACCCGATCGAAGCCAAACCCCTGGTTTCACCCCAACTTATGTTACACTTGAAATTATCATTTCATATCCTTTGCACTTTAACTTTAATTTTTATTCCAAAAATCATATTGATTTAGGACAAACTTCTGTAACATATTTTCCAACATTTCCATAACAATGTTCTACCTTGAGTAAAATTGTCGTTTTACCCATTTGTTTCCAAACTCATATTTTACTCCATTTTCACAAATGTTAACTTTCCTAAAACACTATTAAGTTACCCATACTAACTTCTTAGTGTTTTAACACCTTAATACCTTTTTAACCTTGGAGTAATATTCTTTTTAATTGAAAACATCTTTATTTCATTATTTCCTTTTCAATTTCATAAGTGTTAATCTTTTAAAACATTATTAAGTTACATACACCAACTTTTCAATGTTTAACCCTTAACACTTATTCAACACCTTTACTAACCATCATAGTAAATTAGGCATTTGTTTACTTTATTCATTCAAGAAATCTAATTACACTTACCAACTACCTTTATTAGAAAATACCATTTTCTCTTCTATCAATTCAATTAGTCTTGCAACTTTATACTTATCACACTTTTAACCCCTTTCTACACACTTTGAAGAGTAGAATTTCTACTTTTCTTATTTCTTGTTTAAACCCACTAAAACCTTATTTATGTATTCATTATCAAAATACTACAAGTCTACACATGTTAGGATATAGATTTTACTTCAAAATCCTATTAAATGGGTTAAACATACCTTTCATTCTAAAATTTCTTAATAGTTTCAAAAATACACTTCAAGTCATAAAAGATATTTTTACTCCTTTCGAATTCAACAAATGTTCATCTTTTATAAAACCTAAATTTGTGCAAGGAACTTGAAAATATTATTTCACCAATATTTTAAAAAATTAGTTATCATTTTCAAACGTTTTATTTCATAAAATGTTTAACATCAATTTTCAAGAAAATACATCATTTTCATAAAATACCAATTTTAAAATAAAATTTTACCAACATTTATATTCCATAAAACTGTTTAATATTAATTTACTAGAAACCATTACTTATTCATGTGCATCCTACTCATTAAATCTAACAATAAGACTTCTAGTTTTGCAAATAGAGTCTTAAACACTAAGGATAGATTTTTCCACCTCAAAGACTTCAAGTAGGGGTAAGAATCTTGGTGTAGGAGGAGAAACCCCCATCTCCAAAGGTGGACCCAAGGGGTTACCAAATGCATCCTCCAAATGCTCCAAAAGTGATTCATTTAAGCTTCTAAGCCAAAACCCCTCCAAACTCCATGAAATCTTCCATCATCTTCTCCAAAAATCCCCCAACACTTCTCCAAAATTCATTGCTTCACTTCATCAATGGTGGAAATAGGTATTGTAGGCTTCAACATGGTGGAATACTATAAGGAAATGGTGGTTTATGGTCGTGGAATGGTGGTGGAAGGCCAATAATGGTTAAGAGCACTCAAAAATGGTGGAAGAAGACCACCCTCTCTCACTCTCTCACTCTCGCATCTTCCTCAAACTTCAAATGCACAAAATGAACCAAACAAACCCTTATAAAGACCATTAAAACATCCAAAATCCCGTTTTGCCCATTTTGGGCTCTTCTGAGATCGACAGCTCACCAAATCAAGGCTAGATATGTGACAGCACATAAAGGCAATCAGATTTAAACATTTTCAAAGTATGTCGTTTGAACGACATGAGCCTTATTTGAATGACTTCTCTATCTCATTCGATAAATGGCTTCGCGCAACCTGAATTTGTAATGCAATGAGATCTCGAGTGAACCTCTCTTGATCCCCTGCTTCAAACGAGGTCCAACCCTCGTTCGAATGACTTAAGTCTCATTCGAACCCCTCTTTCTTTCTATTTTCTCCGAATACCAATTTTCCTATAATTTTCATCAAACCTCACTCCATTACAATTTATACAAAATTTAAACGAAGTATTAAAATAGGGTATTACATGAATTATACAGTGTCCCAGAGATAAGGTATTATAATCAATATGTGTTGATGTTTGTTGGTGTTTACAACCTAAGGATAAGGAACGTGGAGCGTGCTTTGGTTCTGAACCTTCATAATTTCAATAAGAACAATTAGGATCACAAATTCTTGGTGATGAACTGGGAGCTTTTTCCCATTCCATAGGGTCAACCTCATTATAATAGGCACAGGTTCTATAAGGGATAACTTGTAGGTCCCCAAAATATAACTTAACAATAAAACACTTTTTGCTTTAGCAGAATTAAGTTAAGGATGAATGTAAGTCAACTTTCTCTTTTTGAAATCTCTTTTTCAATTTTCTCAAACCAAGTTGTGCCACAAATTAACTTAACCAAATTTTATCTTTATTAATCATAAACATGCATCTAGTGATTAAAGCAAGTAAAGTTAAGTAAAGATACTCACAATGCCGAATGTAAGAGGAAAAACCCAAAACGGGAAAAAACCTCGGACGGCCCAAGCCAGACAATAACTATGAACAATGGTTTTATAGAGACAGATTAGCCTTATTCAATGACTCGATACCCACGGGTCTTGACACTCCTTCTGATCTTCTATCGTTCTTCAATAGTGCCCATGCATAAATTCTATCTTCCATGATGCTCGTCCACAACACTCGACTCTACGAATATCTCGTGTCCATCGATAAGGCTTGAGTTGTCTACGATGTTGAACATGATGTCTATCGCTTCTCCAATGCAAAACCATCAATCACAAGTTATCCAAAGACGAACAAACCAAGCTTAATGCACACAAGATCATACAAACATATACTAATGAAAGCTCGGATCTTTGCAAACTCTAAGGATGTGTTTAAGCCTTTGAAACCTTAGAAAATATGTGCAGAAAAATGTACTATTTGAAAAGTGAATTCGTTATGCACCCATACCGAGAAAAGGACTAGGACCCGACTTAAATAAAAAATTCAAGTCGGTGCAATCTCGTTCGAGCGAGATGATACGTCGTTCGAACGATAATGCATCTCGTTCAAATGACATCTAAAGTCATTTGAACGATGTCGTCGGATAGAGTTCCAAATTGTTCTAACTTTAAAGAGTTCTATTTAAAACCAACTCTAATCCAACTCAAAATCGTCCTTTATCTGATGTGAAAACATTTAAACATTTTAAACCATTATCTTTTGAAAATTAATATCCTTAATTTTATAAAATGAAATTCTGAGTTTCATTAACATTATGCAATCAAACCTGTGTGATCTCGGAATGAAAATAAACCTTGAAGACCAGACGTGATTAATTTTGTGTAGATTTGCACTAATTAAACATTCGCCATGATTAATTATGTGTAGATTTGTCGCAACATTTTTGATAAGTCATAGTCTCGTAGTGATCGGACAATAAAAATCTATCTATGACTCAAACGAGTTTTATTCTGAGAATAAGTCAAAACTACATTAAGACTCGATTGAAAATTTGGTCCTTACATAACTATATATCAAATGCACCTTTTGGGGATTATTAGACCTTATATTTGCACGTGTTTTTGTAGTATCTTTCAGCCCATTTTTTATTGGTGGTTTTTGTTATTATTTTTTTCAACTGAACGCAATAAGAAAGAACCTAGATATAACAAAGTCAATTTTTTTTTATTTGAAGAAGATTTTGTCCATTAAGCAAAACACGGGCAAGTCATATATCCTCGATTTGTTATTGTTTTACTTGCATATACCTCCACCACATCCTGCTTCATCACGAGAAAATTTAATAAGGAACCCGAGGTTCTTGAGGGATACGTCAACCACATCCCACTAATATTCCACTTCTAAGTAATGTTGTTGGGACATCTGATGGTGCCTTGGACTAGAATTTCAATTCTTTAAAGACTCTAAATATCGACCAAATCCCTTTTATTCACGACCCTTCATTCGATAATATGTCACCCAAAAAACAACTCCCCATCCAAATGGGGAAACTTTTACTAAGCCCCCTTCTACTCATGGATAGTAAAATAAAGGAGTTAAAGGGATCCTCCACACCAATCAATGTGGATGACTTTTTATAGACTCAATTGGGGGATCATGTCCTTAAAAAAAGAAAGGTAGATAAATATATTGACCAACCTCTTGTTATATAGATAGGAGTCTAGGCCTCCAACAAAGGAAAGGAGGTCGCTAAGGATGCTTCTATAGTTTTGTCGGTCGATTTGGCCATGGACCCTTTTGGTTGTGTCATTCTTCTGCATGATCATGAGATTATTGCTCTCCTAAAAAAGGATCAACTCATCCTCCATGTCTCTTAAATACGCTCCCTCATAAGTACTCCTTAGTATTCATTTATTTTATTTAAATTCTGGTTCCCTTCTGATATTTTTAACACTTTCTAGTTTTTGGAGTTTATTATGGACTTTACATCCATCGTGGAAAGGGATGTTGATTTGGCTAAGCGGGCTTTTGGGTTTGATTAGACCATGGGTCATGAAAACATCTCTTGACGCGGTCCAACTCTAGATGGTTGAGAAAGAGCATAAGGAGGCTTTGACCAAGGCTATTGAGGAGTATAGAGTGGTGGCCGAGGAGACAAGTAAGCTAAGAGTCAAGATTACCACCTTGATTACCAATGTGTCAGCTGAGACTAAGGGCTGAGAGGCAAATTTTAAACATGTCAAATAGCATGTGTTCTCCTATACGAAAGGGTGGGACGCAACTCTTGTAAAGGTTGAAGTTCAACCCTCCATCGACCTTTACAACGAACATCAACCTGGAAAAATGTTTAAAAGTATTGTAAGAACATTTTTTTATAGGATTGTTCATAGCATAGCTTTAGTTTAGTTTGGCGTATACCATTACGCATCATCACGCAATGTCAAGATGAATCGAACACAAAGATATCAAAATAATGAAGACTTCCCGACATCCCAAAAGGTATAAAACTAATTTAGAGCTTTGATTTAATTCATGCTTGGTATGTTTGTTTTTCATAAAAATGACGGACATGATTTTTTCTAAGTAAAAATGAATATTATAAAATGTTTTTTATAAAAATTTCTCTCAAAATCAAAATTGTTTGAACAGTAATGAGTTTTTTTTTTTTAAGATATTTGGCTAAGTACTGTATCGGAGAAAATAAAATTCGTTTGCGTCGTTTGAGCGATACTGATGGTCGTTCAAGCAACAAGGCAGTGTCGCACGAAGTCGTTCTAGCGACACGTGTCTTTCATTATAGTGATATCTGATTTCGTTCGAGCTACCCACCGCCTCAAGGAATTTTTATTTGTATAAATACATGTTTCGTGGATTACTTTTTCTCATGAGTTTTGACGAAAAAGTTGTGCCAAATTCTGTGCAAAAGTTCTTCAAGTTTTGTATGTCAAAACACTTTTCAATTCACAACCAACGCATCCTTGAATATGATTCTTGTGAATTAGCTTAGAACCCTAGATATTTTTGTAACTATTTGCATACATCTTGTGAAGAGGCACTCCATGGCTAACTAGGTACCACTTGAGAGACGTATTGGGCTGATGAAGATGACTGTGGTCATTGGGACAACTTGAGGGATCTCCTTGCTGATATACAACTGCGGTTATTATGGATTTTTTGCATTTTGATTCAGTACAGATTTCATTATAATTCATGTAGTTGTGATTTGCAGTTTATAGTGAAATAAAAGATTTTACCCAAAAAGGGTTTTTTCCTCATATTGACCATGTAGTATTTGCGTGTTTTGATTTATCCGTTTTATCATATAGTTGCATGATTAGGATAAACAAGATAAAATCGGTTTAAAAATTCGTTTCAGCATAATTAAAATTGGTGTCGCAATTTTTGTTGAAATCACCCTTTGCGAGTAACGGGCATTCTTAAATTGGTATCAGAGCATGTTGCACTAATTTACTGTGTAGATCCTGTTTAGTGAATTTTAGGGTGATTATTTTTTTTTAGCATCTCTCTTGTGCTTATTTTTTCTCGTGATGGATTCTCCTAGATTTGACAATCAAAATTTTGCAAATGGTTCAAAATCAAAGACATATTTATCGTGAGAAGATTATTGCTTTGGAACATGACTTCAATACTTTAATTTTGTCCGAGAAGGAGAGTGATGATAAAGTCCTCTTTTTAGAAAAAGAATTGGAGGACTTTAAAAATTCTAGGGTTTGTGTCTGTGCCAATTAGGACAAAAAAAAATTTATTCATTTTGTGGCACGCGAAGAGAATCTTAATGATAAGTGTGCTTATTTTAAGGGTGAGCGTGATTGTCTTCTAAGAATAATTGAAAATTTAAAGAAAGAATCCCTAATTTTGCAAGAGCCAAATTCTTTGTTGGAGTCTAAAATTGTGATGTTAAAAAATGATTCGCCAGACTCGAGTAGTGTTAGTTGTAATGGTAATGGCACACATGTTTCTAATGATTTCGTTGCTAAATCCAAGACCATTATTTATTTTAGAGGGTCGACAAATTCCAAGGATATTATAAATGACCACACTATGGGTAACATTACTCCCTTTTTCACATGTTCACATTGTGGTAGGAAAGATCACCTTAAGAGATATTGTTTTAATATTGGAAGAGGTCCTATGAAGTCGAAGTCTAGTGTTTTGTTGGTACCCAAATCCCCATGTCGTCGTGTCACATCTATTTGGGTTAGGAAATCACTTTTAGAGAGGCTAGATTTTAGACGTGTTGATTCTCACATGCTAGCACATGATGTGTCACTAGCTATTTCATATCTTAAATTGCTTGCATGACTTTTGTCATACACTAGTGGTAGTTTCATGATGTATTTTTACTAAGTGTTTTGACATGTACTTTTTGTATTCAACTTTTGGGATTGATAAATTTAGAAAAAAAAAATGGTTTATATATTTTTTGAAAAATAAAAAAAGATTTTATTTTTGAAACATATTTTGAAAAGTCAAAAACAATTCGGTTCTTTGTGTATTTTAGTTTTACACATTCGGTGTGGAATATTGGTGTGTTTAGATCCAACTAACTACGCAATTTCCATGTGACTAGGACATTGGTTATGACTTTAAATGATTGAATTGATTTTAACTATGTTTATGGAGTTGTTTCAACATTGATTTTCTTTATGGATTCGACTTTATTGATGCCTATACACACACATGCACGAGCTTATTGAATTTTGACTTCATGATGTACATTTGAACTTGGTGAGATGTTCTACTATCAATCTTATCATTTGAATGTTTATTTGATTATGGAGGATTTGTGCATGTAAGAACCGTTTACTGTGAGGAATTTGTTTTGACTTTAAAAAATGATGAGTGTTCATGGGAAAGGGATACGAGAGTTTAAAGTTGACACGTCATGAAAGCCACCGTTTAAAAGAGCCCAAAAAAAAATTAAGGGAATAAAAAGAATAATATGACAAAAATGGGCCAATTTGTTTAGTTTGATATATTTATCAAAAAGAAAAAGAAAGAAATATTTTGAGGGAGTTTGGATGGAAATATCAATAGGTTTGCACAATGACAATGTATTCTAGTTTAGCTAATTTTGTCATGGCGCTATTGATTTATAGAATCATTAAAATTCTAGGCTCGTGTGCATTATGCTTGTTTTGTTCAATTAAGTTCAAATTTATTTGTCACCAAAGGCTAATGCTTAGTTTTGAAAAGTTTAGCGGTTGATTATAACTTCTTGAAAATTTTTGAGTGTTTGGGTTATAATTCATTTGTTTTAGTTCACACACATTCATTCCATCCCACACGTTTGAACAGATCGATACTATGCTAGTGTGTACGACTTATGTATTTTGTGTCATGTGTTGTGATTGTTTGTATGATATTTTTGTAATATGTCATTTTTTGAAAAATTAAAAATTTCAAAAATAGTTGGTGAGTTTTGTTGTCGTGATGCCTTGCACGTAATGCTTATTGTTTTACTTTTTTGTCATTTTATCTATTTCAATAAAAACAAAGGGGGAGAGCAAATTAAAATGGAGTTTTTTTTTATGAGTTTGATTTATGGGGGAGTTTTAGAGTTTGTATTATGGGGGAGACTCAATTTGATTTGATACATGATTTATGTCTATCTCATTGATACTTATCTCGATATTTTGATTTATGTTTATCTCATATCAAACTCGATGCGTCACGAAGGTATATGTTTGTCGTCTCATGTGTGTAGAAACCTAATTGCGGAATTCTCAAACACACGGATGAAGACATGTGTTCAAAAGGGTGTAATACCCCGTAATTTTGTTGATTTATATTTAATGGACCCCGTAATTTTGTTGATTTTTATTTAATGGATTAATTAAATTAAATGAGAATTAATTGGAAATTTAATTCGAATTTAAATACTAGCGAGACGTGAGTTGGTATTTAATTATGATGATAATGTTAAATATTACTGATTATATATGGTAATATATGAGTATTGAAAGTATTAAAATTGTCAAGAGTTATAAATACGACAATTTGGGAAATTAAGTTGGGACGCGCGTGTCAGAAATAAATTTCATTAGATTTAAAAGGTAAATTATATTTTTATCAACCGTATGGTCATTTTGAGTGTGCCAACGTGTCCGGAAGGGTCGAGATAGTCAGAAAACACTAGCCGGTGGTTTAGTTTGGGTCCCGGGACATTGTTAGGCCAAACTGGCAACCCGAAAGGGTATTTTGGTAATTTTAAAAATTAAGGAATTAAGACCCACGAATTTTAGAGTTTATTTATGTATTATTAGAAAATCCATTAAGGCCATTGTCAGCCAAAAATAAGAAAGTGGTCTACGTGAGTTAGAGAGAAGTTGAAAAAGGGTTTCCAAACCAAAACTACCGCCCACCACCACCATTTTGGATGGAATTGTGACCAAAAAGAAGAGAGAACCAGCCTTTGAACACCAGCAACGAATCAGAACATCAAACTTAAGGCAAATGATTTTGTTTCATTAGTTCAATGAATATTTCCTCCATGCTTAGTGTAGAAATTCATGATTGTCTTGAAAGATTTGATGAAAACCCAATGAATTTGATGTACAACTCTAAACTTTGGTTAGGAATTATATTTAGATCTATTCTGGACGAATTCAGTACCCCAAATATAACTTTTGATGATTTTAAAATGAATTAAAGAGGAGATTTATCATTGTTCTTGAAGAAAATAGAAAACTAGGGTTTTTATTGAAGTTTTGATCCATATAAGGCCAGTGTTGGATGATTAAAAGGTTTTGGAACGTTAAAAATGATATATTTTAGTTGTATGATGATCCTATAACGTTAGATTAGATTAGATTTTCATACCTTGTAATGAAGTTTTGGGACAAATTTTTGATTGAAAAACGAAACAGGTCGTAGTCTATCTGGTGCGTTCGATCGATCGATACTCCCAGGTCGATCGATCGACCTTCCCAGAATCAATTATATTTTTTCTTTGTTGGATTTTAACAATTTTGACCCTAGAGAATTATTGGTGGGGACTTGGTGAATACTCTTAGATTCAAGGGAGACCAGTAGGCATATTTGTGAGACTCGAATTAGAATTAGAAGTCAAATTGGGAATTACATTAAACTTAATAAGGCTCGACGAGTGTGATACTATTTGAGATTGAGAATTGATGAGTAAGTTTTAGATAGTTGGGTAATATAAGGTTAAGGACAGAAATGAGGACCTTAAGAATAGTGGATTTAAATGTGGGAATAATAGGAGACTTGGTAACCTTTGTGGGTTAGGCTTTAGGTACTTGAAACTACGACGTGAGATGTGTCGACGGTCTATATTATATATATTATTCGGAGACTTAAAGATGTACAAATTGGAATAACGGTATAGGAATGTAGAATATACCTTATTTAATATTCTAAGATATCTAAGTAGTGTGATTTCTTAGTAAATGGACTTATGTGCATAACATACCTACCATACTTGATATCACAGGAGGTCGGCTTTCGAACTGGGCCATCTAATCCTTGTGTGCCTACGGGGGGATTTAGATTGGTACCTTAAGGACATAGGGTTGTGAATGACTTATTTGTGAGTTAATAAGTCAGTTGACCATGGGAGCGTAGGTATGTGCGTGACCCATAGGTATGTGAACTATGTTCGCCTCCAATATGTGTGATTTTTCTTATTAAAACGGTTCCTGAGAGATTCGGAATACGTAGTCCTTATGTACGTGATGTACCCGGATTCGATAGCAGAGTATGTGTGCACCGCAACTTATCCTAGGGGTGCCCTAATTATATAATTATGTTGAAATTTATATATTGGTGATGATAACAGACTCCTTATTAATGTGGTGAATATCCTTATTAATGTGTGTGAATAATTGCGATACTTTGAGTAAAGTTAGAATTGATAAATTCATATATGATTTAATATAAATTAATCTGAGAAATGAAAAGGTATATTCACATAGGTTAGATTGGAATGTCTTGAACAAACCCCTACATTATCATATGAAGACAGGTTACGGAATAGACTAGTTAGTTAGCGGCATAACTAGGATGGGTTATGGATATCCGTTAAGCGTGCACAATAGCTGAGAGGTGAGAAACTCATGTGAGAACCCGGAACTAACATGTACTTAATATTCATTGTTTAATGCAATTAAACACTTGTTATATTTTTAAACTATTTTCACCTCGGGCTTTGACCCGTTTGTTTTCAAATCTATTTTCTTGAAAAACATCTTAGGTGCCCAGACACAGGGACACCAATCTTAGGAGTTCCATTCCAGTGACGTGCTGTAGCTGCTGTGGAAGTTACAGGACCTCGAGAGTAGACGCCTCCACATTCTACTTGACTCTATTTCAGATTTATTTCCTCTGTTAGGGCATGTCGCCCTTTCCTTTTAGAGACAGCTTTATCATGCTCGGTTTCATTTCTGTTTTTGAATTTATTTAATTAATTAATAGTTCGGACTTTGTATTTGGTTTTATTCATTATTTGGATTGTTCAGGGGAGTGTTACTCCAGACTCAGTTTTATTCCAGTATCTTTACATTGTTACTGTAATGTGATTGTGATGTATTTAGTTAATAAATTTAATTGGTTGCATGTTAATCTAATTTAATAAAATTTGACAACTCACTTTTTAAATATTAGGTGGCTAGAAATTTTAAATAAAATTTTCTCATCAGTGATGCTACGAACTGAACCAACTTGACATTTTGTATTAATTTGAATAAAGGATTAGTTACCCGGTAATTAATTAGTCGGGGTATCACAAAGGGAAGATGAATTTTTTTAAGACGAAGAAACTATACCATTCTATTTTTCTAGGGTTGGGAAGGGTATTAGTAACTTTGTAATAGGAGAGTTCTTTTAATTTGGTGTTTGGGACATTTTGTTTATTTTGTACCATCATATCCAAAGGAGGACATTCGTAAGAACAGTTTTTATACGATTGCTCATAGCATACCTTTAGTCTAGTTTGGCGTATACCATTACACATCGTCACGCAATGTCAAGACGAACTGAACACAAAGATAACCAAAGAATAAAGACTTCCTGACATCTCAAAAGGTATAAAACTAATTTAGAGTTTTGATTAAATTCATGCAATTATATTTGGGATGTTTGTTTTTCAGAAAAATGACGAACATGATTTTTTCTAAGCAAAAATAAATATTTATAAAATGTGTTTATAAAATGTTTTTTATAAAAATTCTCTTAAAATCAAAACTGTTTGAACAGTAATGAGTCGCGCGAAGTCGTTCGAGCGACACGTGTCTTTCGTTCAAGCGACAGCCGATTTCATTTGAGCGAGCCACCGCCTTAAGGAATTTTTTATTAGTATAAATACATATTTCGTGGATCACTTTTTTTCAAGACTTTCGACGAAAATGCAGTGCCAAATTTTGGGCAAAAGTTCTTCAAGTTATGTGAGTCAAAACACTTTTTAATTCACAACCAAAGCATCCTTGAATTTGATTTTTATGATTTAGTTTAGAACGCTAGATAGTTTTGTATCTATTTTCATATACCTTGTGGAAGGAACTCCATGGCTGACTAGGTACCACTTGAGAGAGGTACGGAGCTGACGATAACGACTGCAGTCATTGGGACGACTCAAGGGTTCTCCTTGCTGATATAGAGTTGCGGTTCCTGTGGATTTTCTGCGTGTTGATCCATTGCAGGTTTCATTGTAATCCGTGTAAGTTGCGATTTAAAGTTTATAGTGAAATAAAAGGTTTAACCCAGAAGGAGTTTTTTCCTCATATTGACCATGTCGTATATGCGTGGTTTGATTTATTTATTTTATCACATACTTTCATGATTAGGATAAACAAGATAAAATCAGTTTAAAAAGTCGTTACAGCATAATTAAAATTGGTGTCGTAATTTTTGTTGAAATCACCATCTGCGAGTAACGGGCATTCTCAAGGATTTGACTTTAATTTAAAAAAATGACAAAGTAACGGTAGTCGAAACTAAATCCATCGACAAGAAATCAACTCCAATTTAATAAAATTAATGAGTACGCATCATCCAGATGTGAATCATTTAATATTAAATTTAATCATTTTTAATTGGTCCACTAATTCCAATAGAAATAGCACTTGGGAAACGAAAATTCAACCATGGTTTTGCATCTCTAGATTGCGAATTCAAGAAGTGAAATATTTTTACCAAAATATTTATTATAATGTAATATTTTTGTAACTACATATATTTAAACTGATTTTTAATGGAAAAAATCATTTATCTCTTATCTCACTCAAGCCTACGCCTGGTGTTACAAATTTCTATGTTTGAACTTCGGCACAACGTATGTATCCCCCGTCTTAATAGAATAATATATGGAGTTAAGTTCGTATTGAATTTTTATCGAGTACAATATCTTTCAGTCAGGGTACATATACAATGATTATTTTATGATTCAAACAGCCTAATATGATGGAAATGTTAGGAAATAATATTGTAGAATATATGAAAACTCCCAAAATCATAAATGAATAAAATTGAATAAACTTATCGATCGAGGATTGTGTTTAATAGAAAGACCTAAAGGTTAAATTACCCACTGGTATTGATATTATTAGCCTCTTGAACAAACACCTCCCAGGATTCAATGATACATTTACTACACCAGGAACAACAAATATAGAACTCCCAAGATACTTCAGGGTCACAAATCTATTAAAATCCTAAGATAAAATATTGCGAAGAAATGTAATTATTTTTTGTTAAGAAGATGGTGACAGAGAAGGATATTATTTTTAGTTTTTTATATAAGTTGGATACCCAAATTTATAGAAAATAGTAAAACGTTGAAATTAGTTTTAACCCGAAATCCCGCTTTTGTAATACCCCTTTATTTTAATTCACTATTTAAATTTATTTTATAGGATGAAATTTTATTTACTTTTTAGTGGCTAGGGACATCACTATATCATTTAACATTGCATGTGTATTTGTGTGTATGTTTATAATTATTTAAATTGAACATAATACACGAAAATTAATTAATAATTATTTAACAAATTATTTTGAAACTCAAACAAGTGGGAATATTAAAATGCTTAGGGGTAAGTTCAAATGAATTGTGGGACAATTAGAATGTTTGTTTTTACTTTTAAAAGTTGGGTTTTAAGTTTCATAGGCTAGTATATAGTTTGGGATAGACTTTGGACTACTTGGGGGTTAACGGGTCAAGACCATATTGGGCCTATCTCTAAATTCGTGATTAGAAATATAAAATGAATATTGGGGTTTATTAAAATCAATTTTCATACATTCGAGGAGAACTCTAGAGCTAGCGAGAAGAAGTCAGAGGGAGAAGGGGAGAATTGGAGGCTTTTCAATTGGGATTTCTACCTACTTCAATCTAAAGGCAAGTCTAATTAATATAATTATATAATTGATTTATGTTATAAAATCGTTAGTATCGGATTCTAAACCTAAATATAATTTGAAAATTTGGAATAAATTAACCCACTAATTACATTATTAGTCATATTAATGTTTTAAGATGAAATTGGGAAAATTCTTTATATAAATGGATTGGAATTCAGAATTAATAGGATGTTCTTATATATTGTAAATCAATCAGAAGGCCCTTGATAATTGAATAAATTGATTACACATATGAGTCTATTTATCAAATATAGAAAACTAGGGTTCTTGAGTGAAAGTGAAATTTATCCCTTTAAATCATGTTAGAATCGTGAAGAAACCTAAATTATAGGTTAGAATTGATGTTGGGACAACTACGTATGAAGGTATTTAGGTTAAGGATTAATTAGAGGCTTAGAAGTGAAGTTTTGGGGTAGTTAAAGACGGAATTTGAGAGTTATAGAAGAAGATCTGCGTCGATCTCATTTGAACATCCGTTCAAATGACATTATGGATATCGTTCGAACAATAATAGTAATATAATTTGAACGACATTCAAACGAATTCAAAAAATAAAATTGTAGATATTTTAATTACTAACGAATGGGAACTAGTTTCGTATTTTTTTATTTCTTTTCAATTTATTTTGAATATTTTACTAAGAGTGCGTAAAGCTAAAATTATAGGTTGGTAATTCTGGTTTAGGCATTGTGTTATACTTTTTTTAATGGAATTTAGGGCTTAGGTCTAGGCTAGTTATCCTTTAGTCTAGCTATACTAAGACTTGAAATTTTACATGCATAGAATTAAGTAATTTATGCTCGAAACATCAGACATCCATGCTCAATATATACGTACTAGTTGGTATATATGTATGAACCATGCGATGACGATTATTATAGTATTATGTTTAGCAGTGTTGGATTGTACCCTGGGCCGAGCGACAGTGCCACTTCAGTATTCCAGTAGATATTGACGGTATTTACCCTAGGTCGTGCGATGGCACCACTTCGGTACTTCCCTCGGTAGAGATAGACTGTACCCTAGGTCATACGGCATCGCCACTTTGGTATCCCAGTAGATTGCGAGGAGCTCTACCCTGGGTCGAGCAAATATGCCACTTTGGTACTCTGATAGTTGGTTATAGTATACTTGATATGAGTAGTACTTATATGGATATACGCATAGAAATGTGTTCATTATTTTTATATATAATTGTGATGTCTCAAACGATTATTTAGGAATATTCAAATAAGATTGATAATATGTAATCATGGGATGCACTTGGGTCTAGAAGTAGACACATGTGATATCTAGGATTATTGGGTTGGGGTAATTTAAAAGTCACAAAAAGATGAGATGAAAATGTGTAGTTATATTATAACCCATCTCAGTTTTATGGTTAAATTAGTTAAGCTTGATGTTAACATTATCATGCTAATATTTTTCAGGACAGGACATCAGTGCAGCCTCACCCCCGACCCAGGTGTGATCTACTTATGACTTGTTGATTTTTCAGGATGTAGGTGTCGAGCCTACGTGCTCACTCTTTCATTCCACTTATTATTTTATCGGGTCGGAATTATTATTGTTTATATTTTTATAGGATTTATTTTGAGATAGTGTAATATGCGATGCTTCTATTATTGTTACTGGTTTGGTATCAAGATTATTTGGTTCACAACTTTTATGATGAGTAATTTATGTATGCATTCAGTTTTAGTCAAAGTCATGCTTATAATATTACCAAATTGTTTTCAAACTCCTATTTTATTTATTCTGGACCTGATCAATCTATTTTAAATCTTATGGGGTGTCACAGTTGGTATTAGAGTATTCCAGGTTCTAATGTCCTAGGGGTCTTGACTACATCCATCTCTTTTTGTGTAACGTTCTTTGGTACTTGAGTGCTTTCACTTAGATTGTGTACTCCATTTTCATATACGTACTCATACATTTTTGTTTATTATCTTTCATATGGTGAACACAAGCAGGCAAGCAAGTCGATCGTGACAGGCCATTAGATTCGAGTTCGAGGCCATAGTACCCCTCAGCGGCTGCAACCACCTCCACTGCCATTATAGGGACAACCACCAGTTATTCTGCAGGACAACTTAGCCACAATAATCTCATAAACTATAGTTACGACTATGTCAGCTATGCAGTAGCAATTGTCATCACCACCTATGGCTACACCTGTGACTATTCAGCCGACTACGAATTCATGGGAGAAAGTTATTGGATCTTTTGAGAAGAGACGTCCACCAGAGTTCTCTGGGTTTATGGAACCCATTGTTGCGCCATAGTGGAGGCAATACATTGAGCGTCATAAACACCTATTGGAGTGTATCTATGTTCAAAAGGAGATGTTGGTCAGTTTTGACTCATAAGGGACACTTTACATGAGTGGGTGTCTATCACCACAGCAGAGGATTGGTCTTAGTTGACCATTTCATAGTTCTAGGAGAACTTTTAGGAAAATTACTTTCCTCCATCACAATAGGAAGCTTTATTGAGTGACTGAAGAAAGACGACCCCACAGTGGAAGATTATGATAAGGAATTTAATTGACATTTGCACTTTGCCTCAGAGATTAGAGATTCAAAGTCGAGGAAAATAGATTGATTTATGAGAGGCATGGAATAGGGGATCAGGTGCATACTGATGGGAATCCGACATACACTTCTTACACACAGATAGTGGACGTTGTGTTATGCCATTATCATGACTTTAGCAAGTTACAGAGGTAGAGGGAACTCAAGAAAGAGAAAGGGGCCATGGTCAAAGGTCGAAAGTAATTAAATCGGGTGAGTCATTCCAAGGACATAGAGACTCCCCATTCTAGCAAGGGAAGATTCAGGGGGTACATCCATCGAAGATATTTAGAGCAGGAGATTAATATTATCGTTAGGGCGGTCAGGGGCAGGGCTACCCGGGCCAGGTCAGTACGGCCAGCAGGGCCAAAGAGGATAGGTCTAATGGGGCCAAGGTCATAGGAATCAGTATAGGAATCAAGTTCAAGGATAGCATGGCCATCATTCGGACCAATCCATTAAGGTATAATGTTTTACTTATGGAGAATAGGGTCATTCATTTCGTCATTACTCTAAAGGCAACCTAGAAGGATAGGCCATCAGTAGTAGGGGCAGTAGTAGGCTCTTCCATCACCACTACAATATCAAGCCTTACCACCAGCACTAGTATATTCAAATTTGCCTCCAGTGTAAAGACGCCTATAGATTTACTATGGGCATGTCTACAACGTCAATCAAGTCGGCCAACCAGTGCAGTCTCAAGTGATTGAGGGTATGTTTTATAGTTATGGTACCTATAGACGAGTTCTTTTTAATACAGGAGCATCACACTCTTTTATTAGTTATGAATTGGCATTTACATCGGGATTGGTAAATATAACTGAGGATGTATCATCATGTGTGGATAACCCGGTAGGTAGGGGTATTGCCTTATGCCATATATATAGAGGTATGGCATTAGAGATCAGTAAATTATGCTTTTCCTCTGACTTCTTATTATTGGACATGTTGACTTATGATATCATATTGGGCATATATTGGTTAGGCCAGTATCATGCACATATATATTATAGCAGGAAGGTGGTTATATTTTATATTCCCGAACAGGATATGTTCTTAGTTACTACGCCTATAGACTTAAAGGAGGGTCTAGCACACACTTATATTATATAGATGTGACATGATCTAAGGAGGTCACCATGTCATTAGATTCTATACCTATGTACCAAGGTTACCACCATCTAAAAAGGTATACTTTTGCATAAATTTGATGTCGAGCACCATACAAGATGAATCCGTTAGAGATAAGGAGTTGCATGAGCAGATCCTGTAGTTATTAAGCCACGGGTTCAAACAAAGGAGTGCGTCTCTATGGAGATCTCTAGTATTATTTATGAAGAAGAAATATGGTTCCCTTTCGATTATGTATAGATTAATGGGAGTTTAATAAAGTCACGATACCGAACAAGTATCTATTACCGCGCATGAATGATTTATTCGACCAAATGAGGGGTGCCTCATTCTTTTCCAAGATTGACTTAGGATTAAGGTATCACTAGTTACGTATTCGGGACGAAGACATCCAAAATATAGATTTTTTAATACGATATGGTCTATACAAATTTCAAGTCATGTCGTATGGGCAAACTAATGTGCCGACAGTTTTCATGGATATGACGAATTGGGTATTTCGACCATTTTTGGATGAGTTCATTATTGTGTTTATCCACGACATTTTTATATACTCATAGTCGAAAGAGTCTCATGTAGAGCATTTGTGGTTTCGTTTTTTTCCACTACGAGAACATAAGTTGTACACAAAGTTCTCTAAGTATGGGTTTTGGCTGCAAGAGGTACGATTCTTGGGCTATGTTGTATTCGTAGCAAGGATTTCGATGGATTCTAGAAAAGTTTCTGAAATTGAAGAATGGGGACAACCCATAACACCTATTGAGGTTAGGATCTTATTAGGTTTGTGAAAAACGTCGCTAATGTCGTTTAACACAAGGTTAAACTGTATAAGCAACTCCGAATGTTTGTTGGAGAAACCCTTTTCTTTTGAAAATAAAAATTATAAACAAGATGTGTTTACAAAGAAACTTATGTACGAGAGTAATTAAGATTATGTAATCAGTTTTTAAAACTAAGGCAGTTTCAAAAATTCAGCACACTTAGAGAATGAGATGAGTAGATGAAGATAATCAACACAATGATTTTAACGTGGTAAAACCTCTCCCAACAGAGGAAACATCCACGGTGACTTCTAAGTCACAAAAACAAAAGTCCACTAATAACAAAAATCAGTTACAAACTATACAACATGCAAGCACACAAATCAACCTATTCTAAGTTTAGGAATATACCCCCTTGGTTCCTTCTAACTTCTGATAGATCTGACTTGTTGATGATGTTCTTCAGTTTTGCTAACTTCCTTTGCTTTCGCTTCTTTACGTCGACTCAATGATTTCAGATCTTAAACACAACACTTCCAGTGTAGTAGTGTGTTAAGTGTTGTGAAGTGATTCCTATACACATGCATGAACTCACACACACTTAGATTTACAAACAGTCCTATAAAAATTACATATACAGTCTATATGCAGTGATTTTAATTTATTTCTTTCTCACAGAACTCAAATCCTTTTGACCTTTAAAGATAACCCAGATTCCACGGAGATCTTGCTTCAAAAATCGGTCAAGACCTTAATCAATCTCTTTTGAAAACATTTATGAGATTGAAAACCCTCCAAGTGCGAATCCAACTAGGTCAGGATTAAGTTTCATAAGAAAAGAAACCAGAAAACATTTTAAAAACCAAATCAGTAAGATTTTCTTAAATCAAGTATAAAAAATGTAGATCTAGTGAAAATGTAACATATAGTATGTAGATCTAACGTTTATATGAAAGAGAAACTAGATCTTCACACAAATGTTTAAGTTGTGTACAAGATCTAAAGATCACGAGGTTACAGCAACACAAGAACAAACCACTCTCTCTCTCTCTCAAACACTCAGGCTGTGTTTAGGTTTGAATATACGAAGGTTTGTTTCAGAGAAGGTGAACTGTTTAGGGTTAGGGTTAGGGTTTGGCTAACAGATTTTTCTTTCTCTCTCTCCTCTCTTTTCTTTTCTCTCTTCTCTCTCACTTCTCTCTTCTCTTATTTTTTTTTCTTCTCACAAAGACGAATGACCAAAAGTTTTCTAAGGCTGAGAAGTGAAGGGTATATATAGTGCCTGGGGAAGGTTCTGGATGATCGAGGCAAACCAATGGCTGTGATGAAGTCTTGCAAGGTTTGACTTGATCCTATGGTTATAAAACAGCGGTGGATTAATATGGTTCTGATTGGTTCAAAAGGTTTGCACTGGGATTAACTAAGAACGCATGCAGACCCTTGATAAGGAAAGATCCAACGATCACCAATGCAACTGGCTATCCTCTCACATAACAAACACAAACTAACGCACCAAAAGGATGACAAGTGTTGGCTGGTAAGAGGCTCTCACGCGCGCGTCAAACTAATTACAAAACATCACCCTGAAGTCTCTAGCGCTTTGAGATCGTACCCAACCAAACATTTTAGTGAAAAATGAAGTTTCCAAAATAGTATATAAACCCCACAAATTTTATAAACCAATTTTATTAATAAAAACATTTATTCAAAAATGTTTAAAAAAAGTTTAAAAAGGTTTAAAATTATTTAAAAATTCCCAAAAAATTATTAAAGCACCAATTAAAGGGGAATTAAACACACACTCAATTTAAGGCAATATTAACACATGTATGCACTTCTAATTGTGTGTTGTGTGATTCATTTTATACCATCAAGGATCATAGAAGAGGATTAGAGAGTTAGGTTCTGAGGCTTTTTGGATTCTAGGATGGACTACCAATTTTGTCAATATTTCCAAATTAGTTGAGCACTTATACAATGTAGACTTAAGCAAGTCAAAGGTATAAGGTGCTTCAATCTCCCCCTTTGGAAATATGAGACAAAATCTCCTTTGAGTTAGCTTAAAACTCGTAGGGAACCAAAAAAAATAAAACGTAGTCTTATACAAAAGTTACTATCTACCCAAATCCTAGAAAGTCAAAAATTACATAACTCAACTAATTACAAATTTTAACACTAGAAATAGTAGATAATCAGTAGAAGAGATTCCTGCAAATATACACACTAAGATCAAGCAATTTAGATGAAATGTGAACAAAAAATGAACTCATAAAACTCAAATTTCTCCCCCATTTTGTCTCAAATGGACAAAGGGTAAAACTTAAGGTTTTAAGAGTTTAATCAGCGCATACCATGCCTATAGAATTTCGCAAATACAGAAATATGTTATAGTCTAAAGGTTTAGTGAACATGTCTACAAGTTGCAGATCAGTAGGCAGGTAATGAATTTCTAATTCCTTAGTTTCAACAAGTTCGCGAATAAAATGATGCCTTATTTTAATATGTTTAGTTCGCGAGTGTTGAACCGGGTTTTTAGATATGTTAATGGCGCTTTGATTGTCACAATACAATTGTAATTGATCTTCTTTAATCCCATAATCACTTAACATCTGTTTGATCCATAACAATTGAGCACAGCAACTCCCTGCTGCTATATATTCGGACTCATCCATAGATAAAGATGTGCAATTCTATTTTTTGCTACTCCAACCAACTAAATTATTGCCGACATAATAACAGGCACCTGATGTACTCTTACTATCATCAGTACAACCGGCCCAGTCAGCATCAGTATACCCTATGATGGTGCTACAGGTATCCTTAGTGTACCTAAGTCCAAGGTTAAGAGTGTCTTTTATGTACTTTATTATACGTTTTACACTCAATAAATGGCTCTCTTTAGGGTTATTCTGGTAACGAGCGCACAGACATACAACATACATTATGTCTGGTCGTGAGGCAGTTAGGTAGAGTAGGCTACCAATCATACTACGATAGAGTGTGGAATCAACTGACTTACCAGTTTCATCTTTACATAATTTAACAGTAGTACTCATAGGTGTTTTGGCGACTTTAGCATTCTCTAAGCCAAATTTCTTAACAAGGTCTAAGGCATACTTGGTTTGAGATACAAAAAGACCATCTGAGTTCTGTTTCACTTGAAATCCTAAGAAAAGTTGTAGCTCCCCCATAAGGGACATGTGGAATTCCTTATGCATACTAGCAGAAAAGGATTTAACTTCAGAGTTTGAAGTTGACCCGAAAATGATGTCGTCTACATAGACTTGGACTATAATAATTTTTTTGTCAAAATGTTTGACGAAGAGAGTCTGGTCATTTCCTCCTCTCTTAAAACCCTTATCCAGCAAAAAGTTGGAAAGGCGTTCATACCAAGCTCTAGGAGCTTGTTTTAAGCCATACAAAGCCTTTTTCAGACGAAAGACATGGTTAGGGTATTTAGGATCAATGAACCCTTTGGGTTGTTCTACATATGTCTCTTCGGATAGAATTCCATTTAGGAAAGCAGATTTGACGTCCATTTGATAAAGTGTGAATTTTAAGTAACACGCTATGGCGAAAAGAAGTCGAACAGATTCAAGACGAGTGACAGGGGCAAAAGTCTCGCTGAAATCTATCCCTTCTATTTGAGAGTAGCCTTGAGCAACAAGTCTAGCTTTGTTTCTAAGGATTACCCCATTTTCATCAGATTTGTTCTTGAAAATCCAACGTGTTCCAATAACATTTTTATTTTGAGGCCGAGGTACAAGATACCAGACATCGTGAATGACAAATTGTAAAAGTTCTTCCTGCATAGCAAAAGTCCAGTGTGTGTCATTCAATGCTTCATTAACATTTTTCGGTTCCACAAGGGAGACGAAACATGCGTAATTAGCATAATTTCTTAACTGGGATCTAGTACGAACTAGCTCATTAGGATTACCGACCACGTTGTCAATGGGATGATCTTTAGATACCCAGCCAGGTACTTCTGGACTCTCAATAGGTAATGAGTCATCTATTTCTGGTGAATCAGTTTTGAAATCATTTTCAGATTCAACCACAATAGGTGATTCAGATATCTTATTTTTGACAATAGTGTCACTTACAATTACATTTATCGATTCCATAAGAGCCTTAGTACGAAGATTGTATATACGATAAGCACGACTGTTTGGAGAGTATCCTATGAAGATGGCTTTATCACCATGAGTTTCGAATTTAGACAGATGTTCTCTATCTTTACAGACATAACACTGACTTCCAAAGGTTCTTAGGTATTTCAGGTTAGGCTTCTTACCGTACCACAACTCATAAGGGGTTTGTTTGGAGTTTTTCCTAAGATAGACCCTATTAGTGATGTGACAGGCAGTTCTAATGGATTCTACCCAAAAGTATTTAGGTAGGAATTTGGCATGCAACATGACACGTGCCATCTCTTGAAGGGTTCGGTTTTTCCTTTCAGCAATGCCATTCTGCTGAGGTGTTTTAGGTGCACTAAATTCATGTTTGTAACCGTTGTAGTCACAATATTCAACTATTCCTGTGTCTATGAACTCTCCC
The DNA here is from genome assembly GCA_949130495.1 of Sambucus nigra. Classification (NCBI taxonomy): domain Eukaryota; kingdom Viridiplantae; phylum Streptophyta; class Magnoliopsida; order Dipsacales; family Adoxaceae; genus Sambucus; species Sambucus nigra. The sequence goes on along the minus strand of OX422211.1, from coordinate 498,313,594 downwards.
CCTCTATCACTACGAATGCGATTTACTTGTGTGTCCTTCTCATTTTCAATTCTTAGAAGAATTTTCAAAAAATTCTGAAACGTGTCAGATTTATGTTTTAAGAAGGAAACCCAAGCGAATCGTGTGAAATCATCAACCATGACAAGGATATAACTGTGTCCACAAAGACTAACAGTTCTAGACGGACCAATAAGGTCCATATGGATGAGATCTAAAGGTCTAGAGGTGAGGATGTCTTTAACCTTTTTATGCGAAGTCTTAACTATTTTTCCTTCCTGGCAATGACCACAGACAACACTTGAAATAGGTTTAATTTTAGGAATACCTCTAACAATCTCTTGACTAGACAATCTACCAAGGATATCATAACTTAAGTGACCCATACGGTTATGCCAGATCTCATTGTCATCCATTCTGACAATGTTACAGGTTTCAGAATTAGTCTTGACAGTATAGCAATTGTTGGGTGTTCTAAATCCTGTAATAATGCATTCACCTTTATCATTTAGAATTTTACAATTGTTCTTTGAAAAGGTGACAGTATGGTCAGAGTCACAAAATTGTGATATACTTAGGAGGTTGGCTTTAAGGCCTTTAACTAATAGAACATTTTCGAGAACAGGCATTCCTTCTTCTTTTAGGGTTCCTTTACCTATGATCTGAGATGAAACACCATCACCAAAAACTACTTTCCCACCAGCAAGTCTGGTTTTGTTTAAAAGTTTGGTTTCATCTCCAGTCATATGTTTGGAGCATCCTGAATCTAAATACCAACCAGATGAAGTGTGTTCAGCTTTTAAAGCAGTGATGACAATGTTACACTTCATTTGGGGTAAAAGATCCTCTTTTCTAACCCAAATAGCTCTAGTTTTAATTTTGCGCAAGTTTGCCCTCATTTGATAAAATTTTCGAGACACAGTTTTTTGTCAAAAAACATTTGGAGCAGCAAACTGATTGTTGTGAAAAAGTTGAGCTTTTGGTTTAGGAAAGTTTCTGGGAGCCTTTCTCTTAAATGAACTCTTAGTTTTGGTCTTTCTATTTCTGTAGTTAGAGTTCTTATCAGGTTGTCTTGGAAGGACATAATTGTTACAACTTTGCCTAGAATAGTTAAAGTTCTTGTAGACAGAAGTGTTGTAGACAGGAGTATTTAGACGCCTAGCATAACAACCTTCAAAGGAATGACCATAAATGTCACAGTAGGAGCAATATTGATTGCTTGAGGGATGAATTTCCTTAGGAAAACTTCTAAAGATAGGTTTGACAACATTTTGTTCAGAAGTGTTCTTCCTAGGAGGTATGGTCTTATAGGTCGAATCAGCCTTTCTGATCAAAGGACAGACGTATTTAGTCTTAAGTGCAGTGTCAGCCTTAGAAGTACTAGACTCTCCAATGTCTTTCTGTAGTTTCTTTTGATCAAATTCATTTTTAATCAAATGAAAGTCTGGACATGTTTCAATTGGTCTTTTGCCCCCAGACACAAACTTAATAGGTTCAAGTTTAGTAGTTTGTGGTTTGTTCTTAGGGCAAAATCCAATACCGGTTCTATCATCAGAATTGGTCTTGGAGTCAACAACAAAGTCAGTAAAGCAATTTGAATTGTTTTCAAACTTAGAAAACTTTTTGAAAACAGTAGCTGTCTTTGTTTTTGCTTCCTCCAATTCTAATAATGTTCCCTTATATTTCATTTCCAGAATTTCATTAGTTTTAGTCAACTCTTTTAATTTTTGATCAAAAGTTTCAATTTCAGATTGATGAGTCAGACACTGGTTAGTGTACTCTTCAGCATTCAACTTTACAATAAGACTTAGATCATCTAATTTCTTAATCAGGTCTCTAACAGTCTTCTCCAATCTAGTGCCTTTTTTAAGAGTCTTAGCATACAAGGTATGGATATCAGGGAGGTCATCTGTGTCTGAGTCGCTAAGTGAAGTGTGTGTAGTGACCCCTAACGATTCAGTTTTAGTACTCACGCACACATTTGCATCGTCATTATCGAGATCACTTTGACTCACACACGGAACTAGAACTAGCAACATTTTCAGACAATAGAGCATCTAGGCCAATCAAAGCAGTATTCACACAAGCAGAAGTAGGAGCATCATTATCACACACATGAGTATCATCATTGTAAATGATCTTAGCATAAAAAGACATGCAAGGGTCAAGTACATTAGATGACTCAAGTTCCTCTTCATCAGAGTCACTTGAATCATTCCAAGTTTTACAGACATTGGCTCAATTGTGTGTGTTGGCTTTATTCAGATTAACTCTACAGTCGTGTGCAATGTGACCTAGTTTCCCACATCTAAAATATTCAATCTTTTTAAGGTCTCTAGTGGGTCTGGAATTGTTGTCCTTAGGATGTTTGTCAAGTCCTCTCTCATGAGGTTTGGGATTAGACAGAGTAGGATAATTAGGCTTGCCTTGTTTAGTAGCCTGTTTGTTTCGAAATTTGACAATTTTCTTAAATTGTTTAGACATTAAGGAAATCTGATTATCTAGTTTGTCTATATCACACTCCTCATCAGAGTCAGAGTTGGTCAAATTGGACTCAAGTTTGGGTATCTTAGAGGCAAAACTCAAGTTAGAGTTAGGTTGTTTTCTTTGAGAATGATTCAATTGTTTCTTAAAGTCTAATTCCATTTCCACAGTCCTAAGTTTGCTACTGAGTAACTCAGGGTTAAGGTTTTGATCATTCATTTCCTCAATAGCATACCTCTTACTGTCAAACTTTTGTGGTAATGACCTTAGAATTTTAGAGACAATTTCATTCCTATCATAAGTTATACCGTTAGCATGCAACTTAGTAACTATATCAGTTAAGCTCATGTAAAAATCATCAAAAGATTCAGAGTCAGACATGATTAAAGAGTTGTACTGCTGGATAAGCATTTGAGTTTTAGCAGCTTTAACTCTTGAGTCTCCTTCATGGGCAGTGATTAATGTGTCCCAAGCTTCCTTAGAAGTGGCACAAGATGAGATTCTCTTGAACTCATACTCATTAATGGACATAAAAATGGCATTCTTGCCTTTATTGTTATTTCGAGAAATGGTTTTCTCTTCTTGGGTAAATTCATTTAAGATTTTCTTTACCCTCTCATCACTTCCTTCAGTGGCTGGTTTTGTAGGACAAGTGTATCCAATTTCGATAATGTCCCAGACATCATCTCCTAAAGTCCCTTGGATGAAGGCAACCATTCTTACTTTCCAGTAAGCAAAGTTGTTTCCATCAAAGAGTGGAGGTCTGGACAGATTACCAAACCTTTCATTCTTCTCGTCCATAGTTAGGTTTTTCAGAAAACAATTTCAGAAACACAAGATCTTTGAAATAAAAAGATAACAGGGCTCTGATACCAATTGAAAAACGTCGCTAATGCCGTTTAACACAAGGTTAAACTGTATAAGCAACTCCGAATGTTTGTTGGAGAAACCCTTTTCTTTTGAAAATAAAAATTATAAACAAGATGTGTTTACAAAGAAACTTATGTACGAGAGTAATTAAGATTATGTAATCAGTTTTTAAAACTAAGGCAGTTTCAAAAATTCAGCACACTTAGAGAATGAGATGAGTAGATGAAGATAATCAACACAATGATTTTAACGTGGTAAAACCTCTCCCAACAGAGGAAACATCCACGGTGACTTCTAAGTCACAAAAACAAAAGTCCACTAATAACAAAAATCAGTTACAAACTATACAACATGCAAGCACACAAATCAACCTATTCTAAGTTTAGGAATATACCCCCTTGGTTCCTTCTAACTTCTGATAGATCTGACTTGTTGATGATGTTCTTCAGTTTTGCTAACTTCCTTTGCTTTAGCTTCTTTACGTCGACTCAATGATTTCAGATCTTAAACACAACACTTCCAGTGTAGTAGTGTGTTAAGTGTTGTGAAGTGATTCCTATACACATGCATGAACTCACACACACTTAGATTTACAAACAGTCCTATAAAAATTACATATACAGTCTATATGCAGTGATTTTAATTTATTTCTTTCTCACAGAACTCAAATCCTTTTGACCTTTAAAGATAACCCAGATTCCACGGAGATCTTGCTTCAAAAATCGGTCAAGACCTTAATCAATATCTTTTGAAAACATTTATGAGATTGAAAACCCTCCAAGTGCGAATCCAACTAGGTCAGGATTAAGTTTCATAAGAAAAGAAACCAGAAAACATTTTAAAAACCAAATCAGTAAGATTTTCTTAAATCAAGTATAAAAAATGCAGATCTAGTGAAAATGTAACATATAGTATGTAGATCTAACGTTTATATGAAAGAGAAACTAGATCCTCACACAAATGTTTAAGTTGTGTACAAGATCTAAAGATCACGAGGTTACAGCAACACAAGAACAAACCACTCTCTCTCTCTCTCAAACACTCAGGCTGTGTTTAGGTTTGAATATACGAAGGTTTGTTTCAGAGAAGGTGAACTGTTTAGGGTTAGGGTTAGGGTTTGGCTAACAGGTTTTTCTTTCTCTCTCTCCTCTCTTTTCTTTTCTCTCTTCTCTCTCACTTCTCTCTTCTCTTATTTTTTTTCTTCTCACAAAGACGAATGACTAAAAGTTTTCTAAGGCTGAGAAGTGAAGGGTATATATAGTGCCTGGGGAAGGTTCTGGATGATGGAGGCAAATCAATGGTTGTGATGAAGTCTTGCAAGGTTTGACTTGATCCTATGGTTATAAAACAGCGATGGATTAAGATGGTTCTGATTGGTTCAAAAGGTTTGCACTGGGATTAACTAAAAACGCATGCAGACTCTTGATAAGGAAAGATCCAACGATCACCAATGCAACTGGCTATCCTCTCACATAACAAACACAAACTAATGCACCAAAAGGATGACAAGTGTTGGCTGGTAAGAGGCTCTCACACGCGCGTCAAACTAATTACAAAACATCACCCTGAAGTCTCTAGCGCTTTGAGATCGTACCCAACCAAACATTTTAGTGAAAAATGAAGTTTCCAAAATAGTATATAAACCCCACAAATTTTATAAACCAATTTTATTAATAAAAACATTTATTCAAAAATGTTTAAAAAAAGTTTAAAAAGGTTTAAAATTATTTAAAAATTCCCAAAAAATTATTAAAGCACCAATTAAAGGGGAATTAAACACACACTCAATTTAAGGCAATATTAACACATGTATGCACTTCTAATTGTGTGTTGTGTGATTCATTTTATACCATCAAGGATCATAGAAGAGGATTAGAGAGTTAGGTTCTGAGGCTTTTTGGATTCTAGGATGGACTACCAATTTTGTCAATATTTCCAAATTAGTTGAGCACTTATACAATGTAGACTTAAGCAAGTCAAAGGTATAAGGTGCTTCAGTTTGGCGTCGTCCTATAGGAGGTTCATTAGGGAGTTCTTGAAGATTACGAGACCACTAACTCACCTCACACGTAAGGAAGTACCATTTATTTGGAACACTAACCTCCAAAGAGCTTTTGAGGAGCTTAAGGAGAAGCTTAATACCATGCATATACTTAAATTACCATAGTATGGCATAGAGTATTTGGTATTTACATATGTATCTCTCCAGGGGTCAAGATGTGTGTTGATGAAGGAGGAGAGTCTTATAGGTCATGCATCCTGAAAACTTAAGTCTTATGAAGGTAACTACCCCACTCATAATTTGGAGTTAGTCGCAATAGTCTTTATCGTTCATATTTGGATATATTTTTTGATGGGTCATAGGTTCACTTTATATTCCGATCACAAGAGTCTTCAATACTTGTTTTCTTTGAAAAAGTTAAATATGAGATAGATGATATGGCTAAAGTTTGTGAAAGGCACCACTTTTTTATCCAGTACCATCCAGGGAAGGAGAATGTAGTATCTGATGCATTGAGTTAAAGATCGGTTGTTACGTTGGCAGCATTGTGGGCCGATCATGAAGATGCTCTACCAGATATGTAGACAACACAGTGGAGTGCCACTTAGGACTTAGATTTATCTGATCCATTTTTAGGATTAGTGACTGTCACTCCCAACATGGTGACGACGATGATACAAGCATGTAGGCTTCAAATGATTGCTGTTAGGAGAAGGTATAAAAGCTTATATCAGGTGAATTTTTCTCCTTCTCAATCTATTCACACGATGTATTGAGATTTCAGGAACGATTAATAGAGCCAGAGAATTACAAGTTGAGGAAGGACGTTTTAGCAGAGGCACATGGTTCACTATTCACGATACAACCTAAAGGGATGAAATGTACCAAGATATGCATAGGTCCTATTAGTGGGTCGGGAAGAAGAAGGATGTTATTGAGTTTGTGTCTAAGTGTCCCACATGTCAACTAGTAAAGGTAGAGCACCAAAGATCGAAAGGGGAGTTACAACCGCTACAGATTCCTAAGTAGAATTGGGAGAGAATATCCATGGACTTCATAGTGGGACTTCATATCTTTTATCGACATATCCATGGATGAAGACGATACGGGATTGGCAAAAGAGTTATGCCGATAAAAGGACAAAAATGGAGTTTTAGGTGGGAGATTAGCTTCTTTTGCGAGTCTCCCCAATGAAAAGAGTGGTCAGATTTGGGTCCAAGGGAAAGTAGGCACCCCGCTACATCGGTCCCTTCACGATTTTGGACAATATTAGTCTAGTGGATTATCGATTGGCTTTAACCGATCACCTTCAGCGATTACACGACATTTTCCACGTATCAATGCTGGGGAAATTTTTTATGGTTAAGGATGCCTAGCAACATATCGACCTCGACAAGATTCAGATGCAACCCGATACGAGTTACAAGGAGCAACCACAGCTCATACTTGATTAGAGAGAGAAAACTTTGCGATCAAAGATTATACTGTTAGTCAGAGTTCAGTGGGGACATCATAGCGAGGCAAAGTCTACATGGGAGAGAGAGGATGACATGCGGGAAAGATATCTAGTATTATTCTAGTTAGGTACAAATTCAAATTTTAAGGACGGAATTCCTTATTTTAGAGGGGAAGAATGTAATACCCCATAATTTTAATGCTTTATTTAAATTTATTTTATATGATGAAAAGCTATATATCTTTTAGTGGCTAGGAACGTCACTAAATCATTTTATATTGTATGTCTATGTGTGTGTAAGTTTATAATTATTTAAACTGAACATAAAACACAGAAATGAATTAATAATTATTTAAGATCTAGATTTAATAAATTATTGTTAAACTCAAACAAATGGGAATATTAAAATGTTGATAGGTAAGTTGACGTGACCACAAATGTGTCTATTGTGCGTACTATTTAGGCTCAAGTGCAAGCCTGTCGCTCAAGTAATAATCCGATAAGTCGGGTATCGATCCCCAGGGGAACAGGACGAACGAAGTCGTAACGACGTTGAAAAGACAAAGGTAACCTAGCTTTGACTCTAAAAAGAAAGAAAATGTGATTTGGATTGTGAAACAACTACAACTAGATGCAATTTTGAAAAGGATTAATTAATGAGATTATGAATAAATGAAATGCAATTACTCTAACGAATAACTAATAATGAATTGTCTAAACTTTAACTATGTAATGAGAAAGATAGGTCAGGTTACAATCCCCCACACCCTAGTAATTATTTTCGTAGGATACTAGATTCGAAATTAAAACTTCAAATGAACCCGGTTATTAATGCTCCTAAGTATTACATATATGAGGGATCGTAGCCCGCACAGTATGTAAGCAAAGGACGAATTAAGACACGGTCTTCAACACTCCTAAGTATTACATATATGAGGGATCGTATCCCGCACAGTATGTAAGAAAAGTATGAATTAAAGCAGTATCGCATTAACTACGATACAATTCACCTAAGATTTTAATTCAAAATTCTATTTCCACTATAGTAAATTACATCGGGTGGGGTTCATGCACCCCGACCCTTGAAAACTTAACCGGGCATATTACAACTAGAAGAAAACATGCTTTGAATGAAAGAAAACATTTTTACGAACAACTCAAGGAGAAGAAGAATGAAATTACTAACTAAAACATTAACTACTGCAATAATGAAAGCAAGAATTGGAATAAAATTACTTGAATTGCAGAACTAGAATAAAAACTAGGGTTTCTTGTTGTTCTCGTCTCTAAACTAATTACAATGTTTCTCTAACGAATTATCAACCTCTACTAATGTCTGGGAGGTGTTTTAAACTTATGCTCTACGAATTTCTAAGAGTTTCAACCATACAAGACTCTTATTTTACAAGTGGATAAGTCCAAATTTTCGATACCCGAACCGATCATGTTAAGGTGATTCAGTTCGGTTTGACTTTTGACAGAAGTTTTTCCCTGAAACGGTTCGGTTCGTTTATTTCCTCTTCGATTCGGTTCCATCTTTTTGTGCTTCACAGGAAGTTTTCCCAGGATAGGATTGGTTCATTTTTCCAAACCTTCGGTTCGGTTCCATCTTTTCAAGAACTTCTCCTCCTTGTTTTCTCCTTCCTTGTGTGCACTGAATACTGTAAAATAGATAGGAGATACACAAAATTCGACGTACTAATTAGAAAATGTCAATAGAAATGATATGAGATAAATCCACTCGAATTACACTTTGCGGAGCGATAAAAGCCTCTAAATTATGGGGATAAATGGGAAGAATTTATGCCTAATCAAACCCCCCTGACATAGAACTTCGTTCGTCCCGAGCAATGTAAAAGAATCAAAACACAGTCCAACTCTAAAATGGGATAGAATACCTCTTTCGTGGGCAAGCGATTGCATTTAGCATATGCAACAAGCCTTTAAACCCTAGGTTACCCTAGTAGGACGGGTTGTATCTCGTGAGGGTTTGCAACGAATATACCCAAAAAATTCGACTCAAAGAATACATAAAATACGCAAAAATTGTATAAATCAAACCTTTCCAGAAAATAGTCATCATCAATTCATGTTCAAGAGTCTCAAATCATAGTGCGTGTGTGCGGAACCAGAAACTTAACCACGAATTTTCACCGATTGACCATTACGTTACTTATCCAAAAATTCGTTTTGATTTCAAAATCTCACGGGATGCTCTCACAAACGAATCTCTTGGAAGGGTGGATATTTTCTCTCGGTATGTGTGGTTTATAAGAGTTAATGCATTGGAACCAAGTTCACGCACACAAATAGAAAGACAAAATTTTATGGAAATTGGATCTCATCATCGGGTTGTGGTTATAAGAATACGGGAACATTGCCTCTAATTCATATCTTTAATCTCTTTTATTATCTTTTTGTGTTTTATCTCTCCACGCGGTAACCAATTTCACATTTTGGACTCGGTTAGGACTTTTTCGGGTTAAAGGTGTATTGGGTAAAATGGTAATGGTAGGGAAATCTGGAATTGGAAAATTTTCTAATGATGTCCATTTGTGCTTTTCTAGGATTTGCTAATTTTTTTTTCTTTTTCTATTTTTTTTATTTTCCATGCTTTTCTTTTCTTATTATTTTTGTTGAGCATTCTTCTATTTTTTCTTGCCCCTTTTTATGCACTTTCCAGACCTCATTTCTGGGATTATTAACTTTCACAATTCCGGGCCATTTGGGGTTTTTCGAGTTGTCAAACGAAAGGGAAAAATTTATTCAGCTCAATTTTTGGTGTACAAAAGGGATAATTTTTCGCTACTTTTTCTAGTCAATATTTTTGGGTGACAATTGAGGTCCTACTTCATTGTCCAAAATACTAATTGCGTTACCATATGCATCTTGAGATTAATTTAATTTAGAGATTTACTTGGCACATTTTGCAAGGCAATATCACACACATTTTTCATAACTGGTCAAAGTGAAAGAATTGAGATCCTCGACGACTTATTAGAATGCTGAAAAGAACTTTGAGTTAACAATTAACGCGGATTGATTTATAAATTCTCAATCATGAAAGGTTTAAATCTCACCGGGTTTGTTAATCTCTATATTTATTCGCTAAGTCGTCTACGTTCGTTCAATTTTCATCTTTGGTCAATTTTGGCTTTGTGTATTGTGTTTTTACAATTTGAGACTTTAAACTAAATTTTAATGATATTTTTGAAAATTTTGAATTCCAATTTTTATTTTTTTTTGAAGGAAAATATTTTTGGATTTTTCAAAATTTTCAATTTTTTTGAAATTTCTGGGCTTTTTTGAAAATTTGTGAAGTTTTAGAAACACGCACTTGTGACCCCCCAAACTTAGACTTTTGCATTGTCCTCAAGCAAAAAGGACTAAAATCTAAATCAAAGCGAATGAAAAGTGCGAATAAATAAAACGAACAAATAAAATAGAAATGCAGATTTTATATATACAGAGAACATGAGTTACAAGGGAGAGGGGAGAAACGCACAACCAACATATGTAAACAGCCCACACCACACAACCAACAAAACACAATAGCAACAGCAGAAATGAGCTTCACGGGGGCGGGGGATTGGAGGTTCCGAGCGCGCTGGGGTCATACGGGTCATAGAAGAAGGTTGGAGGGGGTCCACTGAAGTTGAGCTCGTACAAGTGAGTTTGGAGACGATGCATCATGCTCGTATACCTTCGGTAGGCCTCTTGATCCCGTTGATATTGTGTGAGGAATCTGTCAAATCGGGTTTCCAACGCCGAAATGCGCCTATCAAATTATGCACCCGGTGGCTCAAAATCTAAGTCGTCGTCTTCATCATACACTTCTTCATCTTCCCCGTCCATCACGACATCCTCAACCTCATGCTCGTCAATAGCGATACCCTCATCTTCGGCTTCATTAACCAGTTCCTGTGCTGCTCGAAGCACTGCCCTTTGTTGGGCGCTCCTATTGCGTGATGCTTGCACAATAGGCTCTGGGAGGCATGGAGAGGCTCGAGGCGGCTAGATACTGGCATCGATAAGAATGGAGGTGATGAGTCATGCATATGCGAAGGCACCGCACCTTTTTTCTTCAGGGACTTATAAAAAATATCGGTGTAGAGTAAGCACGCAAGATTGATAGTGAAGTTGGGATCATAAAGGTGGTAGACGAGGGTGGCTTAGCGAGGGAGCATCGCTGAGTCATTAGAGGTTTGAAGCAGGTTGGCACAAACGATATGAAATGTAATGCGCGCCTTATCATTGAGGCATCCCACTAGGAAGGTGCCCCTTTCCCAAATCTCATTGGGTGTGAGACGGCTGATGCATGTCTACTTCGGGGCATTGACGGAGTAGTCATAGGCGTCCGAGTTTGGAACTCTCTTGGAAGAAATTTTTCGGGACAAAAAAGCCAAGGAGAAAGGGATGGGACGGCCATCCATAAAATCTTGGCCCTCAAACTCGCCCGTGTGGACGAGAGATCCATAAAAAGATCGGACCGCATCAACCCACACTACATTGTGGAGTTCTGCGAGATATTGCGTCCACCCCCGCCGACTGAAAAGAGTGGTGACCGAGCAGGGCAGGTCATCCCATTTAACGACGCTCTCGATGTGAAGCTGGAGAGATATGCTGAAAAAAATTCACACCAAAGGCGCTCCATGTGAGAGAGGTACTCCCCGTTACCGTTTGGAAGGACCTTGGTAGACATGTATTCTGGGGGCAGACCTGGATTTTCCATGGGAAATTCTGGGGGTGGTTGAAATGGGAGAGAAAGGTCAATAGAGGGAATGTGTGATGGAGGTGTGGAGGAATGGTAGGTTAGAGGGATAATTTATAGGTGGGGGGTTGGGTTTGGGGGTAAGAATTTAGAGGGAAAGAAGGGGGGCGATTGGAGGGAAATGAAGGGATTGGGGAAGGGGGAGGTATCTCAGGAAGAGGCAAAGACTGCAGAATCCGAACCGATATGGCACAGGGGAGAACCGATCCTATTTTGGGATTTTGTTTTTTGATTTATCACAACCGAACCGATCCAGGTCAGGGAATTCGATTCGGTTCCCCTCAGACAGAACTCTCCCACTCAGAATGCTGAAAATAAAATCTCGCACCCTCGAATTTTCGAACACTTTCCTACTTATTCTCACACTTGAACTTCCTCGACTCCCTCAAAAAGTGCGTGTTGGTGTGCCTATTCCTAACCCTAACCTCTCATGACCTACCTACAAACTCTAACTAGTCTACCTACGCATAGCTACTATACACAAGAATTCACCCCATACGAGTCGGGGGTGCGACGACCTCTCTGTATCAGCTCACTCAACCCCATAAATGGGGTTCGATAACCAAATGGTTTCAATCTCTTCTACGCACGCCTCAACATATAGCTTTAGGCGTTGTCCATTGACTTTGAACTCGTTCCCCCCTTTTGGATCTTCCAATTCTACTGCTCCGTGTGGGAATACGCTTTTCACAACGAATGGACCAATCCATCGAGACCATAATTTACCCAAAAATAAATGAAGTCGGGAGTTATAGAGGAGTACCTTTTTTCCCAATTGAAACTCTTTTCGTTGAAATTTTTTATCATGCGCTAATTTCATCCGGGCTTTTGAAATATTGGCATTCTCATACGCATCATTGCGTATCTCCTCAAACTCATTTAGTTGAAGCTTGAGAGCTTCACTGGCATTATCCATATCGTAATTTAGCCTCTTAATTTCCCAATACTCTTTGTGATCCAACTGAACGGGAAGATGGCAAGGTTTAACATACACAAAGCAAAATGGAGACATTCCGGTTTTCTCTAGTATGTGCTTGATTTTGCGATTTTTCCAATTCAGCCTGTCCATTCGTTTGTGGGTGATATGTCGTTCCCACCTTATGAATGACACTATACTTTTTCATAAGTTTTTCAAATGACTTGTTGCAAAAGTGTGTGCCATTATCACTGATTATTGCTTTAGGTGCACCGAAAGGAGAAAATATGTGTTCGTGCAGGAACTTTATCACTACTTTATTATCATTAGTCTTGGTAGCTATAACTTCCACCCATTTAGAAACATAGTCTATCGCAACTAGGATGTATAGGTACCTAAAAACGGGGTGAAAGGTCCCATGAAGTCAACACCCCATCAATCGAAAACCTCAATGATGAGGATCGGGGTTAATGGCATCATGTCTCGTCGAGTAATTGCCCCCATCCATTGACACTTGTCGCAGATGTGCAACAATTGTTGACATCCTGGAACATTATGGGCCACTACAAACCTCTTTGGAGAATTTTAGCGACTGTCTTTTTCACGAAAAAGAGGCCTCCACAGCTTCCAAATGATAGAATTGGATGATTTTTGGAATTTCGTCAGCTGGTATGCATCGTCGAATGATTTAATCGGTGTAATATTTTAAAAGGAATGGATCTTTATAGAAAAACATGCGCGACCAAGTGATGAACCTCTTCTTATCTTGCGGTGTCCAATCGGGAGGGACGGCTCCCGTGGCAAGATAGTTCACTATATCCACAATCCAGGGCAAAGAAGAGGTGGCAAAGAGTTGCTCATCCAAAAAATACTCGTCTATGGGTGTAAGATCACTAGGTACGTCGGACGAAAGCCGTGATAAGTTATCGGCAACAACGTTTTATACTCCTTTTTTATCTTTAATGGAGAGATTAAACTCTTGTAGGAGTAGGATCCACCTTATAAGGCACGGCTTTGCGTCTTTCTTCACAAGTAGATATTTTAAAATCGCGTGGTCGGTGAAACAGGTGATGGGAGAACCGATAAGATAGGACCGAAACTTGTCAAGATCAGATACTACCGCTAGCAACTTCTTCTCCGTGGCGGAGTAATTAATTTGTGGTCCGATAAGGGTCCGGCTAGCGTAGTAGATGACATGAGCCTTATTGTCTTTTCTTTGGCCCAAAACATCCCCTATCGCATAATCGCTAGCATCACACAAAGCTCGAATGGTAAGGACCAATTCGGAGCTTGCATAATGGGAGCAGACACAAGCATGTTTTTTAGTTTTTCAAAAGCGCTTTAAATCCCAAAGGGTCTTTCACACATTGTTTGCACAAGTTGTTTGGAAGCTATTGTCAACCCATTATGTAAGAAAGATATCACTAGGTGTTTGTTAAAACCATAATGGGGGCATGTGCTTACTGACTCTTGGAAACGTTCCCAACATCTGTCAAAAGACTCATTATTGTGTTGTCGAAAAGCTTGGATTTGAGTTTTGGCAGAGTTGGTCTTGTGCTGTGGATAGAATTTTAAGACAAACTTAGACTGTATATCTCTCCAAGCAGTGACGGAGTTTGGGGGTAAAGACCATAGCTAGGTCTTAGCTTTATCCTTTAAGGAATAAGGAAAGAGCTTTAGGCGAATGACATCTTTCGTGTAAGCTTGATCACTGTGTCACACGCCTCTTCGAACTCACGAATATGTATGTATGGTTTATCCGAATCCATACCATGAAACGTAGGGAGAATTTGTATCATCCCATTACGAAAGTGGAACTGATCGGCATTATACCGAAGTAAAATACAACCATTGGTGACAGTCCGCTCAGGAAAGAGTAAGTCTTTCATGGGACGATAGGGGAGATCTCCCTCTCCAGTACCGAAACTTGTTGCGTCAAACATCGCACTCGCGCTCTCTTCAAATGACTATGTGTACTCACTCGGTGTCCTAGATGTGTGACTCAAAGTTTGACTCAGGGTGTAGCTACTGATAGATTGCACAGGAGTAGGAATTGGAAACCAAAATTATGGAACACGAGGTATGAGGGGGCTTTCAGAGTTGTATTCAACAATTGGATTTTCGTGGATTCTGGTTGGAGTATTGTGAGGAGTCTGAGTATGTTCAGGATGTTCAGGATTTTTCATTAAAGACTTTTGAGAGATGAATTTTTATTATATATTTATTTTTTTTAAATTCTCCTTTTTTATGTTTTTGGATTTTCTTGGTCAAAGTTTTAGATTGACTTGATCTAACCTAAGTCTACCTAATTCCCCGGTAATGGCGCCAATAACTTGATGCGACCACAAATGTGTCTAGTGTGCGTGCTATTTAGGCTCAAGTGCATGCCTATCGCTCAAGTAATAATCCGATAAGTCGCGTATCGATCCTCAGGGAAACAGGATGAAAGAATTCGTAACGACGTTGAAAAGACAAAGGTAACCTAACTTTGACTCTAAAAAGAAAGAAAAGGTGATTTTGATTGTGAAACAACCACAACTAGATGCAATTTTGAAAAGGATTAATTAATGAGATTATGAATAAATGAAATATAATTACTCTAACGAATAACTAATAACTAATAACGAATTGACTAAACTTTAACTATGAAATGAGAAAGATAGGTCGGGTTGCAATCCTCCACACACTAGTAATTCACTTCGTAGGATACTAGATTCGAAATTAAAACTTCAAATGAACCCCATTTTTAATGATCCTAAGTATTACATATATGAGGGATCGTAGCCCGCACAGTATGTAAACAAATGACTTATTAAGACACGGTCTTCAACACTCCTAAGTATTACATATATGAAGGATCGTAGCCTGCACAGTATGTAAGCAAAGGATGAATTAAAATAGTATCGTATTAACTATGATACAATTCACCTAATATTTTAATTCAAAATTCTATTTCCACTATCGTAAATTACATCGGGTGGGGTTCATGCACCCCGACCCTTGAAAACTTAGTCGGACATATTAAAACTAGAAGAAAACATATTTTGAATGAAAGAAAACATTTTTTCTAACAATTGAAGGTGAAGAAGAATGAAATTACTAACTAAAACATTAACTACTGCAATAATGAAAGCAAGAATTGGAATAAAATTACTTGAATTGCAGAAGTGGAATAAAAACTAGGGTTTCTTGTTGTTCTCTTCTCTAAACTAATTACAATGCTTCTCTAACGAATTATCAACCTCTACTAATGTCTAGGAGGTGTTTTAAACTTATACTCTATGAATTTCTAAGAGTTTCAACCATACAAGACTCTTATTTTACAAGTGGATAAGTCCAAATTTTCGATACCCCAACCGATCCTGTTAAGGTGATTCGGTTTGGTTTGCCTTTTGACAGAAGTTTTTCCCTAAACTGGTTCGATTCGTTTATTTCCTCTTCGGTTCGGTTCCATCTTTTCGTGTTTCACAGGAAGTTTTCCCAGGATAGGATCGGTTCGTTTTTCCAGACCTTCGGTTCGGTTTCATCTTTTCAGGAACTTTTCCTCCTTGTTTTCTCCTTCCTTATGTGCACTGAATACCTGCAAAATAGATAGGAGATACACGAAACTCGGCGTACTAATTAGAAAATGTCAATAGCAGTGATATGAGATAAATCCACTCGAATTACACTTTACGGAGCGATAAAAGCCTCTAAATTAAGGGGATAAATGGAAAGAATTTATGCCTAATCATAAGTTTGGATGACTTGTGGGACAATTAAAATGTCCGTTTTTGCACTAAAATTTTGGGTTTTAATCCCCATATGCTAGTATATAGTTTAGGCTAGACTTTGGACTATCTGGATATGATTTGGGGGTTATGGGTAAAGGCCCATATGGGGACTAACTCTAAACTCATGATTAGAAATATAAAATGAAGATTAGGGTTTAGTTAAATCAATTTTCAGACTTTAGAGGAGAACTCTAGAGCTAAACAAAGGAAGCTAGTAGGAGAATGAAAGAATTTGGGGCTTTTCAATTGGGATTTCTACCTACTTCATTGTAAAGGCAAAGTATAATTGATATGATTATATAATTGATTTAAATTATAATATAGTTAGGTATTGGATTCTAAACCTAAACTTATTAATCTATAATTTGAAATAAATTAACTAATTAATTAGGTTATTAGTCATGTTAATGGTTTAAGATAAAATTGGGAAAATTCTTCATGTAAATGGATTGGAATTAAAGTGAAATCGTAAGGATGTTTTTCTATACTATAAATCAATCAAAATCCCCTTGATAATTTAATGAATTGATAACAAATATGAGTGTAATTGATCAAATATATAAGCCTAGGGTCCTTGGATGAAAGTGAAATCTATCTCTTTAAATCATACTAGAATCATCTTGAAACCTAAGTTATAGGTTGGAATTGATGTGGGACAATTAGGTATTGAGTTATTTGAGTTAAGGATTGATAAGAGGGTCAAAAGTAAAGTTTTGGGGTTGTTAATGGTGGATTTTGGGAATTAGAGAAGAAGATCTGCGTGAATCTCGTTTGAACAGGTCATCCAAATGACATTATGGATCTCGTTCGAACGACCATAGCAATATCGTTCGAACGATATTCTCGAACGAATTTGAAAATATGAAATTGTAGATATTTGAATTATGAATGTGTCGGCGTTGGTCTTGTATTTTTGATTTTTTTGAATTTATTATGAATATTTTACTAAGAGTGTGCAAAGCTGAAATTCTAAGTTGGTGATTCTGGTTTGGGCTTTGTGTGATGATTGGGTGATTGGAATTTAGGGACTAGGGCTAGGTTATTTAACCTTTAGGTTGGTTATACTTAGACTTGAAATTTTACATGCGTAGAATTAATTAATTTATGTGCAAAACATTGGGCATATGCATGCTCGGGATATACATTCTTGTTGGTATATATGTATAAATTATGTGATGACGATTACTATCGTATTATGGTCAGTAGTTTTAGGTTGTACCCTGGGTCGGGCGATGATGCCACGTCGGTATCACAATATATAGAGATGGGCTTTACCCTGGGTCATGCAACAGTGCCACTTAAGCACTTCCCTAGGAAGAGATAGACTATACCCTGGGTCGTGCAGTGGTGCCACTTTGGTATCCCAGTAGATTATGAGGGGATTTACCTTGGGTCGTGCGATAACGCCACTTCAGTACTCCGGTAGTTGGTTATAGTATACTTGAGATGATTAGTGCTTATATGTATATACATATATAAATGTGTTCATTAATTTGATATATACTTGAGATATATAGAATAATCATTTATGAATATTCAAATGAGATGGATAATTTGTAATCATGAGGTACACTTGGGTTTGGGATTAGACGCATGGGATATATAGGATTGTTAGGTTAAGGTAATTTAAAAAAAGGCTAAAAAATGAGATAAAAATGCGTAATTATATTATATCCCATCTCAGTTATATGGTTATATTAAATAGGCTTGTTGTTAAAGTTATCATAATTAAATTTTTCAGGACATAGGGCACCAGTGCAGCCTCGCCCCTAACCCAATTATGATCTCCTTATCACTTGTTGATCTTCAATGATGTAGGTGTCAAGCCTACGTGCTTACTCTTTCATACCATTTACTATTTCGTCATGCTGGTATTATTATTTACTTTGTTTTGGGATTTTTTTGAGACAATGAAGTATGAGATGCTTCTATTACTGATACTTGTTTGGTGTGAGAGATTAGGTGGTTCAGCACTTTTATGATGAGTAATTTATGTATGCATTCAGTTTTAGTTACAATCATGCTTAGAATGTTACCAAATTATTTTCAAACTCCTATTTAATTTACTCTGGACCTGATTAATCTAGCTTAAATTTTATGGGGTGCATAACCTTTGTCTACACAAATTGGTAGATGAAAGAATAATAAATTTTAAAAATGTGTTTAATTGTTAATTAAAAACGTAATTAAAAAGTGTAAGGAATTAGGTAAGTTTGAGGATCCCAAAAAAACAAAGGCCTTAGTCGCAATAAAAGTCCCTTAATGTTTAGTGAGCTCAGTGGGGCTTGAACCCTAGACCTCAAGGGCAAACCGCAGACAACTTACCACTTGGCCACTTACACCAAATCATTTATTTCATTCAAAACAAATATTTATACTATATATACCCAAAATATCCCACATGAATAAAGTAAATAACGTCTTGAATTATTTCATAAACGTTAAGGTGTGCTATAAGAAGTTACATAATGGTTAAGGTGCCATTCGACTTGAACCTTTGCTTTATGGTGATCTATTGAGTTTATCAATTGATAATGAACTAACATCTTGAACTATTTCACCGTAGATGTAAACTTAAGTCAATACAAGACACACGTGCCTCCTAAAAGTCATCACCGAGTTCTCACAGTTGTGCTCGGTTTGACTTTAAGCATTCTCAAGTATTCTTAAGTACTCTAAAG
The DNA here is from genome assembly GCA_949130495.1 of Sambucus nigra. NCBI lineage: Eukaryota > Viridiplantae > Streptophyta > Magnoliopsida > Dipsacales > Adoxaceae > Sambucus > Sambucus nigra. Next base: position 498,294,644 of record OX422211.1, on the reverse strand, counting down.
AATAATCCTTTAATTCTCAGAGGATGGGGCTCACTTCCAAACTCATGTAGGTGATTCTATCAAGAGTTTATTGTATCTTACACCCTACTAAATAACACCTTTAGAAAGCATTAAGAGATTAATTAACTCATCCTTTCATCGATATATGTATATATAACTTTGTCATCCCATTTAACTTGAATCTTGGGATCTCCAGTTATATAAGTTCGGTTTCCATTATAAGTGATTAATATATTAAAAGGATTTAGACCTATTACCCTTAATGTTTTATAAATTGTCTATTTATCTAGAACTTTAATTCGTGGATCTGCAAGCTTTTACTTTGAGTTGACATGATCGATTGCAATAACATAATATTTCATCAACATAATATTTCATCAACTGCCTCATAGTGTTGTGTTTGTCTAGGCTTTACGTTAAAGGAGTTATTTTGTGCTCTTGTGATCATTGCTTGACTTGCATAGTGAATGGACAAGGTTAGAACTGGTTTAGGACACAATGGAACATCTAATAGAAAATTCCTTAACCATTCCGCCTTTTTTCTTGCTTTATCCAATGCTAATAATTTTGATTCCGTGGGGGATCTCACTATGAAATTTTATTTGGTAAATTGCAAGGATACCATGCCTACTGTCAAGGCAAAAATATCCACTCGTAAACTTACATTCATTACTATCAGAAATTTAGTTAGTGTCAGAGAAACCTTCAATCACAGGGATATATTTGATATAATGAATACTATGATTAATTTTGTATTTTAGATAGCTCAAAACTCTAATTAAAGTATCCAAATGTTCATTTTTAGGATTACAAGTAAATTTACTGGGACTAACAATAGCATATCCAATATCATATTTAGTGCAGTTCACCAAATACATTAGACTAACAATAACTCTAAATATTCTAATGATAATACACCAGTACCAAAATGTTTTGTTTAGTGATAACTAAGATCATAAGGTATCTTAGCAGGAATGCAATTAAATTTCACAAATTTTCCACAGACTTTCTCTACGTAATGAGATTGGGTTAAAATAGTTCGTTTAGAATTTTAATGATTTTAATTCCAAGTATAACATCAGCGACAACCAAATCTATCATATAAAAAAAATAGGAAAACATGTTGTTTTATTAACTACATTCATATCACTACCAAAGATAAGCATATCATCCACATATAAGCAAATAATCATATCAGGTTAACCATTAAAGTTGTTATAAATACAATATACTTTATTAATGTTACAACCATTAAATATCATTCCACTAGTTAGGAGCTTGTTTTAGTCCATATAATGATTTTCTAAGTCTGCACACTTTTTTATCCGGGCCTTCAACTATAAACCCCTCGAGTTTATCCATATAAATTTCTTCTTCAATATTTTCATTTGATGAATTATCAGATTATGTAAAGAAGCTGTAGCAATTAAAAGTCTGGTAGATGTAATTCTTATAATAGGAGAGTAAGTGTAAAACAAATCAATTCCTTCATTTTGCCTGTAGCCTTTAATCACCAATCTTGTCTTAAATTTATTAATGGAACCATTAACTTCAAATTTCTTTTTAAATATTCATGTGCATCCAATAGTTTTACATCCTTTAGGAAAGTCAGATAACTCTCGTGTGTTGTTAGATGTAATATAATCATATTCACTATTTAATAGCTTCTTTCCAAAAAAATAAATTCGGTGAAGAAATGGTCTCACTAAACGTGGTATGGTCATTTTCCACTAAGTATGTTAAGAAATCAGTACCAAAAGAAGTGGCATTCCTGGATCTTTTACTCTTTCTTAGTTCATTTTCTTCTGAATCTGAAGATCCATTTCTAACTCTAGTAGGTTCAACCGGAACAGAATAACTAGTTCCCCCACTCCTGTCTTTTAAAGGAAATCTAACCTCGTAAAATTCAACGCCTTTAGACTCAACAATTGGGTTTTTATTAAAATTTTGATTTTTAGATTCAGTTACTAAAAATCTATTTGCATTAATATTTTTTAACATAACCGATCAAAACACAATCAATTGTGTTTGAGCAAGTTTAGCTCTCTTAAATACTAGAACTGATACCTCAGCAAGGCACCTCCACACTTCAAGGTGGTTATAAGATGGTTTTTTGTCTTTTCACATTTCATAAGAGGATTTATCAATTTTCTTAAAATGGATTTTATCAAGAATATAACAAGTAACAAGAAGTGATTCATCCCACATATTGGTAGGTCGTCCAAAAGCGCTTAACATTACCATATCTTAAGGATTCTTTTAGCCACGCCATTAGATTGAGGGGAGTATAGAGGAGTGACTTGATGACTTATTCCATTTTCTTTATAATATTTATCAAGATCACCAGTATATTTTCCTCCCGTATCAGATCTTAAGGTTTTAATGGATATATCCAACTGATTTTTAACTTTTAATTTATAAAAAATGAATTTAGAGAAACTATCATCTTTACTTGTAAGAAGATAAATATAACAGCCACGAAAGTAATCATCGATAAAAGTAACAAAATAATTATTACCACCACATGTTACATATCCTTTTAAATCATAAAGATCAGAATGTATTAAACTTAAAATAGTAAAGCTTTCTTCAACACTAGGGTAAAGTTTTTAAGAATACTTTAATTCAACACATATTTTACATTTAGAGTTTGTAGAAATATTCGGTTTTAGTCTGTTTTCCAAAAATGTTCCTTATTTACATGTCCCATGTCTAAAATGCCACATATCACAAGAATCAAGCAAATAAGCATAAGACTTGGATGCTTTATTATTATTTTCGGGGATAGTTACATTTAATTTGAAAAGACCCTCACCAACATAAAAATGTTTCACAAAAGCAGCTTCCTTAGACACAACTAACTTATCACACTCAAGAACAATATAAAACCTTTTTTCACTAACACATATCCTGACACCAATGTTTTCCTAACCTCGGAGACGCACGTGATATCTTTTAAAGTAAGAATATTTCCCAAAGTAAACCTACAAAACTAAAATACCCTTACCCTCAACCTTAGACTATGAGGAATTTCCCATATTTAGACGCCCACCCTTACCCATTGTAGTGAAGGTAGTGAAGGCACCTCTCGTGCCGAAGATATATTTGGTAGCTCCATAATCAAGACACCAGTCTGTCGTGTTACTAATAAGGTTTACCTCCGATACCACAACAGGAAAGTTACCCTCTTCGATTACATTTTCATGAGGCTTCACATTATAACTCTTCATATGCCTGCGATCCTTAGCATAATGACAGTTTTCTTTTACACGGGAAGCATTGGTCTGTAAGTTTAGGTTTAAATTGAGGTTTAGAATTTTTATTATGATCATTAGGTTTAAATTTCTGATTGAATCTCAAATTCTGGCTTGGTTTACGGCTTTCAGGTTCGACTAATAAGGCTTATATTGGTTTTGTTTTGGGTTACCCTGTAATTTTCCCTCGACAAGATTATCCTTACAACTAAATGTAGAATTTTTCTCCTTAACTTTTGCATTCATATTTTCTTCCTTAATTCTCAAACGAACTATTAAATCTTCAAAGACACATCTTTTTCTTATGTTTAAGACTGTTTTTTAAAACTTTTCCAGGAATATGAAAGTTTTCAATTATGGAAGACACTTGAAACCCCTCACGTATATTATAACCTCAGGTAGAATTTCATGAATAATAATTTGCAATTCTTCAAGTTGAGATATCAAAGATTTTTTATCATCCATTTTAAATTCTAGAAATTTTCCAACTATGAATTTCTTTATGTCTAGCATTTTCATTAGCACATTTCTTATCCAAAACATCCCATAATTTTTTTGCAGTAGAACAAGACCAATAAACATCATATAATTCAAGACACAAACAATTCATAATGTAGTTCCTACACATATAAGCTTTACAATACGAAGCAGCTTATTTTATTTTTTTACCAAAAAAGCAAGGTCTTTCAGAATCGATCACATTTACTACCTAGGGTTTAAAAATTGTAGCTTCATCTGCCCTCTTTTAAAAAATTACATCAAATGGTTCATGTTTTCAGTATATTTTGAAGTAGAATTATCCATAACAGTTTACATAAACATCTAATTACAAATTTAGATTATTGAAAAATAATATTACAAAATATATGGAAAAAAACAAATTAGTAAATGAATAAAATTAAAAGAACTTATCGGTCGAGGACTGTATTGAACACAAAGTCCCAAAGGAGATATTGCTTGCTGATATTGATATAAAATAAAATAAAATAAAATAGTTGAAACAATCAGTAGTTGAAAAAATCAGTCAATTATAAAATAAAATAAAAAATCGTGTTTAATGGTTAATTAAAAAGTGTTACAAATTGGGTAAGCCCCAAGGCTTAAGGCCTAATCAAATACCACCCTTAAATTTTAGTGAGGTAAGTGGGGTTTGAACCACTGACCTTAATGTCAAACCCCCCACAACTAACCACTAGGTAACATACCCCAAATCATTTATTTCATTCAAAACAAATATATATACAATATATACCCAATAGAAAATTCGTTTAATACTCTGGATGATCCAGGATCAAATAAGGACCACTCCATGCTAAACAATTTTTTCAGAATAGTAAAAAAAATATTTGGGGTTGATTTGTTTTTGTGTGCGTGGAATTTAAACATTTCAATGTACCCCGAAAAAAAATCCGCTCAAAATAAAATTTTTTTTTTTCTGCTACTTAAAATAAAGGGTCAAAATATGTCGGTTTTAAACTGCTTAAAACTGACATACTTTGACAAAAAAAAAATTAAATAGTAAAAAAATTCATTTTGAGTTGGTTTTTGTTTTTTGGAGGTACCCTCAAATGTTTAAATAACACAAAAAATCATCTGAAAATATTTTTTTTACTATTTTAAAAACTTGGTCTGCATGAAATGGTCCTTAAGTTGGTCTGATCGGGCTTCTACTTTGTAGTGTTTTGAAATTATTTCAGCATGTTAATAGAGGCCTAATTGATTGTTGTCACTTGATGCACACGGTTATAAAATAGTGAGAAAACGTGTAATATCGATTTAAATTAAGTTCGCAAGATTCCAATCAACCTTTATTTAATTCAGCCCCTAAACATGCATCTAAGGTGCGTGTGTTAACCCATAAATAAAGAAAGCATGTAACACAAAAATATGCTGAGACACAGATTCCAGGAAAAAAAATCTTTCGGGTAAAACCTTTATTTCACTATGAATATATAAATCGCAACTTACAATTACATAGAGAAATCTGCGATGGATCAACGCGCAGCCAACCCACAAAGACACACAGTCTTGAACTCGGCAAGAGAATACACGCAGCACCCTCCAAGGACTCGCAACCCAAACAACAAAGGAAGAACCGCAGCTCTCCTCAATGATATGCAGCCATAACACTTTGTAGAAACTCCCTCAGCAATGACACGCAGCCCTCGGTTGCAAAGATCTCCCCACAAAGGTTGAAGAATAGCAAAGCTTGTGTTCTAGGGTTCCAAAAGATTCGCAAAAGTAATTGAGATTTTTGTGTGTGAATCAAAAAGATGTTTGGCACATCAAAAAACGAAGTCTTGTTGTGTTTGAACTCTTAGAAACGTTTTCTCAAAGACTTAAAAAATACACCACCGAAATAGGTATATTTATAAGAAATATGAATTGGTGGCAAAACATCTCACGGAACTGATCGAATTTATCAGAAGCGGGTCGATCCGCTTTTGGAGGCGTATCGGTCCGACCTCGGACCGGTTCGTTTTTGAAAGTGTCTTCTTCGGTTTGCCTGCGATCCGGGGTATACTGGTTCTGATGCACAACGAATCGGTCCGGTATAGAGGCGGATCGGTTCATTTTTAAAATGGACGGACCGGTCCGGTTCACCAGAAAAAAAAAATTATTTTTTAAAAACCTCATTTTGCTTGAAAAAACTTACTTCTTATTTTTTATAAAGACATTTTATAAAAGTTTCCCAATACTAAGTATGAAACTTTAAGGGACTTAAAAACAAAACTTTACCAAGTTCATTCTCGTAGAGGTTATGATGTTGAAGACGCTTTGATATTCGGATTCGTTGATGTAGATGCGATCTTGAATTTCTTCAAGGTGTAACGGCGTACGACATACATATTGACAATGGACAAAAATGTCCTTACAAATAGAACTACTCTCAAGATACCTTTTTAATTGGTGCTAGAGTTACGAAGTTTTGGTAATTAATTTAGTGTATTTGGCATGGTGTATTAGGTATTTGCAATCAAAATAAATATTTGGAAAAATTATAGTAAACTCCTTGAATTATACTAGTTTTACAGATCACCCATTGACCAAAAAAAACCTAACAAAGTGCCTCGTAAACTATTGAACTGTGACAACTAATACGATTCATTTATAAAAATTGATAAAACTTGATTTTGAGCATAAAAAATGTTAAAATTTTAGCGAAAATGTGTTGAATGTCAGTGTTTAATAGTTTAAGGGGCTCTTTATCAAATTTCTATATTACGAGGTCATTTGTAAAATCATTATAATTCAAGGGGTTACTGTAATTTACCCTAAATATTATGTTGACTTATTTTAGATTTTTGACTAATTTAAAGGTAAATGATATTTTCCCTTGCAATCAACACCATAAAATGAAGTGTGACGAGTCAAAAGTTGAAGGGTCAACTATTGGGCCAAAGTTGCAAAGAAAGACAATCTATTGGCCCATTAAACTTGTCCACAAAAAAAGGCAAGTGTTAAGGGCATCCCATATCTTACTCCATAATACCACAAGAGTTTTTTGTGTTTTTTTTTTTAGTGAAAGGCCACCACATAGTATAAAATATTTTTTGCACACTCACCACCATTTTCTTTCTCAAGTCAATTTTCTCTCAAACCATTCTCTCATTCAAACCCTACACAAACCTCTCAAACCATTTTATATTTCAAACCAATTTTAAGGGTGTTAGCAATGGTAATGGTTACCCTAACACTAATGAAAATAGCAAAAATAATTTGTATGGAGTAAGTTTAAAAGAACATATACGTTTTTTTTTTCTTTAAACGTTGAAAGTCTTTAACTCCAAAAATGGAGTTTCGTAGTTGTTCACCATCGAGCGCCCGGAGAAGATGATGATTTTAGGGGTGATTATCCCAAATCAAAGTTAAATTCTTTTAAAGAAAAATGTTCATTCGGAGCGATTATGCCGAGTGGAATGCATATATTCGAGGTGATTATGTCAAATAGAATTCATATATTTAGGGGTGTAAACGGATATTTGAAAATCCGAATTCGTCCGGTATCCATGTTTGATTTTTTTGGATATTTATCCGAAAAATGGATATCGATACGGATATGGATAGTGTGTTAAAATATCCAAAAAACGAATTCGAATACAGATAGCATTCGTATCCAACACGGATAATCCTTATCTGAAACGGAGTATCCATATTTGCGAATATCAATTTTTTCGGATATTCGTATCGGTATTATATTTAATAATAATTTATCATTAATATTAGTTATATATAATTATTATTTATAATAATTATTATATATAATGTCAAATATAAATATATAATACGAATATATTAAATCGTTGCTTTTCACTCATTTAAAAAATAAAGAAATAATACTTTTTAAAATTCAAAAGATAATGCATGGCTTGAAAAGAAAAAAAGAAAACAATAGAAAAGAACAAAAGGCAGGCAAAACAATCTCGAACAAAACATTTGACCTAAAACATTTCTCTTTCATTTTACTCGTTTTCCCATTCTCCGTCATTTTTAATGCACACCATATTCTCCAAAACCTACTCTCTACCGGTAACTTGGTAAGCTCCCCCCCCCTCTCTCTCTCTCTCTCTCTCTCTCTCTCACACACACACACACACACATCCCCCGCACCACCCACGCACCTACACCAACACAAAAATGCACATACACACAAACGTGCATGCACACAACAACACACAAACGTACACAACAACACACATGCACAAACACACAGCGGGAAACTGGTTGATTCTAATTTTTAAGTTGTTGATTATGAAATGATATATCAATTTGTTGGTTCTACATTGTTGATTCTAAACAGCTGGAGCTGGTATTTTTTTTTTTACAGTAGTATTGATATTACATGTTAAAAGAGGCAAGTCAATTGCGATGGATAAGTAATGTAAACTGATATGGATATTATTCGAATACTGGGAATTCGAGAGTAACAAATACGAATAGTTGTTTTTACTATTTGGACGGATACGAATAGGGCATCCAGGTAGCAGATATGGATAGGGCATCTAGATAGCAGATACGGATATGGATAGCATGCTATCCACTCCGTATCCATCTATTTACCACCCCTACATATATTCGATGTGATTATGCTGAATGAAATGCATATTTTTTTTTTTTTTTGAAAGTCTCATTCTGGGGGATTATAACGAATGAAAAGGCATATACTGGGGTAATTATACTGAATTAAACGCATATACTGAGGGTAATTATACCGAGTGAACTCTCAGTTCAATTTTTTTTAATATAATTAGCTCGAGGCATGGATAACAAAATGTGAGGGTTGATTCGAGATTGGGGTAGTGTGTACGACGCTAGGTTTTTTTAAACACTCATGGCTTGTCATAGGGTTCATTAGAATGTTGGGTTGTTTTTTCTTGTTTTCAAAGGTTTATAAACTATTAACACGTCTCATTCCATTAAATTTGTTAGTAAATATGTGTAAATTAAAAGTTTGACAATAATGAACATTTTAAACCCTAGATTAAATGTACATTTAGTAAATACTATATAGATTTTGTGTTGTTTGATGATCTAAAAGTTAAAATTTGAGTTTTTGTAGTGTTAATCTTTGTAATTTTTTAGGTTTATATGTTAAAAGGTTAAGAGGTTTGAATGTATGGAGAAATTTAGAGGAAAATTTGAAAGTGAATTTTGAACTTTAAATACTTGAGTACCTTTTGGTGGTATTATGAAGTGTGAAATGAATTTATGTGGTATTACGAAGTAATATATAGAATGCCCTTAGCGCCCACAAATAAATGAAGCATTAAATTCAAGTTGATATTGTTCACCCAAACATAATAGCTTATTTTACTGAACAAGATGAAGCTCTGGGCCACCAACAGATTATGGATTTTTTTCTTTTCTTTTCTTTTTTTTTTTAACCCGAGTTGAGACTGATAGCTCTGCGCTCAATGGGCTTCACCCACGGATTTGCACACACAACTTAAGGTGTGTTTGATTGAAAAGACGTCAAAGAGCAGATTTTATCTGGACAGAAAATTCAAGTTAAATTTCACTTTTACCTGTTTCATTATAGTGTGAAAAATGATGTGCTCATTGTGCAAAACCAAGAAGCTTTTACTTCTAAAATTCTTCCCTACGGTGGAGATTTGAAAATAATAGTTGTAGAGAGGGGGGAGGGGGATAACATTACCAAGGTTCACAGCCCTAGAGTAGCTCTTATAAGTATAAAGTAACACCCAATTGGATTACTACAATACATTCAATTATGTCCTACAAAAAGAGTTTGTGCAATAAAATACTCAATTTCAATAATTAAAAAAAAAAAGAGAAAGGGACCTGGACAGAGAAAATGAGGTAGAAACAGAAAAGATCAATCGAAACGCAGTAGGCTAAAACTCGTACAGAAAAAAAAACTCACCCCAAAAGAAATATAAAACCAAAAGAGGGGGGGTGGGGGTGAATAGCTAACTCTAGAGGAAGCTCTCGAGGGCTTCGAAGAAAAGAGGAGCCATCTCAGGGCTAGGAGTTTTGATGGCACACCTGAGACCAGGGGTCCCAATAACTGCGGTGAGTTCAATCAAGAAAGGGATTCCCCGAGGGACCTTGGCAGAGAGATACAGCACCTCGTGGTTTGCGTGCTTGCGCTTTGCAATAAAGAACATGTTTGATGACGCCAAGCGGTCTAGTGTTGACTCGACGCTGTTCACCACGATGCCTGGAAAGTCCTTTGAAACCTCGTTTGAATCAGGTAATGACTTCCACGTCTGCAATGTGAACAAAAATAAAAGTAACAACCAAATCACTTCGATTTGCTAATGTTAAATTGCTTAAGACATGGTTTGTGCATTATCAAAATTATAACCCTGTTTAGGATTTGATTATTCAATGAACTACAGATTGAAGAATAATTTAGGTGAAAAAGTAATATGGGCCTAAAGTTTCATTGGCAATTACTCCCTTAATGTTTTAATTATCAGGGTTCTAAAAATCCCCGCCTAGGCCTACCTAGGCAGTGATCTGTCGCCTCGCCTAGACCCAAAAACTGCCTAGATGCTAGTTGGACTCCCTACACCCACTTTGTGCGCAGCGCCTTTTAGAACATTGCATATTTCAATCTTTTCCACGCTTCAACCTGATTTTAAATTCTCGTGTTGGCTTTCCATTTTTCTAACTGAAATGACATCAATCTTGATTTTTCTTCTTGTGATAATTATACATAACCAACTTCTATTTTATCACTTAAATATTTACACCATCTTTCACATGCATCAACTTTTCTCTTTATGAATTGCGTGAAATGTTTACTTGGAAGGCTGTTATACATTTTTAATGCATATTTCCTATAGCTTTATATTAAAATATATAATAAATAAAAAAATCACCTAGGCCCCGACTAAACACCTAGGCGCTAGAAGGTCCATTACTGCCCCACCTAATGCCTTTTAGAACACTGTTGACTATGCAATTCAAACCCTGAAGTACAATAACTAAAGTATTTAACCTTAACCCTTACCTGGCACCAATGTGGAGTAGTACGAAGTTAGGGCAAAGGTTCACTTATTGTGTACTACAGAGTTGGAACTGCAAAAATTTAAAGGATGTTGAACACATTGCGACACCTACTTTCAGGGTTTAATTCGAATAATTCAAAAAGGCGTTTTTCTGTTAAAAAAAGGGGCTTTGCAAATGAATCTAAAATTCGTAAGCTGCTACCCGATATGGAGCTAAAACACCAGGTTCGTTTTATTACAAAGTTGGAAGATTAGAAAATAGTTCATTTTTAATAAAATGTGAAAAAAGTGTGGAGATTTCTTGCTTTTTAGTTTTCCATACAATATTCTAAAAGGCACTAAGCAAACGGTGGGAAGCGGACTAGCAGCCAGGTTGTAATATATTACTGCAATAAATCAAATAATAGAACAAAGCTAACGACTCATTAAAGTCCATGAAGCAAAACTAATGTAGCAATAACAGTACATACACAAAAAAGTAGTCATATATATAGAGATGGTTAAGGTGAGATGACATAGCGCTGCCAAACGCCTAGGCAGGAATTTGAAACATTGCTTCCGTTGACTCCAATACCCATCCCCCAAAGATTTGGATCCATGGATCACGAAATCACTAATCTCTTTTTCACAATATTTCCAAATTCTCAGTAAATGAACTCAATTCCAATAATTTTTAATTTTGTCATTAAAAGCACCCGAAGAAATTTATTGAAGAGTAGTGCTATGGGTATAAAGTAACTCCACAAAATCTTCACAAAAAGTAGTACTATTGGTGCCCGGGCGGTATCCCATATCACAAGGCAATGTTTAATAGGTAGGTGAGGGAATAAGTGGAATCCACATCAGATTTTGTTGAGATTTTTGTGGAGAGTTTTGTACTCTCATCATCATTCTTATTGAAATGGTCATATATATGGCCAAAGTTGGAGTTGTCCAACAATACTATAATAATTTTCGCATCATGTATTGCTTTAGAAGACAACTTATTTTGATGGTTTAAGGAGAAGAAACAGAAGCCGTTGAGCATGATCTTATCCACATTGTGCAAGTAAAGGTATAAAAATAGAGAAATAACAATTTTCTTTACCGCAAGAAAGGTAGTACGCTCCATTCTCCCATCCTCAGAAAAGAACACCAGAAATGGGACTCTATCATTGAAGTACCACACAGGCTGTTGATTGTTTTTCACAGCAACCTGCAGAAGTGTGTTTGGGGGACCAGGAGCTATATTCTGGAACAGAACCATAGGAAGAAGGGTCCTCGTGGAAGTGCCGGGTTGCAATTGTGGGACCTGGTTAACAATAAGATATCAATTCAACACAACTGAAATATTAATAAATTAACATATATGGTGTTTGTTGTACTCGAACATAAACTGATTGTTTTATCTAATATCAAAATTGACCACCTACTAAATTTTTTTACAATTCACGAATATAAGTGATCCAAAAAATTAATTATATTTACTGATAGTTCAAATGAGCTCCTTTTGTTTTGATAGGGTCGCAATGACCTCTCCTAACATTTGGGTTTGATAATAGTGAACTCCACTGAGAAAATATACGTTTAATATTTCATTTATACAGCATATGGAAGCTCTCTCTAATACGCTTTAAATATTTCGAATTTTCGATTATACGACACTGAAGATTTTTTTATATACATTATGATTAATTTTTATACAGAAAAAACTTTCAAAAATGAAGGTAAAATTGAGAAATTACAAATGACCGTAAATTCTAAAAACACAAGGAAGATCTGTGTAATAAATCCAAAACACAGGAAGGTCAATGTAATTATCACTTAAATTTACAAGTAAGAAAATGCCTACTGTATGGTTTAAATTCAATCATAAATTTTGAAAAACACAATTACTTTTGGGGACAACCAAACGCAATGGTCATTTATGACGTTTGAACTGAAAAAATAACTACCTGGAGTGGTTCAGCAGCAGCAAGACCAAACGTATTCTTGTTGAACTGAATCATAAACCCATCGAGGGGAATTTGTGTGTTGTTCTCAAACAATAAGCTGTAAAATATTTGACCATCTCTCCGTATCACCTGTGCACTGATTTGTAGACCTTGACCAGTTGATGCGGGTAACAAAACAGGCAAAGGAGGGCTGCAATCAAAGTCAGAAATTATGTCAGTTCTGCAATCAGAGTCAGAAATTTGTCAGTTAAATAGGAACGTTCATTACTATTTTGCAGTAACCACATCAATGTTCCAAGTTTTAACAGTTTTCATCACCATGAAAGAATTTTGCCAAGTATTTTGAAATTCTTTCAACAGTACAACAATGAAGGGTAACTTCCATTCAGAACCAGATTTTGGAAATGCCATTTCTCTCCCTTGAACTCTTTTAAGATTTCCACAACACGCTTTTGTTAACAAACTGTTTGTAGACATTATAAAATGACCATTATACCCTTCTTTGTTACTTATTAAAGGATTTGTTTAAAACATAATTTATAAATTGCTATTAAAAAAAACTTTATTGAGGTTAATGAAGGTATTTGTCTCTTCATTGTTTAAAATAAATAATAAATATACATTAAGGGTATGACAAGCATTTAAAATTGTAATATAATATGCAAGTGTTACTAACGGTTTTATTGGAATAGGTGAGATTTGTGGTGAAGTTTATCAGGGAAACTCCGTGCTATTAGTGGGAACACGGGTGTCTATCTGGTATTTTACAAAATACAGGGGTATGGCACATAATTCCAATAGCCAAATGATTTCGAGTTTTTCATCACAACAAATCTACTAAGCCAATTAAACCAGGTTCCATCATGCTTACCCAGCAGGTTCTGCAGGCTGATCAACAGGAACAATAGCATTACCACTATCATTATTACCATCCAGGCCCATCAAATCGAGTAAATCTGGCACCGGAGCTGCAGGTGTAACTGGTGCCGGAGCTGGTTGCCCCGCAGTGGCATAAGGAGGAGCACCGCTTGACGTAGGTGGTGGCGATGCACCAGGTGCATGAGAAGGCGATTCGGAATACCCAGCTTCACTTCCATCTAGATAGTCATCTTCTTCAGTTTTCTGAGTGGTCTTCACTCGGGTTACAAATGTATCTGGGGGCTTGTGATACACAGACGACAAAGTAGCAATGTTAGCCAGAAGTTCATCAAGAAGAGAAGGATCGAGTAGGTTTGAATCATCGCTTATAACGGGCTTCTCGGCTAACACGACATCCTTAGCTGCCTGGCAGATGAAAAACAAGCCCATCATGAAAATTGAATGGGGAATGTAATAAAATTGTCCAATTCATATATAAATATATATAAAGAACTGAAGAAATCACTATGAGCTTATTTTGTTGTCCCAAAAAATGCAGTGATTTTTTTCCTCCTCTTGAAATAGAGTATAAACCACGTAATAGGAAGAAAAAAAGTTGGCTTATGATAAATATGATTGGTTGTTTGGATCACTTGCGTTCATATAATGTCAAGAAAAGATCAACTAATACATGATCCAAGGTCAATTTTGAAAACTATAAAATAAAATCATTCTATTTTTAGGAAAAACAAACAGGCTCTAAGTGACTAAGCTGCCTAACTTTGTATGCAACCCTCAATTTCTTCTGAAATTGGAAGTCTCTGTAATCACAGAGAAAACTTTAGAACAGCACAAGCAAATATGGAAATAGAATTTGGACAAACAAATATTTACACCCAAAGAGACGAAGAATAGTAAGATATAGGTTACTTGGCCTTTTCAGGGCTAGACCTAGAAGTGGTGCAAACCATGATATATAAAACACAGGATGTTTGAATTTTTCATAAGCAAAACACAGATTATTTTAATGTGAGAAAAAACCATCGCAACTCTGTACAATTAACTGGTAATGAAACTACAAATGATTTTTGCTAATACGCACCTCAGGGTCAGTTGAAAGAAGACGCCAATATATGTATGCACGATCTCGCAAATCTGGATTGTCAGTCTCCACAGTGGCATTATTCAAGACAACCTATTAAGATGATATATGGTGAGATTGGACTTGAGTTATTAAACAAAAACTTAGTCTAAGAAGCCAATCCGAAGAAACATATACTTGTACAGCTAGCTCTACATTCTTTATGAGGAAATGTACCCATAGGTAGCTAAAGCACGGATTATATGTATATCCAGATCTATGTACACGGGATCTAAACCAGATAAATATTATCTATACAGTTTAGATTTGTAATAAAGAAATTATGTAGTATACTAAATTCCATATTTCAATGGATCAATATTATCAAAAATCACAGAATACTGACACTTAGAGACAATTTTAAAGAAATATCAGGCCGTATAATTAGCAACAGAACCAGAAGCGAGGCACAGTTGCGATCTGTATTGTGGAAGATATGCTTTTAAAAACAGAATTACCTTATTCTTTCACAACACCTAACAAACAATGGTTTGGAATAGTTCACATTGTACTATTTAACATTCTCTTCGCTCTTTTTTTGCAAGGCCATTATTAAATTTGATAGCAAACGCTCGGACTGCCAATCCGGAAGCCGTGTGTTCAAGTCTAAGTGATGTAAATTATTCACAAGAGCATATACAACACAAGAAATTAGGGTTTCCCTCTATCATTCTCATTCATATTCGAATAAGTTCTGCCTAGGATCCTCTTTGTAGCTAAAACAAGTCTTTCTCACCAAGAAATCAAAAGAGAAAAAACTAAATAATAAAAAAAAAAATTGTAATAATATTTTACCACCTCAGATCTCCAAATAATTAGCCCACAATCATGCAACTAGAGAATATCACATCACCACCACCACCTACACAACAAAAATTATAAATAAATAAAATAATTTCAGCCAGCTCTAGGTTAGGGGCTTAGGGCTTGCTCTCACCCTCTTGAAAAAGCTCGCCTCAACTGCAGGAGTATGAAACTTCATCCTTGTAATGACCCAGACACAACGGGACTCACCCACTTGAGAAGGTAGCCATCCACTAACACGTCATTTGTACCGACTAACAACAAACATGACCTTAGCAAACTCATAGTCAAGGGGAAAAATGAGAATTCTCTCCCTCAGCATGCCACCATAAGTAGAAGAGCACATCTTTGCTGAACATGGAAGACCAAAGCAACCGCTAAAAGAAGAACCGACAATAAAACCCTTCAACACTAAACATTAAATCCCAAGCACAGAACAGAACGAATACTCATCCCTAAAAGGATCCACATACTCCTGCCAAACTATGACCAAACAATCTAGTGAACCCAGCCTAAGAAACACAAAAATAACATCTTCTCTGACAAAGATTGGGAAGAAGTCATAAACACAGAATTATTCGGAACTATTAAACTAAATTCATGTCACAACTTATGTTCGACAAATATATCACAGAAATCACCAGTGTTGATCGGTCTTATCTTCCTTAAAAATGGCAAAAAATGGGACTAATATAAAAGTTTTCGTTAACTCTGAATTTAGTCGACTAATCCAACCTTGTTTATAAAAGTAAAGGAATCATAAGTATTGTACACCACGAATACTAGTTGTTGCATCCCAAGCACAGAAAGGGATGCAGACTCATTCCAATAATGAATCACATACTTGTACCACCAAGCTATGCCCAAACAACCCGCAAAACCATCTCAGAGAATCCAGCAGAGGAAACACAGCCAGAAAAACGAACCTCGCTCACAAGGATTGGAAAGAAGTCACCAACCCAGAACTGCTCCATACTCTTGAAGTTAGTAAATGTCATCCAGTTGTGTTCAATGGTGAAAAAGTCACTATTATAAAAGATTTAAATTATCTATTAATTTAGTGCTGAGTAATGCAGTCCTCAAAAAAAATCAGTAAGAAAAGTACTCTACATCGATACCACAACTAGCAGGGTTCAGCCCCTTCTTTAGCAACAATGTTTAAAAAATCACTCAAGGCTTACAGCTCGATGCGAGGGGAGAAAATATCATCTTGAGGCTTAAGCCTCAATGGCCAAAGAAGAGGCTTACGCCTCAATGTGAGGACGACTGAGGTGAGATGCTCAGGCTGAAAAAAACCTTTTTTTTTCTTTCTAATGTTTACTTCTCAAGTCTGATTTTTCATTTTGGGGAGAGGTTTATCTTCTTTTGGGCCTACATAAGTAACTTTTACAATTTAATTGAAACAATGTTTTATATATTTTCAAATTCTTAACATTAATAAATGAATTTGAGTAACTTTATAAGTTTGTGTTCTTGAATATTACAGGCTCGTAGACATTATATTATAGAAAACAAACAAAAAGTAGACAATTTCCAGAGATTAAAGTACATTAAATTTCATTCTAATAATTAATAATATAAGTGAATATTTTCAGAATTTTATTAGTTATTAAATAATATAAGTTTTTTTTTTACTTTAATACGTTACTAATTCTCGATTTGAAACTTAACTACAATTTTGCCGAAAAATTAGACTTCGCCCTAAATCGTCAAAAAAACTGTTAAATTTAAAAGCCACGTAGCATATATAATAAAAAATAATTTAAAATCCAAACAAAACCAAAAAAGATATTAAAAAAAATAAAAAAATAAAAACTTTAAGAAAATGCTTTCTAAATAAAAAACAACTCCAAAAAAAGAACTTGAAAGAAAAAACTTTCGTCAGCTGCCTCCCCCCAAACCCCAACCAAACTCCGATGAGTCAGCCCCTCTCACATGCTGGTGACTCACCCCCACCCCACACACATTGTTGACTCAGCCCTACCCCACGCCCACATGCAGCTGACAGACATACACACCCACACGTCGCTGACTCCGTCTATCCCCACCCCTAAAACCCACTCTCTCTGTCTCAAATCTGCTACAAATTGAACAAACACTTGGTGGGTTTTGATTTTGGACTCGAATCAGTTTTAGATATCCAACATTTGGTTGGATTTGTTGGCTTTTGCAGGTTAGATTCTGATGTGGAGTGGAGACATGCGGGTGGAGGCGGCGGTGGGTGGAGAGTGAGGAGGCAGTGGGGTTGTTTGCGGTGGATGGAGGTGGGTTTTTCAAGTTTTGTTCGATCTCAGCTTGATGTTTACCCGGGATGTGGTTTGTTGCCGGTGAAATATGGGTGGGTTGCCGGTGGGTGGTTTTGGGGTAGGTTTTAGATATCCAACATTTGGTTGGATTTGTTGGCTTTTGCAGGTTCGATTATGATGTGGACTGGAGAGATGCGGATGGAGGCGGCAATGGGTATGAAGCACGGGCACTCTCCCGGAAGCCAACGTGTCGTGTCCGACAACGTGTCGGACACCTATGAAGCATGAACACTCTCCCGGAAGCCACAACTCAGCTTTGACTTAAGTGATAGTAATTGTGCTTTATTTATGATTCTTAAGGTCAAAGTGTGTTTGAATTTTGTTTTATATGGTCCATTTTCTCAATTTTATGTTAAGAATGCTCTATTAATGTATTTTATGGAGAAAATATGTCTTATTTCATTCAAATATATTTAAATATATATTATATATTATACGTATCATAGCGTGTCGTATCCTAGTTTTTGGATCAATCACGTGTCGCGTGTCGCGTATCGCGTGTCGAAACACGTATTACGTGTCCGTGCTTCATAGGTGGAAGCGGTGCATGGAGGTGGATTTTTCGAGTTTTGTTCAATCTCAGCTTGATTTTGTTTGGAGACGGGGGTTTACCCAGGATGTGGTTTGTTGCTGGTGAAATATGGGTGGGTTGCCGGTGGGGTGGTTTTGGATAGGGGTTTGTTGCTGGGCGGAAGGTAGCTGCTGGTGGTGGGTGGGGCGGAGGAGGCAGTAGAGACTGTGGGGGTGGATGGTGGTTGTAACTGACAGTGAGGGGGTGGGGGTGGGATGGGATGAAGATTTGGATTTCAAGTTTCTTTTGTGGCTTTAACTTTTTTTTTTCTTTTTTAGGTTTTTTCACATGGCTGTTAAACTTATCAGATATTTTGACGATTTAGGGCAAAGTCTAATTTTTCGAAAAAAATGTATTTAAATCTAAAATCGAGAATTAGTAACGTACAAAAAAAACATAATAAAAGTACAAGTATTCATCGAGGAACGAAATTGGTTCCTAGAATAATTAATTAATAGAAGTATTCATCCAAAATTATTAGAGAGCCAATTGTATATTCTAATGATATACATAATGATTTTTTTACATAATTATGTAAGTACACACACACAAACCATTCTGTTGACATTGATTTTAGGCCTATTTGACGATGATGCGATGAGAATACACTATTAATTTGGTTATGTTGATTAAGCTATGTTACATTGATTTTGTAGTTTTATTAATATTTTTTTGTAAATTTTGTTGATTTTCTTTTTTCCAGTTGAGGCTTACACCTCGATGCACCTTGAGGCTTACGCCTCATGTCTCTTGCACAGAACGCCTCACCTTCACCTCACGCATTTGTAAACATTGTTTAGCAACATTCAACTCTGACCCCGAATCACAATAGATCTGCAAAATCCCCCGGGTAACCCTGACACGATGGAACCTGCTACCTTAATGTGCAACAGTAACAAGGACCACAAGGGACACACTATCGAGGAAAAAAGGGCAGCAGATACTTCGGTGCTTCCAAGGACTTGCACTATCGAGGAAAAAAGACATCCTTTAACAGTGATTTTTCCCAGCTTTACCCATAACTCAACTCACAAACACAAAATACTACACACAGTAGGAGCGAACGATACCACTTTCAAGTATGCAGAAGTGTACACAAAAACACAAGTAGTCAGGGTTCTCACTTCCATTCTCATTCATATTCGTATTTCTGTAAGTTTTGCCTACAAAGAGAGGCCAAGAGAATTATTTATAACGAAAATAAGCTTTAGCTCACCAAGACATCCAAAAAGATAATAACTAAATAATATAGAAAATCATAATAATACTCTACCACCTAAAATATCTTCAAATGTTACTTCTAAAAGCAAGAAACTAGAGAATATCACCGCCCTCCCAACTTTGGCCAACCCTATAAAGGGTGGGGATAAAAGCATGTAGGGTCTCCTCCTTTGGAGCAAGTCGCCATTGTTAACTCTCTCGTGGGCCACCAACCATGCCAGCACCTTGACCTGGAAGGAATACTAGCTGCCCAAATCTTTCTTGGTAGGAGGAAAAAGAGAAAAGAAAGGTTCATCCAAAGATGTTCAAAATAAAATTAACAAGAAAAGCCTTGAGTGTCAACTTCCAAATTCTTCTCTCTTACCCAGTAATGAAGATGAATATACCCTCAATGAACTGCCACTCGTGTTTTTGCACTTCTTGAATTTGTCAGCATCTACTGAATAATCTTGGTAGGATCTTATTTTCAATATTTTGCCAGCCTCTATCTGAGCTGTCACACACATTTCTGCACTTCTTGAATTTAAGTCTTTTCCTTTTAGGCATATTTTTCTAGAGCACTGTCACTATGTTATTTTGACGTAAATGAACATCAAATGGGAAGTAAGAAGAAGAAAACTCTTGTCTCAACTCTCTCTATTAAATCTCAAAATGGTAGAATACCTCAAATGAGGCTACAAAAGGAGTATTTACAGGTGGAAGTAACTTGGGCTCCAAGAAATGATCATAATTACAACTATACCCTTATTAGCCTTTATTACTTCCTTCCTATAATACCAAGCAAACAACAACTAAAAGAAAATACATCAAAATAACAAAAATAACAAAAATACCACGTATGACTAAAATGACTAAAATAGCCAGTAAACTTCTTAATTCACGTAATTCTCCCCGTCTTCGAAAAACTCGTCCTCTAGCGTAGGAGATGAACGACAAAAAAGCAAGGCAACCATCAAACAGCTCCCCCACTAGGAAGAAGAGTTGTCCTCGGAAGCGTCCCTCGTACCGGCTTCCGAAAGGTCCACGAAGAATAGTCATACAAACCAACCACGACCGGTCCACAAAAACAAAATCCCAGAGTCGCGTGATGCTCCTCCTCAATGCTAAGCCGCGAAAAACTTCCTCCGAGCGCATATCAAAAGCTACCAAAAATGAGTCCACATACCCACCACCTATCACATCACCTCCAATCACCACCTAAACCCCAAGAGAGATAACCGCCAATCCAACCCCATCAAAATCATCATCCTCATTCCCAAAGACCTGGAAGAAATCTCCCAAATAATACGTTTCCGGCTATCAAAAGTGTGTGCGAGTCACCCAATCATTCTCGACAAAAATGTCAAAAAAATCCCCAATACACAACCCAATTTCGTCTTTTCTATCTTTTTTGCAATCAATAGACTTGGGATGGGAGTTTCATCGTTAATTTGACCCGATTGGGTGCGCGAGTGAGGGAGAATAATTGGGTGGAGCAACCTCTTGGACTTGTCGTCGGTAATCTTGAATTGAGCCTCGGGAGTTAATTGGGGAGAAACATAATTTTTTTGAAGTTTGGGGGTTGAAAAATGAGTGGCGGGTTGGAGGATTCCGAGTGGTGGTAGGTGGGGAGAGGCTGGTTGGTGATGGAATAAATTTGGAACGGGTGGTGGAGGAATTTTGTAGGGTTGGAGGCTAGGGTTTACAAGTTGGGAATTGAATTGAAAATGGGAGGTGAAACCCTAGAAGTGGATTGTCTTGGATCTTAGATGGGGGACTTGTGAAATGAGTTTGGATTTTGGGGGAAATTAGGGTTCAAGATTTGGGTGGGTATGTTTGGAGAAGGGGAAGGGAAAGAAGGATCCGTGCATCGCGGGAGGCGGGAGACGGGAGGTGTTTCCGCGACCAAAGGGCGGCACAGGAGGGGCTGGGCGACCCTCGTCGGTGATGTTACGATGTATATGGTGCTGCCGGGGAGTCCGTTGTGGTTCAAGGGGATCCCTCCTGGGTTCGTGTGAGGACCGACCACCAATGGCTCCGATCAGAAACAGAGATGGGCAGTGGGTTTTCGACGGCTCAGGGGAGGTTCTGGAAGTTTCCGGTCTCTGGGGAGGAATTCCGGCCAAAAGTGTGATGCTTGATGGGTGATCCAGTTGGTCTGCCTGACCCTAGGTGAGATCCAACCACCACGAGGTGGTTCTGGGCAGCCCGGTTTTCGATGAGTGGACACCGCTATTTCCTCTTTCGGCCACCGCCGAATTGGTGGATATAGGGTTAGAATTTGGTAGGGTAACTTTTTTTTTGTGGAAGAGGGGTGGAATGAGTAGAATTGGAGGCGTGGGGGATAGAGTTTTGAGCGGGAGTGGGAGCAGTGTGAGGACGGCTCGTGGAGGAGTCCGGTGGTGGAAGACGAGCGTCAAGAGCATCCATTCGGACCACGATGCAGTTCAAGACCTCCTCGAATCGATCGCTGCGAGGTTCCACGGGAGCATATCTCCTCTTAGGTCCCATTTGTCGTCGTCTACGATTTTTTTGTGTTTTTACAATGACAACGACAACAACATCAACGGGTGGAGCCAACGTGGCTCTAATACCAATTGACGTAAATGAGCGTCAAATAGGAAGTAAGAAGAAGAAAACTCGTCTCAACTCTCTCTATTAGATCTCAAAATGGCGGAATACCTCAAATGAGGCTATTAAAGGGATATTTATAGCTGGAAGTAACTTGGGCGCTAAGAAATGATCACAATTACAATTATACCCTTATTAGCCTTTATTACTTCCTATAATACCAAGCAAACAACTAAAAGTAAATACATAAAAATAGGGAAAATAACAATAATGACTAAAATGACTAAAATAGCCTATAAACTTCTTAATTCACATCATATTTGCTGCCCTGATAATTTAGTTTCTGTTTGGGAGTCTCCTTGCGATTTTATTTTCTGCCTTGTCACTCTTTTTATCTGTGTCCTGTCTCTGGGATTTAAATTTATTTATAAACTAAGTTCTTTCTTTCCATCTCTGATGAGTGTATGCCCTCGCCCCCTCCAGGACCATCTATTGGACTCCACTGTGAAAACTTGATTTGTTTTAAAATGAAGCTAACTGCTTAATAACCAAGGGATAGAATATAACAGTGATGCACAACAAAGAAACACAATCATAAAATCGTATCAATATACCTGAATCATCTGCTGTGGGCCCTCGGTTGGCTTCTTAAGGAAAAGTTTGACTGTTGCTGTCAGTAACTGCAATTGGACTTGCGCAGGTTCTTCAGGGAAACTCTCCAGAAAGCTTTCAAGGAGCTCATCAGCATTATCGATTCTTTCAGCATACTCTCCAATTATCCAGATCATTGATGCCTGTATAGAAATAAAGAAATACAGAAGGTGACAAAAATCTTAGAATATATTTCACAGGCTTCAAAATTATAATAGAATTTAAGGCGGAATCCTTGAAATTATTGAAGCGTACCTTAGCCTCTGGCTCATCTAAAGTGTCTAAGCTCTCGCAAAGTGTAGCAATGATGGACTCATAACTGAGGGCACAGGTAAAATTAAGGATCAAGTTTGCAAATAAAGGAACAACTCGGTGATAATATGATAGCATGTAATTATATGGCTACCCATTGCAATAAAGAGGACTGAAAAACATACGTGTTAGGATATCTCCTAAATATATCTTTGATGACTATAATAGCTTCTTGAACGACATAATTTACTTTGATCTTGATCAGCTCAAGAAGAACACTAATGCACCGTTCAGCCGCTCTCTCTAGCTTGATGGCACAGCGTCCAATAGCACGAACTGCTTTTCTGACGAAATCAACATCTACTTCTGTAGCATACTCTTTGAACTCCAACAGAACCTGCAATAGGGGACACCAACAAAATTTAAACCAAAACAAAATCTTTTTTAAAAATACTAAAAACTCATTATAAAGATGATGAACTCACACCGAATTCTACATACCTGGTCTATATTTCTGTCGGAAGCAAGTTTGATCATAATTTCTAACTTTTCCATCTTCACATAAATTGGATCATTGTACTTGCAGAAAAACACCTAGCCAAATGATAGTGTTTTACAAGCGTCCTTATTCAAACTACCAATTACACTTGCAACAAGA